>SJYV01032990.1:0-27353 GCA_006410875.1 Neotragus pygmaeus
CCATATCCTCCAAAACAGCATCCGAATGGTTGAAGCTTTGTGCCCTTTGAGGTCTGAATGATACCTAGTAATTTTGTGACAGTCTATTCCTTAGGCAGAGTCGCAGAGTTCAGCAGCCACCCCCTACAGCCCTGGCAAAAGCAGTTTCCGAAAATGCCAGAACAGAGAGGAGTTAATATACAGTGCGGAAGAGGAAAGGCCCAGGGAGTCCAGATCCAAGCCAGGAAACGGTTTTCAACAATGAGGGAAAAAGAGAGCACGGACGCACACGTGTAAGGCACAGAACTAAGAGGACCAGAAATCTCTCCTACACCACCAATCCAGATGCAGAAATAAGAGGAGGGGGCCCGGTTGGGGCCCTAATCTATCACTCAGTCTGGCACGAGCAGGGAAGTCACGAGCCTGGCACCAGCCGCTGTGCTCTGGGGCCGCCTCCCAGCCTTGGGCGGCAGAAGGGCTGCAGGCTGAGCCGTGACATCCTGGGCCTGTGCTCCTCAACAGATGGCACTGTAAATCTGAAATATTCCACAGGAGAAAGACAAATGGGAATCAGCCGAGAAGGCTTGGAGCCTGGCATACGGAGCGAAATAAATAGAGGCCCAGCATCCTTATGGGGCCGTTCCTTCCTCCTGCTCTTAAATATCACACTTCTGAAGTCATCTCCCATTGGAACTCCCAGCAACTGAATAGGTTCATAAACACAGTTCTCTCTGGGCTGAGGGAAACTGAGAACATCAGGAAACTTTGCCTTGATGCTTCCAGCCCAAAGTTAGGTGTGGAGATTGAACTTTTGAATGATTTCACACGAGACTCCACTCTGGCTGATGACTTTGCCCTTATTCCCCACCCCCAGCCCCAATATTGAGCAGGAAACAATCCCTTCCCTAATCTTCTTAAACATTTGCTGACCCTGTGCTATGTACAAGTCTCTATCATTCATTCATTCACTAGTCATTTATTCTCCTTTATTGAGCATCTCCTTTTTCTCCTATGCTATGCTTGTGACTGAGGCCACAGAGATAATTGATGGTAACTTGTCCTGAAGAAGTTCTAGTTCAATGTCATGGATAGATATTAATCAGGCTTACGAAACCAAATACAATGGTTAAAAGGCTCCCTCTGCCCTTTAACAGAGAGAGAAGCTCTCGATATACTGATAAAATTTGGATCCCAGTATTATCTTACCTGTGTTTCAGTGAGTCCATTTATGACAAATTTCAACTGAGGTGGTTCAGAATCTCTTGTTTGAGGCTGATGTATATAGTTGTAAAATATTTAAAATGTCTTTATAGTACACACACACAGCATAAAATCCATCTCTCACTATGCTGGAGTGGGCATGGAACCCACTCCATACTGTTATTCTGCAGCTCTGCCTGCCTTCTTGAATGTCAACTGCTTTGTTGTCTCTGATCTTCAGTCACACTGTTCCAGTTTCAGTGAGTGCTCTGCCCAGGTCCCTTGTATGAGTGCCTCGTTGCAAGCTCTCAGGCATCAGCATAAATAGCATTTTTCCAGAGAGGCAGGATGTTGTGGTGGCTGAGTGGACTCTGCAGCAGCCCTGCCAGGATCAAAATGTGAACCAGCTAATTGCTATTTGATGGTGAAGGAGATGGAGCTATTTGATGGTGAAGGAGATGGCGGAAGACAAGAGAAGCCTGGCATGCTGCAGTCCACGGGGTCACGAACAGTCAGACATGACTGAATAACTGAACAACAGTGTGATCTTAGGCAGAGTCCTTACTCTGTTAATGTTTCCCCATTTAAACAATGTGGGTTGTTATGATACATATCTCATTAGATTGTTAGGAGGCTTAAGTTAGAAAATATACGGGAAGTATTTACAGTAGCACTCAATAAATATTAGCTTTTTTGTTCCCTATGATATCTAATGGCTTCCCAAGTGGTACTAGTGGTAAAGAACCCACCTGCCAATGCAGGAGACGTGGGTTTGATCCCTGGGTCGGGAAGGTCCCCTGGAGGAGGGCATGGCAACCCACTCCAGTATTCTTGCCTGGAGAATCCCATGGACAGAGGACGCTGGGGGGATACAGTCCATAGCATCACAAAGTCGGACATGACTGAAGCGACTTAGCACACACACACTTCGTATCTGAGTCGACTCACTCCTATTACTGTGTTACTCTCTGCCCTCTTTTGGTATGAACAAGTAGGTATGACAATCATGTAAGGTAATTCTGTGCTTATTTATCTGTTATCGATCTTTTCCAGTACAGTGTAAGCTCCACAAGGCTCTTTTACTTAACAAAGTATCCCCAACACTTAGCATAGTGCTTGCCTTATGGGTTGATCTTGGAAGTGTGCTGCTTGGAAATCATTCTGTCTTGCTTTCTTAACAATGGAGAGTTCTGGATGCCAAACAGAATTTCACAGAATTTTCCATATTGTAATGGACTTCTGGAGATATTCTCCTGAGACAGTTATGAAATATAGTATGCCTCCATGATATGATATGTGATATCTGGATCTTTTTCAGATCCAGGTAGGGAGGTTTCATTGAATCTTCTTAATGAAAATGAATCACCTAAAAATTAAGTTGATGCAACTAACTATTCAGTCCCACTTGCTTCTTAGCAAAAGTACCCAACCCACCACTGGCATCCCTGTTGCTAAGTTTTCTCGAGAAACAAATTGATTAATAGATTTTTTTTTTCCTAAAGGCCTTTCAAGTAACCAAGTCAAGTAGCTACAATTTCATTAGGGCCTCTCTAGTCAGTGATAGCTGTGCAATTTGGTTCCAAACACCCAACTTATAGATTGGCCTAAGCCTCACAGAATTGATTGTGTTGGAGGGATTTTAGAAGTCTGTGCATTGTCATTAACTATGATTAAGGAATTTTGGAAGGGGAGTAGGAATCTTTGCTGAGAAGCAAATATTTGCACATTTCATTCAATGAAATGATGCACTAGGGCCAATGTACTCCCCTTTCCATCCTATGCTCTCAAAATCACAAAAGATATTAAAGTTGTTTATTAATGACACTATTTTTTATATGAACTTCTAAAATGGAGAATTAGGAACCAGCAAAATACTGTCCTACATTAATGAGAGATTTGGAAATAACAAAGAAGGTGGTGGCAAAGCCCAAAGGAAAAGTTTGATATGTTTAATAGGTTTGATAAGTCTGTCATTTTTGATAACTGGTCAAGTCTTCAGCTCACTTCTTCATTTTGATACCAGTAGGACTTCAAGGGGGCACAACATTAGGACAGCAAAAGTAGACATGCCCATCCATGTACACATCTCTCTATCTATGTCTTATCTATGTTGATGTCCATGGTTGTGTATATCTAAATCACCTATCTATATATAATTGTGGCTCATATTGTGAACCGCTATAGTAGGTATATATGAAATGCACTTATTTCCTACATAGTAGCAGAGGAATTATAATTGGGAAGGTAGCTCAGAGACCAGTGGTGGAAAATGAGGATCATGGAAGTAATGGGGAGTGAAGACATCTGAGTTTCCACAAGGAAAGATGCCCAGTGTAGGGAATACCTGGAGGATCCAGAGGAACTTAGTTAGATAACCCAATATCTGAAACAGTTTCAGAAATTATCATTTTTCTCTGAACTTCCAGGTATAGTTGAAAGTCAATAAATGATAATTAAAAGGTAGCTTTTTAAAAAGGATAATGTCAAGCACATTTTTTAAAAAGTTGAAATAGACTTTAGAAATTCCATTTTTACAACTTAAAAAATTTAGAATTTTAAATAGTTTTAGATTTATAGAGAAGTTGCCAGAATTACACAGAGTTCCTGTATAGTCTGGGCTTCCCTTGTGGCTCAGCTGGTAAAGAATCTGCCCATGATGTGGGAGACCTGGGTTCAATCCCTGGGTTGGGAAGATCCCCTGGAGAAGGGAAAGGCTACCCACTCCAGTATTCTAGCCTGGAGAATTCCATGGACTCTATAGTCCATGGGGTCTCAAAGAGTTGGACACGACTGAGCAACTTTCACTTTTAATACAAAATCACCTCATTTTGCAGACAAGAAAATTGTCCTAGAAAACTAAATGATTTGCTCCTGGCAATGTCAAGGGGAGAACCAGGATGCAATTTCCTCAGCTGGTGGCTGAGGGCTTTTCCTAGTAAACTGTGCCTTTTTCCATCTTGTGATTTTGTACTTCCTCTATGTTTTTGCTGCTGCTGCTGCTAAGTCGTATCAATCGTGTCCGACTCTGTGTGACCCCATAGACCGCAGCCCACCAGGCTCCCCCGTCCCTGGGATTCTCCAGGCAAGAACACTGGAGTGGGTTGCCATTTCCTTCTCCAAAGAATGAAAGTGAAAGATGAAAGTGAAGTCGCTCAGTCGTTTCCGACTCCTAGTGACCCCATGGACTGCAGCCCATCATGCTCCTCCGTCCATGGAATTTTCCAGGCAAGAGTACTGCTAATTAGAAACAAATTTTGCTCAGAAATTCATGGTGTGAAATAGATACAGGCAGAACTGGCCTGGATGACGTCTATTTCATCCCTGGGGGTACCTGAAACATCTTTGAGTAACTCTCAGGGCTCCAAGGAGGATAGTTTGGCAGCAGCTCTGGGGTTCAATGACAGAACTTGTTAAAAGTTAACCATTTGGCACCATCTGCCCTGTGAGGCTTGAGATGGGGCTGTAACTGTCTGAATCAAGAGCCGCTATGAGCAGGGAGGTGACTCAAGTACGCAGGTCACAGATGGGATGCGATATTCTCTAAGAAGCATTCTCTTAACCCTTTGAGATTAAATTTAAGGAAGAAAGAGTCAAATAACTATATGTGAGTTCATACAAATCCCCTAATCGTACCTTTCATATTACGTGTTCTCGGAATAAAGGCAAGATTGGCTCAAAATGTACATTTGGGTCCTCTGTTTTCCTCATTCCTAGAAAAAGAACTTCATCACCTTTGTTCGTAGGAAAAAAAGAGGAGCAAATAAGCAATAAAAAAAGAGAGAGAGAAAAGAAAAAGACATTATGACATAAGGACCTAAAGTTACAGCCCAGAATCAGAAAAATTTGGATGTAATGCCCAGTGTTGCAATATATTAACTGTGTGATTTTTGAGGTAGTTACTCAGTCTCTCTGTGGCTCAGTTTCCTTATTGGTAAACAGGAATGGTATTTATGGCAGGTATTCAAATTTGTCACTGAGGGAACAGAATGAGATAATGCATCTAAATAGTTTTGCTTCAGGCATGGGAAATTGTCAGGATTTAATTAACAGTGGTTGTTATTTTTTTTCGCTAGTACTACAATAATAATATTGTCAAGAGTGGAATAAACACAAAAGAATGAAAAGGCAACTTTTCTGAGGGCGAACCTATCAATCTTTTACTTTTAGCAGCACTCTTTAGTGGAGAAGGCAATGGCACCCCACTCCAGTACTCTTGCCTGGAAAATCCCATGGACGGAGGAGACTGGTGGGCTGTAGTCCATGGGGTTGCTAGGAGTTGGACACGACTGAGCGACTTCACTTCCTTTTTTCACTTTCACGCATTGGAGAAGCAAATGGCAACCCACTCCAGTGTTCTTGCCTGGAGAATCCCAGGGACGGGGGAGCCTGGTGGGCTGCTGTCTGTGGGTTCACACAGAGTTGGACACAACTGAAGCGACTTAGCAGCAGTAGCAGCAGCAGCAGCACTCTTTAGAAAGTTACCTTTCCCAAAGTACTTGGTTTTTTCTGTGAATTTTTGATGATGATTTATTTAATCATAATAATACATCCTCTCATTCATATAGCATGGTGGAATTGTCAAAGTTGAATTGACTTATATTTGTTATTTTTTTCTTAAACACTCTCATGCTCTAAAACTGAGGAATCTGAACTAAAGAATTTTTTAAAGATGGAAGTATTGGGCTGGCAAACAGTTTGGGCAAATGAACTTTATGGGCAATCCAATACTTGAATTTTCACAATTTTCTTCAATCAGTTGTGTATTCAACAAGTATGTATTAAGGGCCTGTTATGCGCAGGCGCTATTCTAGTCACCTGAGTACACAAAACAAAGATCCATGATATGAGAGCTAGCTAAACCCAACATAACACGATAATAAATTATATTGTATGTTAGATGGTTGTAAGTGCTATAGAAAAAGAGAAAATCAGGACAAGGCAAGGAGTGTTGGAAGCCCAAAGGCTTGGTTTTGTTTTATTTTTAATCAAATGTGACTCTTGTGGGGACAGGCCCTAGTGTCTGGGTAAAGAGAATAGATGCTAAAAGAACTGATCTTTCAACTACTCTTGATTTTCTGTTTTATTGCCTTCCAATAGGCTTCCCTGGTTGCACAGACGGTAAAGCGTCTGCCTACGCTGTGGGAGACACAGGTTCGATCCCTGGGTCGGGAAGATCCTCTGGAGAAGGAAATGGCAACCCACTCCAGTACTCTTGCCTGGAAAATCCCATGGACGGAGGAGCCTGGTAGGCTACAGTCTATGGGGTTGCAAAGAGTCCGACATGACTGAGCGGACTTCACTTTCACTTTCAGTGAGTCAGCTTTCCCTGCTCCAGCAGCCTGATTTCTAGCTGCTACCAATCCTAGCAGATCCACTTTTTTGAAAGGCCAAAAACAGGCCCATCCAATTACTCTGACCCATAGCCCAGCCAGAGGTAGATGAAAAGTGACGTTCCAGAGCATGAACAATTCTCTCCTCCTCGTAGTTTTCTAGGATTATGGGCAAACGAGGGAACTCCATCTAGATATTAGGTGGAAGCTCCTGGGTTTTCTAGCCCCTCTTGTAGGAATTCCAGCTGTCGTTCACAGGTGAGCTGCCAGGACACCCACGTGCAAGGTAGCATTATCATTAATCTCCCAAGCAGGGCTCCTATCAATGTGTCACTGAAACAGCCTATTTTCTCATACCAGTTCTCACCCCTTTGATATACTGGACATGTGTCAAAGAAATCAGAGGCCATCCATATCTTATCTTACATTAGGAAGAGGCATGTAGAAATGTCCCTTCATTACCAGGACAGTCATGTCAAAAAGAATCGACTTATTGTCAACGTTTCTAACCTAACAATGTTAATGGAGCCTTTAGACATCCTTTCTCCTCATTTGTTTCTTAGATGCCTATCAAGGAGACAGTTGCATGACTTTCCAAGCTCTGGGGAGCCCTGTGTATGTGTATTAAATGACAGCACTCTACGCTGCTTATTATAAAGGACACAGGGGTGGGTGGGAGGATTGAGATCCTGGAAGGAAAGCATGCTGTTGGCGGAGTGCCAAGATGGTGAGCGACTCCAAGAAAGACTCCAGGCTCCAAAGTTAGATATTGTTTCTCCCCTCTCCTGTCCTCCCCTCCAAAATTTTCCAGCATTGCATGATAAATATATACATTGAGTGAAGACAGCCTTTAAGACAGTTTCCAGTAATGTTTTAGATACCTTTCTCCCTTAATTCATACACATAGTTCAATTATTTTTTTCCTGAGACAGAGGAGGAATTAAGGAAAGAAATCATTGGCTAGAGAATTTTCTAGGCCCTTCAGAAAGTACATGGTGCTGGGGAGGGATATGCAGGTTGAAGCTGATCTTGGAGGAACCAGCTCCCCGATAACGTGCTGTTTGCCATCCAGTGCTGATCAATGGTAACAAGATGATGGGTTGATATTAATGAATAAATCAATAAGCCATTTCCCCCTGTGGAAGTTATACAAATGCCTTGTCCTAATAGTATGAAACCATTGGAATTTTTCTTGGAAATGCCCATAGGCTCTTACAGTAAATCTCTTTCACAAATGGATAATTCACCCTTCTTTCTTTTAAGACACAATGAATATGCTCCTTAGATCTGCAGTCTTAATCAAACCCACTCGAAGGCAGTTGAACTTTGTCCAATCAGCATTGTTCAGCAAGATACAACCGTCAACTGTGTGCACAGTACTTTCATGGATTTCAGGGGGCTATTTGCCATTTGGGGAAATGCTCAGCACCAGACACCCTTTTTCTGTGGGAATCCTTTATATATAACTCACAGAGGAAGGCTGTGCTCTGCCTTCCATTTCCACGTTGGAAGCTGATTGAATCTAGATTCTCCTCTCACCAACCCCTGGCTCAGCCAACTAGATGTTCTTGCCCAGCTGTTTGGGCTGTGAGCTGTGATGTAAACTTGGAGGGGGTTAATCATGGTGGTGGCACCTTGTGGCAGTGGCTGCAGCTCTCGGTGGTGAAGGTATCTAGCAGTGAGCCATTCTCCCCGGTCTTTCTGAGCCCAGTCTTTCTTTTGTTCTCCCTGGTCTTTCTTTTGTGAGCAGCTGTGTGTATCTTGGATATGGCTTATGTTTCTGGTTTTTGCGTTTGGGGCTAATACTCTGAGTCACCTGACAACTTTTAAAAAGTACCTTTCCATTTAAGTTAGCTAGAGTTGGTTTCTGACCATTAAAGAAGCTTTATCATATTTCAGCACTGAGATGAAATGCCAGATGTCACTTGCTGCTTTGTGTAAAGGAGAAGGCTGAGTCTTGGCAGGGTGAGTAACTTGCCAATGTTTTCACTAGTGAGTGGCAGAGTTGAGACTTGAAGTGAGCCTGTGAGACCCATGGAAGCAAGCTTTATGTCTTATTTAATGTGTTATGTTTAGGACCTGGCAAAGGACCAGACTCTCAAGATTTGGACTCCACATTCAGCCTACAAGTCACATTGTTATCTCTATTTGAGAGAGAAACTACAGATATCTACAGTATATTAGGACCTTTCCAGTACAAAAATGTTTGTTGTTTTTCAGGAGAATAGGCTCAGGAAAGCTGGAGCACAACCACATCTATCTTTCTGTTCAGATGAATCCCATTATTTACCATTCTTGAAGGTGAACATAGTGTGGAATGGCTTTGTAGAGAATAGAGGCTACAAAGTGGCGAGGGTGGAATGTCATTTATTCAACTAACTATGTTTTGGGGAACATGCATAGACTGTCACTCTGTGCTGGGTAGGCATCTGAGGTATAGCTTTCTCATTTCATCCTAATAATGGTTAACAACATGATGTTGGTGCTATTATTGTCCTTATTTTATAGATAAGGAATGTGAGACTTAGTCTAAGTTCTTGCCCCAGACTTATAGCCAGTAAGCTATAACACCAAGTATGACTGACGTCATGACCCAAGCTCCTGACCAGAATGCTATACCAGTGGGGCCTGTTGACATTTGGATCTGGGGTTTGTTGATGATGGTTGACTGCTTTTGAGCATGTTTCATTAAAAAAATGTATAGAATGGCTTATGTTATTCCAAGGTCATGGTCTTTGAGAGAGATACCCTTCCTCCACTATTTTTATTTTTCTGTGGGAGAAAGCTGAAATTTGGAAGACTTGGCAAAGAGAGTGTTAATGTGCTAACATCAAATGAATTCCATGGATTTTCTATTCATTAAGGCCCATTTCCCTGCACATAACTCACCTCTGCTTGGTTATACTACTCCAGGGTATGCTAGTAAAAAGGGGGAAAAAACGGGGAAGCCAGCCAAAAGGAGGTGTTTTTGGCTGCAAAAATCAACTTACACCTACCAACAAAGAAAAACAGAAAGGTTTTGCCAAACAGTAAATATCAAGTTCATTGCCTAAACCCCTGAAGAAAACGTATTAAGCAATTTATGGTACCTTTTTGAGTCTGTGGTCACCTGATACTACTTGGCTGTGAATTTGGGGAATTGCAATTCAGCAATTGGGAGGCGAATCAGAGCAAAAGCTCTGTTCATTTCACAGGTTGGCTGAAGTATTGGGGAGATGGCAAAATGAGAGTACCCTTTGTCTTAGATGATGAATGAACATTTTTTATTCATTTACTGAATTAATTTACTAAGCACCTAACCAGGTACCAGGCAATCTTTTACCACTGGGGATAAAGCAGTTGACTAGACTTGCAATATCCTTCTCACAGAACTTACAGTCTAGCCAGGGGAGATGGATAAATTAAGACAACAAGTAAATGAATAATTTTAGAGAGTGATAGTGACTTGAAGAACACAAACCAAGTGCTGCAATAGAAGGTGACCCTTGGAGAGAGAGTAATTGAGATTGAGTGGCCTGGAAGGTCTCCCTGAGGCCCAAATGTTAAGAAAAAGCCCAGCCAAAGATTTTTGAGCAAACATTCTGGACAGCAGGTGCAAAGGACACAATGGTAACTGAACCGATCAGCAGAGCAGATCATGAAGGACCTTCATTCATACTCAACAGCAATGAGAAGCACTTGAGAGCATTTGAGCAAAAGTGTTAATGTGTCTGATTGACATTGATTGAAGGCTCCTTGGGCAGTCTCAGTAGAGGGTGGTTTGGAGAGGCCTAGGAATAAACGTGGCTTCCCCGGTGGCTCAATAGTAAAGAATGGGCCTGCAGTGCAGGAAACACAGAAGTGGGTTCGATCCCTCAGTTGGGAACTTCCCCTGGAAGAGGGCATGACAACCCACTCCAGTATTCTCGCTGGGAAAATCCCATGGACAGAGGAGCCTGATGGGTTATAGTACAGTTCAGTTCAGTCGCTCAGTCGTGTCCGACTCTTTGCAACCCCATGAATTGCAGCACACCAGGCCTCCCTGTCCATCACCATCTCTCGGAGTTCACTCAGACTCATGTCCATCGAGTCCGTGATGCCATCCAGCCATCTGATCCTTGGTCATCCCCTTCTCCTCCTGCCCCCAATCCCTCCCAGCATCAGAGTCTTTTCCAATGAGTCAACTCTTCGCATGAGGTGGCCAAAGTACTGGAGTTTCAGCTTCAGCATCATTCCTTCCAAAGAACACCCAGGGCTGATCTCCTTCAGAATGGACTGGTTGGATCTCCTTGCAGTCCAAGGGACTCTCAAAAGTCTTCTCCAACACCACAGTTCAATTCTGTTACATCTATGCCTGTCTCTTATACACATCTAGATGTGTATAAGAGACAGCACACACACATNGGGCTGATCTCCTTCAGAATGGACTGGTTGGATCTCCTTGCAGTCCAAGGGACTCTCAAAAGTCTTCTCCAACACCACAGTTCAAAAGCATCGATTCTTATGAGTCTGCAATGGCCTGGCTTACCTAGGAAGAGAAAGTCATACTTTAAGAAATAAAATCAGAATGAAATATTATCACGTATTCTCTAGAAAAAGTAGGGAAGAAAGACATGTACACAAACGTAAGCAAATATGAAAGGACATCAGAGAAAGAGCGACTGATTCCACAGCTAGGCTAGTGTAATACTGTACGCTGCATAATATGACAAACACAGAATCACTGATTCTTTCAAGGGAAACATTCCAGTAATATTTGGGTTCCAATATTTTGACAACTGCCAACGATGGCAGTTGCTTATAAAACTGGAAGCAACGCTGTCATAATACGCCATTGAAATTAGATATGTATCTTTTTTTCACAGATTAGAGATGTGCTTTGGCATTTTCTGAATGGTAAGCCAAATATTCATTAATCTTACATTTGCCACCGGAAGAAGGGAGGCACAGCTATGCTACGGAGCATACTGACTTGGAAGACAAGGCAACTTCAGCCAGTGGGGGTCATTGCCTGAACACCTGTGGCTCATCCAGCAAGCAAGACACAAGTCAATGGCCCTGGGTTATTGTCTCCGCCATCACCAGCCTCTTTCTGCCCTCTGTTAGGGAAATTAAAATGGAAGAAGTCTTGCACAGGCTTCAGAAGCAGGAGAGGAGGTGTCTGATCTGCCTGAACACGGCTCAGATTGCATGCCAAGCACAGAAGTCAGGCAGCACCGTGGATAAGAAAGGGCGTGGGTCTTGGAATTCTTGAGCCCCTGGAGGTCTGGCCAGTCCGCCAAGGGTCTAAGACCTCTTATGACTCCCAAGGTGAAACAAACAGCATTGTAAAAGTTGAGACAACCAGAGATGAATTTCTGAGCACAAACTGATGGTGGTAGCAGTTTAGACCCTGGGATTATAAGCGGGAGTCACTTAAACTGCAATCTGAAGTCTCACCCGCAGGGTAGATGCACCATTTGGGACGTTTCCCTCAGTGGGACTCCAGATGGGTGTTACATTGGACTTCCCAATGCCGTTTATGTCTGCAAGTAGGTTGTCAGCCCAAGTGGGTAATGTGTATGCTGTCGTGCATGCTAAGCCCGCTTTAGCTGTGTCCAATTCTTTGCGACCCTATGGACTGTAAGCTGCCAGGCTCCTCTGTCCATGGGATTCTCCAGGCAAGAATCATGGAGTGGTATTTCTATTGCTTTTGTTTCTTTCCTTTTATTGTCTGTATACTGAAATTAAGTCAACGAATCTTTGATTAAAAATTGAAATTGCTTACCTGTGTGTAACGAGTGGTATCTTTTGTTAACCAATCCTTCAAATCTACAAAGGAGAGTAAAACTTTTGGCAAAACACCCTCAACCACTTTCCCCCACTCAAACTGGATGCCCATGTATATGAATTCCAACATGCATTCCTAGTTTTCCTACCCAGGGTGATCTATCATAAATTCAATAACCCTCAGTTGCACCTGCACCTGCTCAGTTCAGTTCAGTCGCTCAGTCGTGTCCGACTCTTTGCGACCCCATGAATCGCAGCACGCCAGGCCTCCCTGTCCATCACCAACTCCCGGAGTTCACTCAGACTCACATTGAGTGTCATAATCAACACAGCCAACCTGCAGCATCTTTGATAAATAACAAGCGTAGCCATAGTGTTGAGGGGGAAAAGATCAGTATCTCAGATTGCATGTCTAAATGTTTTATCCTGTTCATCTCTCAGTCCTGTCCGACTCTGCGACCACATGGACTGTAGGCAACCAGGCGCCTCTGTCCATGGGATTCTCCAGGCACAAACACTGGAGTGGGTTGCCATTCCCTTCTCCGGGGATCCTCCCAACCTGGGATCAAACTCAGGTCTCCTGGGTAGCAGGCAGATTCTTTACCATCTGAGGCACGAGGGAAGTCATAACATTTATATAGAAAACACTTCACCTCCATGAAGTCATCTTCTAATGTTATAGAGAACTCTTCAACCCTAGAATACAGCTTCGCAAAGGGATCCCTAAGCACTCTCTCAGGTGTTGTTTTGAAAAGATGCTGGCTTTGTCCTGGGGGTGGGGGCGTGCGGGGAGGGAAAGGCAATGTGTAGGCAAGCACCCCGGTTGTAGGCATGAAAGTCATTCCATCAAGACACTACCTAGGGTTTCCCGGTGACTCGGTACTAGAGACTCTGCTGGCTGATGCAGGAGACAGGGCCTCTATATGGGGTCTGGGAAGATCCCACATGCCTCAAAGCAACTAAGCCCCTGTGTTGCAACTACTGAGTCTGTGCTCTAGATCCCGGGAGCCACAAGGACTGAGGCCACGTGCCGTAACTACTAAAGCCCGCACGCCCTAGAGACTGTGCTCTGCAACAAGAGAAGCCGCTGCAATGAGAACCCTCCTCAACGAAGTCAGAGAGTAGCCCCTGCTCCCTGCAGCTGGAGAAAAGTCTAGAGAAGGGAGGAAGACCTAGTGCAGCCAAAAATGAATTTAAAAAGTTTTTAAAAAGAGACTATTGAGAATTCCCAGGAAAATGGTAGATACAGATGCTGTTGTTGCACCGGTAGAACCACAGATTTATCAGCGCTCTCAGTGGTATTCAGCACTTCAGTTCAGTTCAGTTCAGTCGCTCAGTCATGTCCGACTCTGCAACCCCATGAATCGCAGCACGCCAGGCCTCCCTGTCCATCACCAACTCCCGGAGCTCACTCAGACTCACGTCTATTGAGTCCGTGATGCCATCAGCCAACTCATCCTCTGTCGTCTGCTTCTCCTCCTGCCCCCAATCCCCCCCAGCATCAGAGTCTTTTCCAATGAGTCAACTTCTTCGAGTGAGGTGGCCAAAGTACTGGAGTTTCAGCTTTAGCATCATTCCTTCTGAAGAAATCCCAGGGCAGATCTTCAGAATGGACTGGTTGGATCTCCTTGTAGTCCAAGGGACTCTCAAGAGTCTTCAGCAATGTGTTTCCAAAACTGCGCTTTCTTGACACCCAACTTCTGGTCCATTTTTCCGTTGTTTTTCCCTTGAGGGCTTGTCAGAGAAACTGAACATATGATTTGAACATCCCAAAGTCAGAAACCTCCTTGATCCGCAGACACAAAGACTGGGGTCATAGGTGCAAATTTCCTTTTTTGAGAATATCTTGTCTGCTTGAAAACTTTGCTGTGAAGAAAGTTTGCTCAAACTATGGAAACGTGTGTGTATCAATAAATTGTTTGCCTAAAATTAAGTGGAAATGATCACAGTTCCCCATTGAATGAACATGAGGGATAGAGTAAAGTCTTTGAGTTGTACTCACCTTCAAAATCTTGAAGTGTTTTACATCAATTCTTTTCCATCTTGGTCAAAATTATGTTCTGAGTAGTGGATATCTACTAGAAATTGAGGAATTAAAAAATTTAACCTAACCTCTTTTTCTAATCACCCTTACATAGGTGTGTGCATGCTAAATTGCTTCAGTCGTGTCTGACTCTTTGCAACCCCACAGACTGTAGCCCTCCAGGCTCCTCTGTCCGTGGGATTCTCCAGGCAAGAATCCTGCAGTGGGTTACCATGCCCTCCTCCAGGGGATCTTCCTGAATCATGGATCAAACCCACATCTGTTACATCTCCTTCATTGGCAACTGCGTTCTTTACCACGACACCTGGGAAGGCCACTTTTATATACCACTTTTTAAATTTCACTTAATGTTAAAATGGGTGAGATAGCCATATAGTTCAAAATTCAAAAATGATATGCAATGTGCCTTTGGATATTTCATGCTCAAACTTCTGTTTTCTCCCAATAAGATTAGTATGCAACCATCCAGTGTTTCCTTTATGCAAATAAAAATGAATATATAATCCCTTTAACATGTTTCCCACACAAAAGCTACAGACATTTTTGACATACATTGGTTTATACCATATTTTTTCTCATCTAATCAATTATAAAGAACTTTTTATATACTTAGCTGAATTTTACCTGCCAGTTTTCAAGCTTTTTAATCAGTCCAGTCCTAACTCACCTAAAAATCGTTGACGCTGCACATCAACATCCACGGCATTTCCTCTTTTGGGAAAGTGCTCTGTATGTCTTTGACCTAAAACAGGTTTCATTACCCTTAAATAAAACAATGCATGCTTCCCTGGAGGCTCAGATGGTAAATAATCTGCCTGTAATGAGGGAGACCAGGGTTCAATCCCTGGGTCGGGAAGATCCCCTGGAGAAGAAAATGGCAACCCACTCCAGTATTTGTGCCTGGAGAATCCAATGGATAGAGAAGCCTGGCAGGCTACAGTCCATGAAGTGGCAAAAAGTCGGACAGGACTGAGTGACTGACACTTTCTGTGAGGGGAACGGAGTGCCTAAGAAAATAAAACTAAGCTCTACATTGCCTCTTACTACCTACAGCAAGTTTGGCAAGAGTTAAACTTTCAAAAACTCCATTAGCACCCTGAAACATACCTGAGAGGACTCCCAAATCTTCAATGCACTCTAAACCACAAAGACTATGATTTCAAGGCCTTTTGACATTAGAGAATCACAGGTCAAAATTTATTTCTGCAGTGCTGAAGATCTGAGATCCACGGCCTCCACAACATCCAAGTGTCTCTGCATCAATTTTTTCCCTGGGAAAGGTGATAGGGTAACAGAAGATTGATCTCCTTCTACTGTTTCAGTATAAAATGGGGGAAAAAACAGTCATTAAGGAGGTATAGGGTAA
This sequence comes from Neotragus pygmaeus, assembly GCA_006410875.1. NCBI lineage: Eukaryota > Metazoa > Chordata > Mammalia > Artiodactyla > Bovidae > Neotragus > Neotragus pygmaeus. The sequence continues at coordinate 15,668 of SJYV01032990.1, forward strand.
GTATCGATTGCTCTTGGAAAGTTTGAGGAAGCAGTAAGTCATGACTGGCTTTGACAAAACCGTTGTATTAGAGAAACCTAGTTCCTGGCTACCACAAATGGGGAGGGTGTGTAGGCACAGAAGGATCATGGTAAAATCAGAGAAGATGAATCACAAAGGAGGTAGAAAAGGAGTGATGATTTCTATTCAGACGCTTTACATATCTATCGATAGAGATGATGTGACATAGGATGCTTGCTTCATCGAAGCGAGAGAGGCTCTACACAATTGTTTTCTTCATCTCAGCGCGAGAGACTCTACACAACTGTCCAAGAAGGAACACCCCATGTCCTGTGCAGTTGGTCTCAATTAGTACCCTGTGGGGGCTCCTCTTGACTGTGGTGCATGGGCTTCTCACTGCGGTGTCTTCTCTTGTTGCAGAGCACAGGCTCTAGGCATGCGGGCTTCAGTAGTTGCACCATGAGGGTTCAGTAATTTGTGGCTCCCAGGCTGTAGAGCACAGACTCAATAGCTGTGGCGCACAGGCTTACTTATTGCACACCACGTGGGATCTTCCCGGACCAGGGACCGAACCCAAGCCTCCTGCACCGGTAGGTGGATTCTCTGCCACTAAGCCACCAGAGGAGACCTCTTGCTGTGTATGTATTCTAAAAGAGTGTCTGTTACCCCCTTTTTCAGAATTCCTCTGCATTTTTTTCAGTGGAAATGTTGCTTTGGCATACGCAGCCTGCCATACTGGTGGGGACGAAAAGACTACACTTCTTCCTGTCCCAGCAACCTGCCTTGAATTCTCCAGCTCACCTTCTTGACTGAAGGATGCCAACAGCCTCCTGAGGATTTTCACTGACGGCCGGCTTTTTCCTGTTTTTGTCCATTGGCAATGACTTCCACGAGTTTAATTGTAACTGAAGTGTTTTATTTATAGTCCAACTCCCCCCTCCAAGCCTCATTATGCTCTTCCATTGTCCAATTATGGGCTTCTCTGGTGGCTCAGCTGGTAAAGAATCCACCTGCAATGCGGGAGACCTGGATTCAAACCCTGGGTTGGGAAGATCTGCTGGAGAAAGGAAGGGCTACCCACTCCAGTATACTGGCCTGGAGAATTCCATGGACTGTATACTCCATGGGGTCACAAAGAGTTGGACACGACTGAGCGACCTTCACTTCACTTTCATTGTCCAATTATGAATCTAAATTTCCAAATTTCTAGGTCTTTTATTTTTTCACCAATCTACTTGGACAAACTCAAGTTGACGGCTGGCCAATGAGCAGGCTCTTTTTTTCATCAGTCTCACTTAGACAAGGTCTCTCAAAACATTCTCTTCTAAATCTCAGTGCCTTTGCTGATTTTATCCTTTTCAACTTCTCTTCCTCTTTCCTTTGGAGATTTATTGTTCAGTTACTCAGTCATGTCAGACTCTTTGCAACCCCATGGACTGCAACACGCCAGGCATCCGTGACCTTCACCAACGCCTGGAGATTGCTTAAACTCATGTCCATTGAGTCAGTGATGCCATCCAACCATCTCATTCTTTGTCATCCCCTTCTCTTTCTGCCCTCAATCTTTCCTAGTATAAGGGTCTTTTCCAATGAGGTGGCTCTTTGCATCAGGTGGCCAAAGTGTTAGGGTTTCATATCTGAGATAAATTCAAATAATTATGCAGGTCCATCCTTGTTTAAGAGGCTTTTTACCAATCGGTGTGTCTCTGACTCCAATAATACTCGAAAGCACTTATTGTAATTGCCACAAAAGAACAGGTAAATACTAGACTTTTATTCTTTGTTTTATGGGTATTTGGATCATCCACCCAATTAGTTTTAATTATAACAAAGATTTTAACAAATGAAACATTCATCCCCAAGTGCCTATCCTAATGTTCATTATACTTAATAGAAGAATCACATAAGGCATGCTTTAAGAATGGTCTATTTAAAGCAGATGAGAGTTAGTGAAGGGAAGTGAAAGTCGCTTACTCGTGTCCGACTCTTTGCACCAACCCCATGGACTATGGAATTCTCCAGGCCAGAATACTGGAGTAGGTGGCCTTTCCCTTCTCCAGGGGATCTTCCCAACCCAGGGATCAATCCCAGGTTTTCCCACATTGCAGGCAGATACTTTATCAGCTGAGCCACCAGGGAAGCTCAAGAATACTGGAGTGGGTAGCCTACCCCTTCTCCAGGAGGTCTTCCCGACCCAGGAATAGAACTGGGATCGCCTGCATTGCAGGTGGATTCTTTACCAGCTGAGCTATCAGGGAAGCGTGATAAGAGCTACTGTTCACTTAATCATCTCTTTTTCTGAAAGTGGAGAACATGGAGTCATTTCTTCAGGTAGTCAGGATACTGCCTGCTGGGATTGGGGACCACTGGGGTCAGAGTAGATGCATGGGTTCGCATGAGCATGGGGGGAGGGGGAAGGATTCTCCATGTGCCCAGATCTTAGGTCTATTCTCCTGTCCAAGACCTTGAGCTCGTCCAGCACACACTTCCTGTCTCCATGAGCTGTGTTCTCAACAGAAGCAGATGACACAATATTCAGGCCAGATTTCACCGCCATTTGAGGCCACCCTAGAAAAAGTGTCCAGATAAATGGAGGACAACAAATTTCTTGATGTTTAAGATATCAAAACAGTATATGAACGAGTTCTTCTTCGGTTAGTCTCCCTTAAGGAAAATTGCTCAGTGATTAAAAATAGTGAAGTAATGGCATTTTTGGCAACATGGATGTACCTAGAGATGAGCATACTAAGAAAGACAAATACCGTATGATAGTACTTATACGTGGATTCTAAAGAAATGATAGGATTGAATTTATTTATAGAACAAAAACAGACTCACAAACTTAGAGAACATTTTCACAGGGGTAGGGGAGACAGATTGGGACTTTGGGATGGACATGGACACACTGCTGTATTTAAAATAGATAACCGGCAAGGACCTGCTGTCCAGCACAGGGAACTCTGCTCAATAATCTGTAATCTCATGGTTCCCTCGGGGAAGGATGGAAGAAGGGATAGTTAGGGAGTCTGGGATGGACATGGACACACTGCTGTATTTACCATGGAGAACCAGCAAGGACCTGCTGTCCAGCCCAGGGAACTCTGCTCAATATTCCGTGAAGCCTGGATGGCAGGGGAGTTTGGGGGAGAATAGACACACAAATATGTAAGACTGGGTCCCTTTGCTGTCCACATGAAACTATCACAACATTGTTAACTGGCTATATTCCAAAATAAAATGCTTAAGTTATTAAAAAAATAAATATTCTCCATGAAGTAAAGTGTTCAAAATTTGTTTGATGAGAACTCGGGCAGAAGGCACAGCGGAATTATTTCCTCTCTGATGTAAAACTTGATACTGAAAGAGAGTGGATCTACTTACCTTGCAGGCCATGAAGGGCTTCCCAGGTGGACCTAGTGGTAAAGAACCCACCTGCCCATGCAGGAGATATAAGAGATGAGAGTTCGATCCCTGGGTGGGGACAATCCCTTGGAGATGGGAGTGGCAACCCACTCCAGTATTCCTGCCTGCAGAATCCCATGGACAGAGGAGCCTGGTGGGTTGCAGTCCATGGGGTCTCAGAAGAGTCAGACCCGACTGAAGCGATCTGGCACACCTGCAGGCAAGGATATGAAACACAGAGCTGTATGTATGACCTATATTACGGCTTATGGATTCTAAGGAAGGCTAATTTTAGGGCAGAAGAAAAGCAAGTAGGCACTAGTTAAGCTGCTGAGAACTTAAGAATAAGAAAAAGAAAAAGAAAAAAAAAGGAAGCAACCTGTATTCCTGCAGGAAGGGGAATACAGACAACTAATAAAATCCTTTGTGAACCCTAACAGTTCTCTTCCCTAAAACAGAGCCAAGAAAATTTAGCATGATTTGTTTTTTTTTTACAAGAAGTTATTAAATCCATGGCATTTCTCAGAATCTCTTGGGTCTCAAGGCGGCCAGATTTAAGCAGCAGAAATCAAAGATCGTATTTGCTTCTCAACAAGAAAGTCTGTGCAACACCAGTGTGATGAAATATCACCATTTGGTGGGTTGGAGGCACTGGGGACCCTGGAAAGCATAGAAGGAGAAAATGATTGATCTTAACACTCTGTTAATGGGGGAGCTTGCAACCTACAGTGAGGCAGATAGGAAGTCTCTCTGACTTCCTGGATCGCCTCCAGGAAAGAAAAGTGGAGTGGCCATTGTTTTCAGGGGACTCTAGAAAGTTCCTTTTGTTGGAGCAAAACTGGTTTTTGATACTGGAGGAAAAAGGCGTCACTAGAAATCACAGCCGTTTCAATCAGTGCTTAGTGAATGACAGGGAAATGGACCCCTGTCCTGAGTCAAAGGAAGAATGTTTAATTGATTGCAAATCATACTTAAAATTAGGATTTCCTTTCTAGGTGGGAGGACTGTGTCAATGATGCCAAGAACAAAACAAATTTCAGGAAGGTGGAGTAAAGCCTGCCTGTCTTTTCAAAGGTAGAACTTAAAATTAAACCTCTCACTAGTAGGCAATTTTCCTAAACCTCTGAAAATGGGTTTACCAAAATTTTAGGAACAATGGTTCTAAAGCTGAAGAGACACATTGGTTCAGACAGAAATAATTTGCCTGCAATGTGGGAGACTGGGGTTCGATCTAAGGATTGGAAAGATATCCTGAAGAAGGTAACAGAATATCCACTGCAATATCCTTGTTAGGAAAAATCCCATGGACAGAGGAGACTGGAAGGCTAGAGTCTATGGGGTTCCAAAGAGTCAGACATGACTGAGTGACTAACATTCTGAGACACAGATATCCTATATATGCAAAGATATCTTATATATTGATTATATGCTGCCACAAAACAAATATTTGAAACATCTCTTATGCTCACACTGATATTGTAATGCATATTAATAACCAACAACCATGTTAATGTTAACTAACTTTATATGGTTTCGAGCACAAATATTTTACACACAAAATAAGTGACTCAATTCTCAAAAGTTCTAAGACGTTAGCGATTTTTATAACTGTTCTGTAAATTGGGAAACCGAGGCACAAAAGTTAAAAAATTGCTCAGGACTACAAAGCTCATAAATGATGAAATATGAAACCAGCACTCTTACTTATTACATTAATAATAGCAATAATGAATTTCTTAATTACAGTAAAGAAACAAATGAAAAGTAATATGAAATAATACAATATATATATTCTCACCACAGGTTACAACGAAGTGGTCCAAAGGGTTAGGGGATGAATTGCCCATGCAAGTGACTCAAATACCAGGAGCAATGTTGAAATTCTTCTAAAATTGCTAACCACTCTTGGTAAGTTTCCAAACAAATAAACTACAATTTTCCCTCTAATTACTTGGCAGCTGTGTTCCTGGAAAATTCAGTGCCTATTATAACTGTGCAAAAGAAAAAAATACTCCTTTAATTCAGATGTAAAATGAAATTAGGTTCTAGGTTCAGATAATGATGGAGAATTTTTTTTTTATGTAAACGAACACTTCGTGGGATATTTCAAAATGGTATGGGAAATGGTCATGTGTGGATGTGAGAGCTGGACCATAAAGAAAGCTGAGCGCTGAAGAATGGATGCTTTTGAACTGTGGTGTTGGAGAAGCCTCTTGAGAGTCCCTTGGACTGCCAGGAGATCCAACTGGTCCATCCTAAAGGAAATCAGTCTTGGGTGTTCATTGGAAGGACTAATGTTGAAGCTGAAACTCCAATCCTTTGGCCATCTGATGGGAAGAATTGACTCATTGGAAAAGACCCTGATGCTGGGAGGGATTGGGGGCAGGAGGAGAAGGGAAGGGAACGACAGAGGGTGAGATGGTTGGATGGCATCACTGACTCAATGGACATGAGTTTGGGTGAACTCCGGGAGTTGATGTTGGACAGGGAGGCCTGGCGTGCTGCATTCCACGGGGTCAGAGTCAGACACGACTGAGCAACTGAACTGATGGGAAATGATACAACTCTTTTGGCTGTTTTAAAATTATGTTTGTTTCAATGTTAAGGACAGTGCTGAACTTTTTTTTTTTTTTTTTATCATTCCTGGCTGCTACCCAGTACATGAGACCAGTGACACCAAATTATGATAATAACCGTAATAACAACAAAATCCCACAATGACCACTGAAGAGTTACTGTTCTAAGGACTCTGTGGACAGAATTCAGAGTCACCTCAGACTCTGCAGTTCTAGGCAAAACGTTGTGTATAGGATCATTCTTCTTCAGGAGCCATTGGTTGGCAACTTTTCAGCAAATTCTGAAATCTTACATACTATCTATTCCATCAAAAGTGAAGAACCACTGGTCCTGGGTATTCCATGATGCTGTAGACTACTTTTTTCCAGCCCATTTTCTGTTTGGTAACCATTCTTTGTGGTTCGCATGGGACATTGTGCATGCTCCAAACCTGCATTATTCTGCGGATCCCTCAGCATCCTTCTCAACATAGCATCTCTCACAGACTTTTTATTTCCAGTAAACGATGCCAAACATTGGGCTTCCCAGGTGGTGCTAGTGGTAAAGAACCCTCCTGCCAACGCAGAAGATTCAAGTTCAATCCTTGGGTCAGAATGACTCCCTGGAGGAGGAAATGGCGACTCACTCCAGTATTTTTGCCTGGACAGAGAAGACTGGTGGGCTACAGTCCATGGGGTCTCAAAGAGTCAGATAAGACTAAAGAGACTTCATACTCATGTTTGCCAAGTACTGCTCGTAGCTGCATTAAAACAAGCTCACACGTGTGGACCCAAGCACCACCATCAAGTTCTCGGATTCTGCAGCGACTTTTCTCTGGTGTTGTGTGCAAAGCACCAGTGGTCTCCAGGGTTCCTGCTTAAACATACAGTTATGTCTGAAGTGGGAGATCTGGGTTGGAAACCTGGGTCGGGAAGATCCCCTCGAGAAGGAAATGGCCACCCACTCCAATATTCTTGCCTGGAGAATCCCATGGACAGAGGAGCCTGGTAGGCTACAGTCCATGGGGTCGCAAAGAGTCGGGCACGATTGAGCAACTTCACTTTCACTTTCACGTTTGAAGTGCAAGCTGTACAACCTCCTTCCCCAACCCTTCCCGGGTGCAGGGTCACGAGCATCTCAGTTGAAGGGCAGGATGCAGGGGGCTGAGCGATCGCGCAACTGGAGTTGGGGCAGAGGAAGCTGGTCCTCTGGACTCTTTCTGGTCTCTGATGATTGTGGCCAGTGGAACTGGCTCATATACCAGTGGAGCCACAGCTGGTACCAGGATACAAAATAAACCATCAGGGCAAGTTTTGGGGGAGAAACAGGACATTACTGGCCAAGAAATATGGCAAATGTGTGATGGAAAAGAAGGCTCAATAGTACTACCTCAGTGTCCATCAATAGTTATGTGATGCTCTGTGATGGCAGCTTTGCCATCAGTATTCTTGTTCAGCAGCTCAGTCATGTCCGACTCTTTGCGATCTCATGGACTGCAGCATGCCAGTCTTCCCTGTCCTTGACTATCTCCAGGAGTTTGCTCAAATTCACGTCCATTGAGCTAGGGATGGCATCCGACCATCTCATCCTCTGTCATCCCCTTCTCCTCCCGCCTTCAATCTTTCCCAGCATCAGGGTCTTTTCCAATGAGCTGGCTCCTTGCAGCAGGGGGCCAAAGTTTTGGACCTTCGGCTTTAGCATCAGTCTTTTCAGTGAATATTCAGGGTGGACTTCCTTTAGGATGGACAAGTTAGGTCTCCCGACTGTGCAAGGGATCCTGTAGTGCAAATCCGCTGTTGTGTGTCTGTGTTTGGCCGTTCTGATAGATACGTGCTGTCCAGCTCAGGGTTAGGGGTCTTTAACAAGGAGAGGAGGTCCGGTCACACAGACACAGGGACGACCACATGAAGACATAGGGAGCAGACGGCCGTCCACACGTCCAGGAGAGAGGCCTCCGGAGACACTGGGCCGGCCCACACCTGCATCTCAGACTCCCGCTTCCAGGACTAGTGAGAGAAAAAAAAAAAAGAAGTTTCTATTATTTAAGGCACCCTGTCTAGGGTATTTTATGATGGCAACTGAAGAAGGAGAATATACCGTTTTATACAGAACGAGAAGGCAAGAAATTCCCAGGTGGCTCACTGGTATAGGATCTGCCTGCCAAGCAGGGAGCCAGCCTCCCTGGAGAAGGGAAACCCACTCCAGTATTTGTGCCTGGAGTATCCCATGGACTGAGGAGCCTGGCAGGCTACAGTACATGGGCTTGTAAAGAGTTAGACATGACTGAGCATATATATATATACACACACACACAGATATACATATACATATATATATATAGACACGCATATATATACACCTCCATACAGACAGATATGGGGCTTCCCTGGTGTCTCAGATGGTAAAGAATCTGCATGCAATACAGGAAGCCCAGATTTGATCCCTGGTTTGGGAAGATCCCCTGAAGGGCATGGGCAAGCTGCTCCAGTGTTCTTGCCTGCAGAATCACATGGACAGAGGAGCCTGGCGGGCTACAGTCCATGGGGTTGCAAAGACTCAGGACTGAGGAACTGACCATGCACACACATACACACACATACATATATATATATATATATATATATATATACATGAGAACTTTCCTTGTGATGAGAACCCTTAGAATGACTCTCTGCTTAGAAATTTTTTAATATGTGTGGAAGCAGAAATTCCTTTTAAGACCACTAATGTATAGTTCCCAATTCAATACAATTTATTTTTCAACTAGTAATTTTAAAAAAATAATAAGATGTATGAATTTATTTACTTGTTTTTAATGTCCCTAGTCTCTCGAGATTCCTGGTAAAATGGTGAAATTCTGTAGTCACCTGGTTCACATTCCTCTTAACTCACACACTCCTGAACTCCAATTTCTTTCCTCTTTTCTCTTTTTTAAACGGTGAGTCATTTACAAAGAATATCGAACCGCCGTTTCTCCGACCGTCCCCTGGCGCGTGGCTTACCCATAATGGCATTAATCATTGATTAAAATTTTAAAACGTCACCCTAATGTTTCACAATATTAATGAAGTCTTTAATCCCTTCTGGAAAATTAAATCCATATTTCTTCCCAGAGACTGTGTGACAGCGATCGAACCAGCTGCCCGCTTGGCAGGCTCACGGGACTGCTCCCCAGTCCCCTCTGCTCATTCCTGTTGATGCCAATAAGTGGATCCTGACCGAGACATGTCATGTAGGGCCAACTGTACGAGGGGTTTATGAGGTCGGTGTGTGCGCTTTACATGCCGTTTCTTCCCAGGATGATGGAGGTGGGTACAAACGAGTGGAATTCCAGAGTTTTCACCTGCAGCAGGGATTCTTGTGTGTGGAGACTTTGAAAGGAGGTCGGAGTTGTCCTAGAGAGCGTTTTCCCCAGCAGTGACCAGTCAGAACCACCCTAAAGCATGTGAGTGTGAGAGTTAGAATATAAAGGAGGCTGAGCACCAAGGAACTGATGCTTTCGAACCGTGTTGCTGGAGAAGACTCTTGAGAGTCCCTTGGACAGCAAAGAGACCCAACCAGTCCATCCTAAAGGACGTCAGTCCTGGGTGTTCATTGGAAGGACGGATGCTGAAGCTGAAACTCCAGTTAGTTCTTTGACCACCTGATGCGAAGAGATGACTCATTGGAAAAGACCCTGACGCTGGGAAGGATTGGGGGCAGGAGGAGAAGGGGATGACAGAGGATGAGATGGCTGGATGGCATCACTGACTCGATGGACGTGAGTCTGAGTAAACTCCGGGAGATGGTGAAGGACAGAGGAACCTGGCGTTCTGCAATCCATGGGGTTGCAAAGAGTCGCACATCACTAAGCGAGTGAACAGCAACAAATGTGTCGGGGTGGGAGCCTTGTGAGCGCTGGAGGCCAGGCCTTGCAGCAAGAAGACCATCTCGGTGTCCCTGGGGAATGCCTTGAGCACCAGGGCCTTGGTTTCATCCATTTGTCTGCAAAAGGCATTAGAGGCACCCTGCCTGTCTCCTCGTGTCAGAAGGAAATAAACGGGCAGGCAGAACCGCGTTAAGCCCATTAGAGAACGTGATACAATGATCAAGTCGAATGACTCGCTCCTAATAATAATTACTAAATGCTGCCTTTTTGAGAGGAGAAGCGGAGCTGTTTTAAATTCTGCTTTATCCTTTACGTCGGGGACTCGGTATTATTATAGTACATTTTTCATGGATTCTCATGCTGATTGCCTTAGTTATCCTCCGTAACTGTTAATATGCGGGCAGGCTTCCAAAACCTCTCCAAATGAATGCGTTTAGGATAACCATAAATCGACAGATATTTACTGAAATAATGAGTTCTAATTATGGATATGGAATGGATTTAAAGACAAGCCGTATCTACCCAGCAGTTGACTGGATTAGTGGGGGAGGAAAAAAAAATAGGGCTTTATGGATACTCATACTCACGATTTATTGCAAGGATACATAAATCTGTGCTTTAGGAGTTTAAACTATATATTTTGCACTTGATTTACAAAACCTGCTAATAAATCCAGTTCAACTTCTCATTGAGAAATCATGACTCTCAGTGTCAACTCTAGCTAAGTATGAGGATTTATAAGCTGGGAAAATTTGTCGACAAAACGAACCCCAGGATTTGAAAGCTTGCCAATAAATCTTAAAAAGAAATCCTTATCTTACACATAGGACATAGGTGAAAGATCGAGAAATCATGAACTTAAATATACACCAGGATTCCCTGGTGGCTCAGACGGTAAAGCGTCTACCTGTGACGCGGTAGACCCAGGTTTGATCCCTGGGTCAGGAAGATCCCCTTGAGAAGGGAATGGCAACCCACTCCAGTACCCTTGCCTAGAAAATTCCATGGATGGAGGAGTCTGGTGGGCTACAGTCTATGGGGTCGCAAAAAGTCAGACACGACTGAGCGACTTCACTTTCACTTTCAAATATACACAACTACGGCCTGCATAATAAACCACTGCAAGTGAAAGTGTTGTTCACTCACTCATATCTGATGCTTTGCAAACCCATGGACTGTAGTCCACCAGGCTCCTCTGTCCATGGGATTCTCAAGGCGAGAATACTGGAGTGGATTGTTATGCCCTCCTCCATGGGATCTTCCCTACCCAGGGATCAAACCCAGGTCTCCTCTGCATTGGAAGGTGACATCTTGATCATTGAACTACCAGGGAATTTCCACCGACTCTCATTTAAGCTATGCAGGGTCACCTTTCAAGTCTCAACACAACCTTTCCTGTCTAGTGAAGCTCCTTAGTCAGAGTCTCCCCGTCGGAAGGCATCAAGGATATCTCTTCCTGGTTTTCCAATCTTGTGATCACTCATACACAATTCAGAGGTGACTGTAAGTGCAGTTATCTTGAAAAGGGACATCGGTATTTCATCTGGTTTCAGGAATCNGTCAGAGTCTCCCCGTCGGAAGGCATCAAGGATATCTCTTCCTGGTTTTCCAATCTTGTGATCACTCATACACAATTCAGAGGTGACTGTAAGTGCAGTTATCTTGAAAAGGGACATCGGTATTTCATCTGGTTTCAGGAATCAAAGTTTGAAGTCTTGGTTTTATTTACTGCAGTCGGATTTGAGATGGGCAGGGATGTCTCCACCTGAAGACACGGGCTTTCTGGCTGCTAGAGCTCCTGTTCCCCCTCTCCACTTGGAACACATTAGGAGCACAAGAGATTCTGAGATGAGCACACAG
>SJYV01032992.1:0-18968 GCA_006410875.1 Neotragus pygmaeus
TCGCACAGAGTCGGACACGACTGAAGCGACTTAGCAGCAGCAGCAGAAGTTGAGAAAGGCACGTGTAACCAGAAAGAGTGAAACTAGTGTGAAGAGAGAGGAAGTACTGGTAACGACGTTAAGTTCTTGATCTCATTCCCCAACCAAGATCCAGATGCTTGTTTGTTTTTCCCATAACTTGGTTGTCCAGTTATTTTTTGGATTTCATAAAACAAACTAATGTCCTTTGGAAAATCTATTTTTTGTCCCTTTAGGCTCTTCTAAGTGGATTTCTGACATGTGCAACTGAAGTTAGATTTGTATTAGGGCAATATTTTATTGAGCCCTTAGAGGGAGCTAGCTACTGTGCTAAACTCTTAACATGCATTTTATAATTAATTCACTGGGGTCATCCAGCCTTGTACATTGGTTGCAATGAAAGTTTAACTCATTGTTTTGAAAAAGAGAGAGCAAATGAAAATAAATAACCTCATGTGAAACTAATGTGTTTACTAAAGTGTTATAAGCATTCTGTCAAGCATTGCCAATACATTTTTGCTTTTGGAGAAGTATACTTTTCATTACAAATGACTTTATTGTTTAGTACGTGCATTTAATGTTGACAAGTAAAGTACACGTCTACTTTGCACAAAAGAACAAGCCTCCTTGTTATGAATTCACACATCCATATGCAGATTACTTCTTTGGTGTATATATTAATAAATAAAATATTCATGAACTGAAAGCCTTAAAATGACGGATTTGAAACCATGATGGCTAAAGCACTTTGTTATTTCCATTAGTTCTAACAATATTCAGCTTTCTGGTTTCCTTTGAAAGAGATTTTAAAAATACAAATGATGTAAAAGAACTCTAAATATGGGCCATGACCTTTACAGAATAAGATAATTTGGTATCCTTCTACTTGGAGATTAACGCTCTTTTTTTCTTCAATCATTTTTTAAGGACACAGATAGGTTCTATTAGGGGTTCAGATGCTACTTGCTGCTGGAGTTGAGAAAAGGGAGAGGTCAGTTGCTGAGCTGGAGGATCAGGGAAGGCTTGGTGGAGAAGGTGGTATTGGAATGGGGCCTTGTAAGTTATTTAAGTTAGTTTTGTCCAGAGACCATTGACACTAATAGGAATACCTTCATTAAATTAATATGCTTGTAAGGTACTAAACTTAAGACTCAGATAACGATTCACCTTCAAAAAAGTAATTAAATTTCTTTTTCACCGTGTTTTGAATATCCATAGTTGAAATCAATAAATCCATATGGCTGGATTCTTGACAAGTATTATAAGAGGAAAATCACACCCTCTTTGATCTCATCTCCTGCCATTGCACATGGAAAAAGCAACATCTAAAAATTATTCTATTATCTAAATCACAATGGAATATTATTATTGTGTTTAGCCAAAAATTCTATGTTATATGCTTATTTGTAGTTGATTGACCTGATTTCCAGCAAAAGAATTTTTTTAAAATTTTCATTATCTCCTAGAGAAATAGTAGATCATTAAAAATGAACACTATTTATTCAGTAGAGATCAAAAGCATCAATGTGGTTACTCAGTAAAATATACTTTTAAATTTAAGAATAACTCATATGGCTTTTTAGAATTATAAAAGCACACTTTGAAACAGGAAAAATCATCATGGCATTTAGAAGCAATAGAAAAAATATTATACAACCTCTTTGTAATTGATTACAACCGGACCTCTGATATTTCTGTGTACTTGTTCAGGGGCTTGTTCATGGAGCCATTGCTAAGCAGGGAAGTGTTGCTGATTATTCATGAAATAGGCAAGAAATAATGGTTCATAGTTGGTAGAAATTCTGAATTAATCTCTTGAGTACTTGCCTGCTCTACAGCATTATCACCTTGATGTATCACTGTAGACCCTTGTGAGCAGAAGTTTTCCAGATATTTACAAGATATTGAAAGATTTGATTGCATAGACATTCATTAACAGTATTTGTATGTAAACACTGTTACCACTTGAATAAATGTGGTATTATATAAATTTATGGTACCATGTTAAGTATCACACAGGCAAGTTTAATCCACTATGCAAATTGTATTTAGTAATGCCATAGACCACATGCTTTGACATGGCCGTCTGTGCTCTCATTGATTGAGTCCCTCAGTCTTCAGATACATCAGTGGGGCATGTGGTGAGCCCAGACTTTTGGGCAGGTCAGCCTCTTCCACTTTACTGAGTACACAATATAAATCTGTTGCTGTTTCGTCACCAAGTTGTGTCCAGTTCTTTTGTGACTCCATGGGCTGTAACCCATCGGGCTCCTCTGTCCAGATTTCCCAGGCTACTGGAGTGGGTTGCCATTTCCTTCTCCAGGGGGATCTTCCTGACCTAGGGATCGAACCTACATCTCCTGCATTGGCAGGTGCATTCTTTACACTGAGCCACCAGGGAAGCCCAACACAAATACATATCGATTTTGATACACGCTATGCCAATAACATGGCTCAGAGACCCTGAAACCAGCGTTTTTGAGCAGAAGTTATGAGAAAGATACTGGCCTAACCACTAAAAGTGTCCATTGTTTAGTCATATCCAACTCTTTGCGACCCCATGGACTTCAGCCTGCCAGTTTCCTCTGCCCATGGAATTCTCCAGACAAGAATGAAAGCACTGAACAGCAATTCTGCGGAAGATACTGGCCTAAGAAATAAAAGTGATTTAAAAACAAAGAACAAGATCTTTTATGCTTTTAGGTGCTCAGTTGCTCCCTCGTGTCTGACTCTTTTGCAACCCCATGGACTGTAGCCCACCATGCTCCTCTGGCCATGGACTTTTCCAGGGAAGAATACTGGAGCAGAGTTCCATTTCCTACTCCAGGGGTCTTCCCGACCCAGGGAAAGAACCCTCGTCTCTTGCATCTCCTGCATTGGCAGGTAGATTCTTTACCACTAGCACCTTCTGGGAAGCCCTTTTATGGTTTAGAAAATATTTAAAATCTAACATAAGAGGGATATGCAGTGAATAAAGTGTTACAAACTCAGATTTGTTATTTCTATTTAAATGAGCTTAACGTGCATTCCAAGCCCTGATTTCCATCATAATGGAAAACATTCTTGCCAAATCAAGACAGTGTCCAGTTTAAATCATATCTTCTGAACCAATTCTGACAACTTCAAGGCTTCATTCCTACTCCCCTTTCTAGGATCCTCTAGGTTCTTGAGTGCTTCCTTATCTTCCTGACACCGGGAGAAGAGAATATGGTCTGAGGGGCCTATCTTTTATGTTCACTGCTGTTTAATAACTTTCCCTCTGTTCTCTCAGTGTCAGCAAAGTCCAGTGATTATTCTGAAAAGCTTACTCTGTACTCTAAGTCTCCCTCACCACCCCCAAACATTCCTTATCATCTTAACTTTCAGGGCTGCCATATCTCAATTTTTACCTTATTTCTGTGCTGTACTTGGGCAGGAGACTGTTTTTAGATTCTCTTTGTATTCCAAAGAACTCAAGAAAGGGTGATGGAGTGGACATGGATTTCAGGATATTTCTATGTCTAGACATGCCCTGTTGTCCAAAGCAGCAGCTCCATGTTAAGCATCACACTGCTAGGCTTTCTCTCTCCAACATCC
Source organism: Neotragus pygmaeus (assembly GCA_006410875.1). Taxonomy (NCBI): domain Eukaryota; kingdom Metazoa; phylum Chordata; class Mammalia; order Artiodactyla; family Bovidae; genus Neotragus; species Neotragus pygmaeus. The sequence goes on from SJYV01032992.1 coordinate 3,595, forward strand.
TGGTGAGAGGTGGAGCTTTTCCTGCCACGTAGTCTCATGAAAGTTTGGTGGCCTCTGAAGTCTCTATTTATCTGGGTTTCAAGCCTTCAGTGAGAAAAGGAGGCGCAGAGGCAACAGTTTAACAGTTGCATGTTGCTGCTGTCCCCGAATCTTCTCCAAGCTCTCTTTCCCATTCCACATCTGTTGCTTTTGTTGTTCAGCTGCCAAGTCATGTCCAGCTCTTCGCAGCCCCATGGACTGCAGCACGCCAGGTCTCCCTGTCCCTCCACTATCTCCCAGCATTTGCCCAAGTTCATGTCCATTGCATCGATGATGCCATCCAACCATCTCATCCTCTGTTGTCCCACCTCTCCCCTGCCCTCAATCTTTCCCAGCGTCAGGGTCTTTTCCAATAGACACATACAAAGGTTCCACCCAATACGTAAGCATGTTGCTCCTCCCACCCCCAATGTAGTTTGTAATTTAAAATGGTATTTTTCAAAAATTTTTGATAGAAACTCTTTGTGAGTAACACATTTCCTTATCAACCCCAGATACCACATGTTTACCTTACTCTTACAAACTGCAGAGTACTCTATCCCATTTCATTAGGGGGAAAAAACAAACAAAAAACTCAGTGCTAGTCTAGACTCAGGAGAATGATTTCATGACCTTCTTATGGCCTTGAATAGCAGTTTGAAAAGCAGTGCTCTAAACCTCTGTTCTGAGTGATTCTTTGTTCCTTTTAAGCAAAGCCATGCCAGATTTTTAAATTCTAGTAGACATCATCCCTTTTCAAGTGGTAGGATCTTGCAAATGAAAAGAGCTTTGACCTTCAGACCAGTATCTATGCAATGTGCTTAGAAAATTCATTTGAATTATTTGTTTTGGCCTGTATCCCATTCTCTACCTTTGGCCATGAGTACCTCTGAGTATATGAGCAGAAAACAGTAAGAAAAATGAGAGCAAAAAATTACAGATTTTATCCTGATACATATAAATCAGAACAGAGAACCACAGAATTTAAAAACACCACAGAAAAGCAGAGACATTAATTTTCCCAGCCAAGCAGTTCAATGAGACATAATCATCTGGCTTGTCCAAGGCCACAGACCTCATTGGAGCCAAAACGCAAACCCCTCGCTCTTGACTGTCATGTCACCAGTTTTTCTACTTAACACTATTCATTCTCTTCTTAAAGTCAGAGTATTGGTCAAATGAAAGCACCTATGAAGCACTAACGTGAAATAGAAACTCATTCTCACCACGTACTTAATGATTGTTAGCTCTTTTTTCCTCTTCCTTCATGAACCTGAGGTTGAAGTATTCATTCTATCTGGTGATAGTTCCTGATTTTCTACATTCTCTGTTTACTGTCTTCTCTTTCATTCTTGGGAGAATAGTAAAGAATACTGCCTATACTTTTGTGGGGTCACTTTTAAACTGTGGTATTAGGGAACCTAAAACTCATGTGCCGTAAGACATAGATTTGGTGGGATTAAACTGATAGTCACTTTGCTCTTTGGCTTTAGTCACTAATATATTAATAGAACCATCCTCCGTTTCAACTCATAAACATATTTCATACACTGACCTAGAGATATCTGGACAGTTCTGATGATGTACATCAGGGATCTGCAAAAAGCGGTATTTAAAAATATGAATCTAAAATGTGGGGTCGCAAAGAGTTGGACATGACTGAGCGACTGACACACACACATTCATTGGAAGGGCTGATGCTGAAGCTGAAGCTCCAGTCTTTTGGCCGCCTGGTGGGAAGAGCTGGATCATTGGAAAAGATCCTGTTGCTGGAAAGATTGAAGGCAAAAAGAGAAGTTTACAAAAGAGGATGAGATGGTTAGATAGCATCGCTGACTCAGTGGACCTGAATTTGAGCAAACTCCGGGAGCAGTGGAGGGCAGAGGAGCCTGGTGTGCTGCAGTCCATGGGGTCCTAAAGAGTGAGACACGACTTAGCAACTGAACAACAACAATCATCAATAAGATGATTAAGTAAATTATAATAAATCCATTTAAAAATAAAAATTATTATACAAAATGTTGTAGAAATAAATTGTTATCCAGTCTTGGAATATGATATTGATGATGTTATGGGGAAAGTTTGTGTTTTGAAAGATTTTATAAAAAGATTTAAGATTGTATCCTCAGTAGGAGATTAACTAACAAAAATTATATAGAAAAAGATTAGAAGGAAATAAATCCAAATATAATACTGATTGTCTCTGGGAGATGGTTTACACTGATCCAGTTTTCTTCTTCCCTTCTGAGTCTTACTTTTTCTTCAATTACTATATATTGTACATACTCAGAAAAAATTAAAAAAAAAAGTCAAATATTTTACAAATATGTAATATTTTTTAAAAACACTGGAAGCAGGAAAAATCTCAGGTTTTAAGCTTTTAAGGTTTTAGTTTGTATTTGGTTACAGTTTTTAAGGAAACTTCATGAGTTGGGATGTTAACACTGTTTCTTGGATGGCATATCCTAAGATGTAACCTCAATGACTTACAGCCACTGTCAGTAATGTGCAATATGAAAAAATAAGATGTTAAATGGAAAGGGCATCAATCTTTAAACAATAGGTGGAGTTGTTATTTAGCATTGTGAGTGGGCCAGGGTGCTTGTTTATCTCTTGATGCTGTTTATAACCTAGGATTGTTTTTAGATCCAGAATAAAAGAGTAAATTTGAAAAAAAAAAAAAAAAAAAACAAGAAAAGAATAGCTCCTCCAGCTCCTCTTTGAGGAAGTTACCTGCAACCTGCAATCAGTCTTGCTAGAGTGAGCAACAGATACAAATGGGTCTGCTTTCTTGAGTGAGCAACAGATACAAATGGGTCTGCTTTCTTGAATTCACTGCTTGTACCAACAGTCTGTGCTGCAGTAGGTGAAGCAATCTTCCTTTTAAGATATTGATTTCCTATGGAATTGTCATTTGAAATGATGGATTTACAGTTGAGTTGGGACCTGGAGGGGAGATGGTTGTGTTTGTGTTGCAGACATGAATCTTGACAGGCTTTGTCCTCTACACAAAGGACAAAAGGAAAGGAAAGAAATTATTAGAGATGGGGAAAAGATTAAAGAAAACACTTGAATTATCTTCCAGTTTCACGGGCCAACTTCTAATACTTATGCAAGGTTATTTATCTATGAGTCCATCATTTCACAGTAGTTGAATTTTTTGATTGTTCCTAAAGCCAAACTTTCGGACACGACTGAGTGACTGAACTAAACTGGAAGCCGAAGTCGTAACACTTACGGTTATGTACTTTGCAATAGAAATGCAGATTTTTTTTTTTTTTTAACCAGAGTATCCATTGGTAGTTATTTTCTTTTTCTCAGAGGAGATCTGAAGGCTGATCTCTAGGTCACTGTGATCACAGTCTTTATAGATCAGATTTCCTAGCTCCATTTAAGAAGGTCATGATTCTGGATTGTTTTCTTCTGTCCTAAGATACTGGATCTTCCTCCCTCCTTCCTGTAATTCCTTCTGTCATCCTCTTTTATGTGATACGAATTTCATGTAATGTGGATCTTTTTTGTCTGTATGCAATATGTTGTTACTCTTTCTTTGCCACACCTGGAGGCAAATTATTCCACTCTTTTTTCCTTTTTTTAAAAAATTTGTTTTTCCTTTATGCTCTTATTTTTTTATTTCAGAAACAATGCAACTTTATTGGTTTGGGACTCATTAATCAGACTGACTGTTTGCTTGACATGAATTAATTTATTTTTCTAGATAGGTTCAAAGGTATTAATATATCCTTTTGTTTTCTCAGTTTTCATAGTATAGTCCAGGATGCAAAGTAGGTACATGAGATTGTATATCTTGTGTAGTAAAATATGCAATATTAAAAACATTAAGTTGACATAGCAATTAATGAACACTTATCACCAAGGAATATAATATTCTTCATAAACAAATTTTATAACAACAAAAATTTGGCTTCATTGTCAGAATATATTTTTAAAGCCATTTTCTACATAAGATTTTCACTAGAAATCACTGATTTATCTACTTACAGCAAGTATAATGAACCAGATTAAATCACTTGTAGGTGATGAAACATCACCCATATATACTATATAATAGGTACTGTTACTAGTTTGGGGGCTGCTGAGTCATTATCTCCTCAAATTGAATGACCACTGAGATTCTTTGTTGTTTCACTATATATATATATATGTATATATATAGTGATTTTTGATATCCTATTATATATATATATTTGTCTTTAATCAGCTGACTTTTCTTTGTCTTACACACGTTTTTCCTCTTCTCTAATTTTCTACTTTTAATCTACTGTGAACTAGAAAAATGGGATCTATCCTTAATAGACTTCTACCTGAAGCTGGAATAAGTAGTCACTGAATAATATTTAAAACTAGAGTTTGTACATAGCTTTTGACCTCTATTTTTGCTTCCTTGAGCTCTTTAATAAAATACTTTATTTCCTGATTCTTAATAGGATTACAGAGATTTAATGTTGTTGGCCAGGTGTGTGATGTTGAAATATTTGACTATTTCTATACAATGCTTGTGTTAATACGAGGTCAAATATTAATATATTGTGAGGATTGAATGTATCCTATATTCAAGCATTTGATACATAATAGTCACATTGTGTATGCATGTGTGTGTGTGTGTGTGTGTGTGTGTGTGAGAGAGAGAGAGAGAGAGAGAGAGAGAGAGAGAGAGATAGAAACTCTCTTCCTAGGAAAGAAGTGGCCCAAACAGATGGCTTAAAACTTGTTTGGTACCCATTTCTAGCACATTTCACTAATCTGAATCACAGTTTTCAGCACTATTGTTAGCCAAACAGCCATCTTACCTTCATCTTTGTTTTGTTTAGGACACATGTCCTACCTTCTTCTATTTAGAGAATATATTTAGCTTGGAAGAGGCACTAGGATGTGTGGGTGTGGATGAATGTAAAATAAAATAAAGCATAAAACATCCAGTTGGAGCTATGACTCTTCTGATTCTAGTATTCAGTTAAATTTCTAGAACACTGAAAAAATTATTTCTCAGATGCTGATGATAACCTGTTATCATAGCAATATCTTATTATTGAATGATTAAAACCACACTTTCAAACTAGAGTAACCCTTCCAATTGGGGCAGAAATGCATATTATGATTAAAGTACCCACTTTAGACTTCAGTCAGTAAAACTTTAACTAATTAGAAATCAATACATTAGGGGCATAAATCAGATAGATTTCAACAGTACAATAATTTTTACTCTATAATAATAAAATAACCTAATATTTAAAAAATATTGTTCAGTAATAAGTCAATATTAAAAAATGGCTTTCTAGGAAACTCTTAGATAGCCAGGATTTATCATTCCATTTCTGATAGAGTATTGTTAGTGGAATTCTTATCATAACAGTAATTTTAAGGTAAAAAATCTTTCCCCTTTCAGGGCAGTAGGTAATTGTGCATTCTTTAAATTCTTAAAAATCAAAGTCTGATTAGACATATTTCCAAAAATGTGTTTGATATGCATTTTTATATAAATGGAAAGATTTTTATATCAGTCTTTTTTATGAATGTGCATAATTAATGGAAAATCAGTATCATTTGAAAAATCACTTTGCATTGATTGGCACATTTGTTTTAACAAAGTAAGTAGATTCTGCTTGGTGTTCAGTGAAACAGGCTGTTTTGTTGCTGGATATTTATGATAAATACAAGCCATTTCACACTTATCTTTGTTTAGACAAACATGTGTTTCTGGCATTTATCTATTTTATTTACCAGTCACTGGGAGAAGGCACCCCACTCCAGTACTCTTGCCTGGAGAATCCCATGGATGGAGGAGCCTGGTGGGCTGCAGTCCATGGGGGTCTCGAGAAGTCGGACACAACTGAGTGACTTCACTTTCACTTTTCACTTTCCTGCATTGGAGAAGGACATGGCAACCCACTCCAGTGTTCTTGCCTGGAGAATCCCAGGGATAGGGGAGCCTGGTGGGCTGCCGTCTATGGGGTCGCACAGAGTCGGACACGACTGAAGCGACTTAGCTACAGCAGCAGCAGCTGTTTCTATTGGTAGGCAAGGCAGTTTCCTATTTAACTTTGGTATGAACACCATGCAAGTATAATTTTGACCTTTGCCACCTGTTTACATATTTTGTCTTGTGTCCAACAAAATCTCTTCTAGAATAAATATTTCAAGAAAGTGAGACCTTTGGCTCTCCTAACTCTAAAGCAGACTTAAATTTGATTTTTAAAAACTGTTAGCCTGCATAAATTCTTAAGGATGCCTCTTGGTATGCAGTATAATTGAGATGCTTGGGAGTATGAAGGGAGTAGCTGGACCATTATTGATAACATAAGCTCTTAGCTTAGGAATATTGAAAATGTGTTAACCTGTATTTATGTTTGGTTATGAACTCAGAGACATGAAACACTTAAAGGCACTGAATACATAATATACGAAGGAGCCTCAGCTCGAATGTTCTACTGATGATGTTCGTTCATATAGATTTTATTTTTACGTGAACAGTATTCTTTCTTGTCAAATCTTGGAAAGGAACTGTGAAATCTTGTGCACAGTTTTATCAAACTTCAAGAGTGTACTGAAAAATCTTACTACCAGCTTCTTAGTGAGGGTGGTGTCCTAGGTTTCTAGAGATCAAAGTTTAGTCCTATTACCTCTGTTGTTTCCCAGCTTAACACTAGGAATTCATTTTGGACATTGATTTTTTTTTTCTCAGTGAACTATTAGATGAATGTCATTTCAATGAGTGATCTAAAACTGGATGACGTATGCCTCCTCCCCCCATCAAATGCTATGTCTTGTATATAGCAGTAAAAGATGTATGAAAAGAATGATTTACTTTGAGAAGTGGAAATCTTTGAAGTGGTAGGCTTTGATATAAAATAAGGAGTTATCTTTCTTTGAATTAGGGGTAATATGAAAGTTATAAAGGAAGTGAAATTCTAGTGAGCAAATATGATTAACAATATATATTTGCCAATGAAAAACTTACTTTTATTTCTGATACCTTTTTTTGTTGTTGTTGCCGGCTAAGGGAAAAACTATTAGATCAAGCTTTTGATGATGGAATAAAGAGTTTTAACCAAGGTTCTGTCTTCCTGTCATTGAAAAGAGTTCTCTGAGTATGAGTTTCTAACAATATGAGCAATCAGAAATTTGGAAAAGAAAAGAAAAGACTAGTCTTGCAGGATGTCAGGAAAGGGCATGAGCAAGCATTAAACAAAAAGAATACACAGAAAAAAGACCCCTAATGCGATGAATACCCAGCTTGTCACAAAAATGCTTAATGATGGAGTGAAGATAAATTTGTCAGTTTCTCATATGTTGAATATTCATCATATAGTCTATGCAGCTGTATCTTAGAATGCCATTCCTTTTTTTTTTTTTTTAACCATAAAACAGATTTTATTCTACTAGTTTATTCTTAGGACCTGCATTGTGCACCTTACGTGCTTAAGTGAACTACTGTAAGACAGTTCTTTAAATGCTATTTTGTTATTCTTAATCCTTATCTTCTTACTGTGTGATCATATTTATGGGACATAGGTCATTTGTTTTTGAAAAACGGAAAAGGTTATTGGCAAATGGGCATTTCCTTGTTTTGTACACAGGCATTCTGATTGATGTTTATTCAGTGTTAAATAAAACTAGTGCTGTATTGAAAGCATATATGCAAATTCCTATGTGTCGTGGTATAAAGTTTGCCCTTGGTTGTTTATTAGTAAGGGAAGTGATCTTAATTATTTCTGTAGTAGATTTCACTGGTTAATGCCAAATCTAATCATATCTTCTTAGACTGAATACATGTGATTCAAATTTTACAAAGCCCTAACTTGGAAATAATATTTATCATATGTTATTTGTAATCCTATATCTGAAACTAATTTAAGTAATTCTCAAAATATATGTAGTACCTGATTTAAAAAGTGAATTTAAGATGAAACCCACAAAGCTTAAGTTTCAGGGCCCTCACTTGCATAGATCCCTGTCAATGTCAGCATCTACTTTAGGGATGTGGAGAGGAAGCCCAGATCGTGCTGTAGGTGATGGTCCTGGGCCTGTGGGTGGTTCTGGCTCATCATCATCTCCATGTCTACCCACTTGCCTGGTGAAAACCTGACTTTGGTAGATATCATTGTTCATCTGGATCCTGTTTTTGATTTCAAAGGAGAAAATCTGAACAAATGCTGTTCTCTACCTGAGAGAATTAACACCAAAATATAGGGGAAAGGTATATAGTAGAGGTAATTAATAATGCAAAAGTGCTAAGTTGTTCTCTGGATTTTACGTTCTTGGTATTTGTCAGCTTTTAAAAACTTTGTAATTTGTTATGAACCCTTTCCTTATTCTAAATATGTACTTATTTTCACTTCTACCTTTGTATTCATAATTTTATATGATTTTCTAAAAAAAAAAATAGATCCTCCGGCTATAGAAAACCTGGATTCACACTTTATCTGGTACATAGTAGCTCTTTAGTACATGTTTATTTTATTCTCCTCTAGACTCATCAAATTTCCATCGATTATATAAGCAACAATGACTTTAATAATGTTTGTCACACACAAATACATCATTTGTATTAGTTATTTTCACTTCCTTATTCTGACACTGGTAGTGAATTGAATGATGACCTCTAAAAAGGCAAGTCCACATATCCTGAAATTGTTGTAGTTTCCAAATCTTATTTGGAAAATGAGTTTTTACAGCTATAAATAAATTGAGGATGTTGAGGTAAGGAGATCATCCTCAGTTTTCCGGGTAGGCCCTGAATCCAATAGCACTGAGAAGACAGACAGAAGAAGAAAGAGGCCCTGCGACGCTGGAGGTGGACTGTCGAGGGCAGACGATGGGGACGGGTGATGGATACTCACGTCGAGGAGTTCCTGTAGCCCCCCGAGTTGGAATAGACAATGCGTGCGGTTCATCCTCGCGCCTGGAGGAGGAGGGTGGCCATGTGGGCACTTTTGATTCGGCGCTTCTTGTACTCAGAGCTGTCAGAGAACAGATTTCTGGTGTTTTCAAGGTATCCAGTTTGTGGTCATTTATCATGGCAGCAGACAGAAAACTAACACACTCTTATTTTATCACCGCCATTTTCTAACGTTTCAGCAATGCACATCCTACTGTAGCAAAGGCAAATGACCAGAAATTGGGTAAAAGAGGGGGAAACAGCGACTGAGAGGGAGAAACTGAAGAAAAAATTTAAAGACAGGGCGAAATCAAAAATGTATGAAGCTGTCTCTCAGTATTCAAGAATGGTTCTGCGACCTCTGGGATACAAAAGTCTGTAGATACTCAAGTTCTTCATATAAAACAGTGATACTTTTTAGTTTGAGTTATCTAGAGATGATTTAAAGAATTATCTCTGGACAACTTAATATAATGCAAATACTGTGTAAATAAGCTGTTTCTTATGGATAAGCAGTTATGGGGAATGTGGCAAATTCATCTTGCTGTTTGGAACATTCTGAATTTTTTTCTGTAACATTTTGATCTGTAATTGGTTGAATCCAAGGATGTGGAATCCAAGGATATGGAGGGTGAACCATATATATGAAACAGACAATTGAGGCACATGTTTTCTTCCTCTTCCTGTAACATTCTTTCTGATAAAGCCTTTTTTTTTTTTTTTCCTATCTGTTCAGAAGGATGTTTAAAGGATAGAGTTTATTAACCCTTTGGTTGTAGAATAGTAAACAGGCAAGGATCACAATTCAGTTCCAGGACCACAGTCACCTGAGAAGTTAGGAAGAGGTAGTTACAAATCTTTTGAACCTTTTCAGCTCCACAAGTAGGTTAGCTATGTTTTTGCCTTATGAATAATTACCTCAAATTCATAGTTTTCTTACATACAGGGTCAGAAGTATATCTTTACAACAAGAGATTGTGAATTTTCTTTTTTGTCCTGGATGCAATCTATTAATATTACACTGCACCTGAGTAAATCTCTTTTCTTCCTTAACAATGTATGTTTTTAAAATATTCACATAAACAAACCAACTAGGGTATGTTTTTGCTTCTTTAGTTGTACAAATGTTTAAATACACATAAGATAAATGAGTTTTTTCATTAAATAGGGACAGTGATCTACACTTAAGAATTAAAGTGATGTGACTGTTAGAAAAAAGGTATCAGTTATATAAATGCATCTTAGAAAATACACTGAACTGACATATATAGAAAGATTATTTCAGTTTCATCCCAGAAAATAATTCATCCATTTATATTTAACAACAGCTTCCTATTTTGATGTTTTTGTGTATTGAATTCTCATATATCATCTTTAGAAGGTATAGTCATTTTTCTTACAAACTGATGAGAAAGTCATGAATTGCATCCATTGAAAATCAAACTCATTGTTCTTTGCCAGAATAGAGATTACGTTCAATGTTATGTTTTAAAAATCAGATTAAGTGAAAAGGATGACTTTCTCTATCCTGTTTTGTGTTAGAGGACATTTTTTCTAAAAGAAATTTAATGTATTTTGTCAATATTAGCCTAGATTCTGTTGATAGTCTCTGTCCTTTAGAAAGACAGGTGAGAGATAAGGGATTCTCTACTTTTAGATTCATCTGCCCTTATTCCTCATCCCAGTCTATCCTCTGAATTAATCTATTTATAAATAATACAAATGGCTTCCTATTTATATTATTTATAAATAATAACTGTGAGTTGTAGAACTCATAAACAAGTCCTTTTTAGTTAAATGACTTTATCTCCTTCCTCTTTCTTTCTTCTCTGTCCTCTCTTATGTTATATTCAAATTATATTGAACTATTAAGCCATACTATTCCACATCTTTGTACATTTTCACAAGTATGGAGAGGTTCTAAGTAAAATGCAAATGTAGTGTAATTGGTCTGGAAAACTATTGGGGTGGGCACTTTTTCTGTGCATTGAGAGCAGTCTTAGAAGAACTTGTTCTGAGGGGAAAATAAGGATGAAGCTGCTGTAAAAAGTGAACTTTGGCCACAGAAGAACAAAGCCAGCCTCAAGTTCAACACGTTGTCCCTCACTCCTTCAGTCTTCCTGTTGCCCACATGTCTAAATCCCATGGAGACTGAGTGGGAGAGGGGTGAGAACAAAAGAAGCCATCATAAAACGCAATTTCCCTAAAATCTGTGGGAAACATTAGGACTCCAGCATCATTGCTTGGTGAGTCTTTTCCTCAAATGGAACAAGACAGAACTCCTGCTGTGCTTTGCCATGGAATTCTCCAGAGCTTTGATTATATGCAGGTCCAGTGGCAGTCCCCAGGGGAGTGTGGTTCACTGTTTGATACTCCCTGCATCGGTTAATGCCAGAGAGTATACTCTTTGAGTATGCTCACCGGGAGTATACTTTTTGGTGAGTTTGTATAAGACACTTTGTGGATCTCAGAAATATCTAGTTGTGGTGGTGTTAGTGTTGGACATTGTAGGAATTGGACATTCTGAATTAATAGGTGGAGAAAAGCTACTAGGAAATTGGGACTCTTGACTATTAAGTGTGACCTTGTATCAGTCAGGTCCAGTCAGAAGACAAAATCTACAGTAATATCTTGAGCAGGGAAAAGATAATGATTATTAATTTGATAAAAAAGGTAAAGAAAATTTGAAGGAATAACAGAGTTAGCAATTGCAGAGGATAGCTACCAACCCTGTGACTGTAGGGTTAGTGAACCAGGAAGGAATTTAGGGGAAGATCCCCATAAGGCTGAGATGGTGACCTCAGATGGAAGAGCATGACTGCCCACGATACACTGTGTTTCATGGAGGTGAAGGACTCGGGGGTCTCTTCACAGAAACCCGAGGCTGGCCTGGGGTGGTCAGCGCTTCAGAGAACGCTGTGGGGGACGCTGTGCCCCACATGATCTCGGCCTTCTCTCTGCCACAAGGAAGCAGAAAACAAATGTGCGGAAGAATGTCAACCGCTGCTGCTTATTCCAGAGTTGCAGGTCTCTCAGTGGCCCATTTTTGCCAGCTGGCAAAAGTGAACAATTGTAAAGTGTGGATTCAGTACCTGAAGGAGGAAGCGGGGTTTCTAGCCGAGAGGCGAGAGGCTGATGGTTGGCACACGCGTGTTTGTCCACCCCACACATTCACCTCAAGTCAGTCCCAGACTGTGCAGTTGTATAGGGTCAGCTTCCTTATAGCTGAACCCATGTTTCACCTTCCAGTTCCCTCCCCAGGTACTTCAGTTTCTTTGAAGAGTTTACTATTGATATTTCCCGTTCTCTTTGCTGAACTGTCGCTTTGGTTATCGGCAGGCCCCTAGGTGTTCTTACATCCTTTGTGCTTCTGTAGCTTTCTCTGGACCACTTCTCCATAACGGAGATATTTCCTTCCTAAAGCTTCTTTTTGAGAGAGGCCCGGCATATAAGGGCTAGGAGATTCATGTGCAAAATAAACTAATCATTTCAAATCATATCACTAGCCAAATCATTCTATAATAAATAGTGAAAAAGCATTTGTGCCTAAATTCAGGCTGAAAGTGAAAGCAAAAGTGAAGTCACTCAGCCGTGTCTGACTCTTTGCGACCCGTGGACCACCAAGCTCCTCCGTCCCTGGGATTCTCCAGGCAAGAATACTGGAGTGGGTTGCCATTTCCTTCTCCAGGGGATCTTCCCGACCCAGGGATCGAACCCATGTCTCCCACATTACAGGCAGATGCTATAACCTCTGCACCACCAGGGAAGAAATGCTGCTTTTATCTTATTTATAAATTAGGGTCATCTGACTTAGAGGAAAGTGTCTTGAAAAATGAAAAAGAGGTAAACATTTGGAGACTTTGGATTCAGAGGTACATTTTTTAGGGAACACTACCAAATACTCTAAGGAAGGACCTACTTCATTATCATACTATTATATATGTCTTCATCCTATTAAGTTGGACATTCCAGAATATAGTTTTGCTCAACTTTATACAACTGAAAAGCCTGTAAAACTGAAGAATAGTATCCTCAAAGATAATATTAGGATACTGGTAACTTTGGAATCATAAAACTTCATTGGATTTTGTTTTAACTTACTTTTTTTTCTTTTAAAGCCCTCAGAGATCTCATATCCTCTCAAGATTCTAGTGTCTTTCCTGTCCAGACACCACCACTCTCATTGCTGTAGACGGTAGGCTTCTGAAAGACACATGTGTGGAGGTCATTAGAGGATCAGTTCCAGTCCAGTCTTCATTGAGAGAAAATTCTGGAGGGTTCTTATACATGGGTGTGGTTTTCTCTTATTTCTAATTATTTTGATAGATGTCACTTCTTTCAAAAAGATTTTCCCTGCCATCTCACCCGAGCTTTATAGCTTTGGCGTGAGGTCCTCTGGATATTTTGCATGCGCTTCTGTTCCTGCAGACTGCCTCCCTATTAAGAGATTCTTGTGAATGCTGGTATTCTAAGTACTTAGAACAGTGCCTGGACGATGTTAGTACCTAATAAATTGCTAAATGAATGAATGCATTGAATGTGGCTTCAACGCCAAGGCTGTGTTTCTTGAGACATTACCAAAATCAGGAAGTAGACATTTCCCCTTTTCAGTGCTCATCACCTGCATTAATTCTTGTTCAACTTTCAGGTATTCCTACCTTGATTTTGTCTTTGGAATAGGCAGCTCTATCCTGGAGCTATTTTCTCTCCTTCTTTCCATCTCCCTATCATTCTCAATTTTATTGTTTGGTGCCCTAATCAATAGAATCTTGCTAAAGGAATGACTCATTTGATATACTCATTTCTGTTATCATATTAATGACTGGAAATGACCTAAAATATGTTCCACTACTATTTAAATGTCATCAGACTTTGAAATTTCACTAGAAATTAAGTCCTTAAAACTCAAGATCTGACCCTATGGTGAGATTTTAGTCTCTGTGGCAGGCTTGAAGATCAGATTTTTGATGAGGGGATATTATTCAGATGTTCCCCATATCACGTCCCCTAATTTCCTATAGTTTCGTTCCTTCCAGAATTGCTTCCAAATAAGTAACTTTCTTTGGACTCTATGGGTACTCCAACATCGCTGATGGTTCTCTGAGGAGAGGGCCAGATGGTCCATTTTTGTCTCCTAACTCACGTCGTTACCCCCATCTATACATGAGAATCCTCTCATTTATCATGGAATATCACTGAACAGGAAAAGATCCGTATTAGTAGTTGCTGGCAAAACTAGTCCAAAGCAATCAGCAAGAAAAAATCTGTTCTTTAGGTTCCTTTCTGTTTTGCATTATAATAACCCATCAAAAAAGCAAGTGAAAATGAGAAAAGAATCTTGGCATAATAATATTATAAGCTAAGATCATGCAGATCTGGCTTCATGCAGAATTCAGCTTTGTGCACTGAAAGAACTAGTAATCTGTCCAGCAGAACTCTGGGGGCCTGAAGCAGTTATTGCTGCCCATTAACCAACAGTACTCTGAACTACCTTATTAATTAGCGTGCATGTGTGTTTCTAGAGTCCAAATTTTTATCTATTAAGCCTTGGTTATATTAACAAATCAACATAATCTTTTAACACTAGACCTAAGTGGATGAATGAGAACTTAGGCAGCGTCAGATGAATCGGGGACGAGATTGACCACCCTAGGTGTCAGTATCCCTGTAGGCAGGCCTCATCACTGGATCTCCTGTTGCTCCATGCATTTCTCTGGTGAGGACCCAAGTGAGCTTCCCGCTCCTGTTCTGCTGGAGATCCCACTGCTCAGACCTCTTCCTCCTCGGTTGTGTTGTTTCCTCCTCAGTTTCCTTGGTTTTAATCCAGATTCCAGCAACCAGTTACTTTACAATTTTTTGCATAGTTGACTGTATTCTTTCTGTTTTAATGTCATATAAATGTTTTCCTTTTAGAAATTGCCTGAGTCAGTCTTATCATTCTACGACACGTGAGACAGTTGGAAAAGTTAAATGACTTTCTGTTTACATAGTTTGCTAAGACGAGAAAGACAGGTCAGGCCTTTTGTCTGCCTCCTGATCCATTCATCCTTCCTTTACATTATGCATTTTCTGACTAAAACCTGGAGTAAATGTATCCCTTGGTATCTGAGAAGGCAAAAATGGCTGAAGTGCCCTTGAGAGTCCTTTGAGCTTATTTCCTGGCAAAGAAAAATGAAGCTAAGTCTGATTGCTTATTTTTAACTATTTACTAAAAGGATTCTTGGTTGTTGGCATTGAAAAATATAAAACCATAATGGAGACTATACCACACAGCATGGCATATTATATATTTATTTGAAAAAACAAACAATGAAGTTATTTACAAAGCACATAATAACTGTATTTGCTTAGATGCAATTTGGAAGTGATGTTAGAATTTGAGAGCATTTAGGGAAACAGTGGAAACAGTGTCAGACTTTATATTTTTGGGCTCCAAAATCACTGCAGATGGTGACTG
>SJYV01032996.1:0-16683 GCA_006410875.1 Neotragus pygmaeus
TGTGCAAAACTTAAGAGCTAAGAAGGAGGCTTAATATGGCGGGGTGGAGTATGTTTGTCTGAGGGATTGTGTCTGGTGTGTGCGTGTATACTGCAGGTATTAAAAGGAATAATGACAGATGAGATCAAAGAGAAAGTGGGGGCCAATTTACTCCTCCTCAAAGGTAATCTCATCTTGGCAAAGTATATTGATAGACTCAACAAAAGCCATAATCCGTGGACTGCATTCACATGAAGACAAAGCTAATAAGATTAGATACTTTTATAAGGTGTGTTTTTAAGAGTCAAAATCTTCTAACAGCTTAACATTTCCTGATTCAGCAGTTCCTGTATAAATTCAGGAAGATGTGACTTTTTCCTATTTTCCATTTGCCTGATGGTTTTTAAGAAAGGTTGGTACAGCAGAAAGTGATCTATAAAGACAAGTACCAATATTGACATGCTACCAATATTGTCATTCTTGTAACTCACAATATTCATAGACTCTGGAGATCATAGTCCAACTGTTTGCCTAAGGCAAAAATCTCTTCCAAGTTTTACATATTCTTTTGGGAAGGAAGCATCATATAAAACCTCAATTCCCTTTGAGTGGATTGTCACAAATTTAGGAAGCCAAACTCAAATAGTTCAAAATATAGCTTTTCTACATTGGAATGGAAATTGGAGCTAGAGTTCTAAAAACAAATGACTTGGGGTGGGAAAAAAGGTAGCGGGTATCATCCAGTATATACAACAGAAAGAAGAGAAATGTGAGAGTAAAAGAAGCATTTGTCAAGAAGGGAGTAATTGCAGCATTCAAGGAAGGAACAATGCTACCTGGGCCAATAAAAGTTAAATGATCCAAATAAATTAAGGTAGGCCATAGCTAAGTCTAGCCTGTGAGCTGGATGTATTTCACTTGCTCTTCCAGAGCAATTTCACTCTTGATGCTTCTCTTCCCTGCTTTGTGTGTTCCAGAGGCTGATGTGTATGAAATGTATCTATGGGCTGTGTTGCTTTCTGGCCTCCGATTGGGTCCAACCAATGGGAGACACTAGTAGATCAAAGTGAGAGAGAGAAGAGTGAGACTAGCTACATGTCCCCTTGACCATGGTGAGACTCTGGCCCTCTACCAAAGACAACACCTCTCAGACAGACTCCTACAGCTGCTTTCCCTCCCTGGGTTCCAGTATCTTCTTTTCTTGCTTCTGCAGGCCTAGAGAGGTGACATTTCTCTATTTTTAGTTCTATTGTGCTTCACCATTTCCTGCTAGTTTACTTTGACCTTGCCCTCTTTCCATACACCTTTGTAAGCAGTCCTTTTACTAAGCTCCCCTCCATTACTTGGTTTAAGTAAGCCATTTATTTTTTGTCTGCATCCTGACCAATAAGCTACCATGGACTGCATGCTTCTTACAATGACAATGCAGAGTTAGCCTGACTGTTAAGATAGTAACTGTTATTGTTAACAGTTACATAGAAATTACAGTTCACTAAGAGTACATCATGAGAAGTGCTGGACTGGAAGAAACACAAGCTAGAATCAAGATTGCCGGGAGAAATATAAATAACCGCAGATATGCAGATGACACCACCCTTATGGCACAAAGCGAAAAGGAACTAAAAAGCCTCTTGATGAAAGCNGCTGGACAGACAGACAGCACTGTCTGTCTGTCCCTGTGGTGTCCCCTAACACCCACGCCAAGCCATGTGGCAGCCATGCAGCCCGGAGGAGCCAGAGCTTTTATCTCATGCAAGCTTAAATCTCAAACTGGGCCAGTCTAGTTCACTTATCACCATCTAACACTTTTAACATGAAAAGGAATATAGGAATGAGTTCAGACCTGGTATCCAGAAGAGAGAATTTGCTACTCATTCAGTGAAACTCAGTTTTGCAGAAAGCAGCCTGGTTCTCAAAGTGTCCCCCAGGAAAGGACACAGCAAACCATCACTGCACGTGTGCCAAACTTGGCGTTCCACGTCCACAGAGGCTTTAGAGGAAGGACATCAGGATACAGGCTCACACAGCTGGATTGACGGCCCCCACTGCCAGAGTGGATGGCCCCCAATGCCGGAGTCGACGGCCCCCACTGCTGGCAGNGTGTGCCAAACTTGGCGTTCCACGTCCACAGAGGCTTTAGAGGAAGGACATCAGGATACAGGCTCACACAGCTGGATTGACGGCCCCCACTGCCAGAGTGGATGGCCCCCAATGCCGGAGTCGACGGCCCCCACTGCTGGCAGTGACTCTTCACACTGCCGCACGGACGGCCCACACTGCTGGAGTGGACGGCCCCCACTGCCGCCCCATGAAGGCCCCCTGCAGGCTGTCTCAACCAGCCAAGCAGTCGCGTATGTATGTCGAGAGCCTAACTCGCCATGTGCCTCAGCCTGTTGCTGAGGTCAGGGGAGCTTGGCCCCTGCTCCCCTGGGGGGACACCAGCCATCTCAGGACTGTGTCTTTGACATGAGTTCCAACTTATAGACACACTGAACTAATAAATTCCAAGCTGGGAGGTGTGAAAGCCAGAGTTTGCATTTCTGCATTTGAGTCCCTGAACAATTGTTTATGACCCAGAAGGTAATTGACAAATTTCCCCCCAAGAAGTTAAAATTAACCTCTGCCCATTCATTAACTTGAGGTCTGGGTCTGTTGACCTTCTTCTCTGCAAGCTCTTAATCCTTCAGATGAGTTCTGTCCTCCACCACATCACCCGNCCCAGAAGGTAATTGACAAATTTCCCCCCAAGAAGTTAAAATTAACCTCTGCCCATTCATTAACTTGAGGTCTGGGTCTGTTGACCTTCTTCTCTGCAAGCTCTTAATCCTTCAGATGAGTTCTGTCCTCCACCACATCACCCGGGGCAACCTGCTCTCCTGATTGTCTGTTCCCCTGTGAGGACACTATCTGGGTGTGAATCCTCCGTGAGTTTGCAGTCATCATCCTGCTGTGGGTATCGTTATCCACAGCACTGTGGTGGACTTGGTTAAAATATAAACAACGTTTAATAACATGAAAGAGGCTACAGAGGGGTCTACTTAAAGAGACACGTTGCCTGATGAGCTTGATCTATTTATCAGAGCCAGCTTATCTTGTGTTATTCCAAAAATAACACAACAAATTGACTGCACAGAGAGATTATCTGCACAGACCAGAGAGGGGCCAGAAGGATAATCTGTCATGACCTAAGGCACCAGCACAGCGGCCTCATCTTAAATCAACGTTCACATTTAAGACAAGCCGTGTTATCTTAACGATGTTAATTCTTCGTGGATAATGCCCTGGGGAAGGCAGGCCTGAGGAGGGNGAAGAGTTGACTCATTGGAAAAGACTCTGCTGCTGGGAGAGATTGGGGGCAGGAGGAGAAGGGGACGACAGAGGATGAGATGGCTGGATGGCATCACTGACTCAATGGACGTGAGTCTAAGTGAACTCCGGGAGTTGGTGATGGACAGCGAGGCCTGGCGTGCTGCGATTCATGGGGTTGCAAAGAGTTGGACACGACAGAGCGACTGAACTGAACTGAAGTGTGTTTACATATATTATTTCTTTTTTCATTCTTTATTCATGACTAATAAAACTCAGACTTCACCTGCTCTACTGGAGTCATAATTACACATAATGAATGTAA
Source organism: Neotragus pygmaeus (assembly GCA_006410875.1). Taxonomy (NCBI): domain Eukaryota; kingdom Metazoa; phylum Chordata; class Mammalia; order Artiodactyla; family Bovidae; genus Neotragus; species Neotragus pygmaeus. The sequence goes on from SJYV01032996.1 coordinate 3,611, forward strand.
ATGTGGATGTTTACTACTGAGTCCAAGTCTAAACCATATTCTTAAGAATTTCATAGCTCAAATGTTTTATAGTCTTTTAAAGCTGAATAAATTGGAACTTCATTATATAAGCTGGCTCTGTATCCTTCATTTGGGTTCCAAGTTTCTCAAATTAGCTAATACTCATTATTCAAGATTTCATTTCTACTGGAAATTTTCTAAGGGGAAATTGTCAGAAGAGGCAGCATGGTGAATCAGAACTTAATCATGAGCTGGTAGATATATAAACCATATTTTATAATGATAATTGAATCAATTAAGAATAGAAGTCTTACAAACCAGTTGTTTTTCATACTTGGAATGGAAAGTCTGAGATTGTTAGACTTGTTACCATATAAACTTGTTCCACCATTGCCACATAGACAGATTGAAAGTGCTAGTTGTTCAGTCGTGTCCGACTCTTTGCTGACCCATGGATTGTAGCCTGCCAGGCTCCTCTGTTCATGGAATTCTTGCAAGAAGTATTGGAGTGAGTTGCCATTCCCTTCTCTGGGGATCTTCCCAACCCAGGATTCAACCTGGACCTTCTGCACTACAGGCAGATTCTTTACCATCTGAACCACCAGGGAAGCCCCTATAGATAGATTAATGACCATATTAACTGTTTTCCCTCTTTTCACCACTTATTTCTTCTGTATATGGACACAACCCAAATCTCCTTACTATATCAGTAAGCAAAATCTACAGAATCATTAAAACAATTTTAAATTCTAAAGAGAGAAGTGCAAAGAGGAACTATATCTACTGACATAATAAATCTGATAACCAATTTCATGGGATGCTCAATTCCCAAAATAAGTAACTCCACAATGATTGTACACAAAATGGAGTTAAGAGATATGCAAACTGTAACCTAATATTTGAGCAGACAGTCTGTGCCTTCATTGTGAGGATACTGTTGTTGAAGCTCTTATGGTAAATCGAGGGAGTTTGGTAGTCTTTCTAAGATAAGAGAAGGTGGATGGGACAAAGTTAGAACTTAGATTACTTTTAGAAAAGTTGGACTTTCCCCTCAGACCCCCAACCCCTATACCCAAAAAGCCTAAATTGTTGAATGTCAAAAAATGAGATTTCTGATTTACAATAATCAAGACATATAATAATCACAACAATCTAAATGTCCATTGATAGATGAATGGATAAAAAGTATGTGGTATATGTATGGGCTTCCCTGGTGGCTCAGATGATAAAGAATCTGCCTGCAATGTAGGAGACCTGGCTCCGATCCCTGGGTTGGGAAGACCCTCTAGAGGAGGGCATGGCAACCCACTGTAGTATTCTTGTCTGGACAATCCCTATGGACAGAGGAGCCTGGCAGTCCATGGGGTCGCAAAGAGTTGGACACAACTGAGCAACTAAGCACATATTTATATATTTTACACATACACACACTCACACATATATATATAGTAAAATACTACTCAGCCATAAAAAGGAATGAAATAATGTCATCTGCAGCAATGTGATGGACCTGGAGATTATCATACTAAGTGACATAAGTCAGAAAAAGAAAGACAAATAACATATGATATCATATATATGTGGAATCTAAAATATGACATAAATGAATTTATTTATAAAACAGAAACAGACTCACAGACATAGAGAACAGACTTGTTCCAATGGGGAATAAGGGGGTGGATAAGGGATGGAGTGAGAGTTTGGGATTAGTAGATGCAAATTATTATATATAGAATGGATAAATAACAAGGTCATACTATATAACACAAGGAACTATATTCAATATCCTGTGAAAAACCATAATAGAAAAGAATATGAAAAAGAATATATGAATATGTATAACTGAATCACCTCACTATACACTAGAAATAAATATTGTGTCAATTACACTTCAATAAAATAATTTTTAAATGAGATTTCTAAAATCCATGCTTACTTCTGATATATATGTATCAAATATAAAATAATCCTCCTGAAAAGTTGCAACAAGACCCCATCTCCTTTCAGGAGATAAACCATCATCATTAGAGGGTATATTCCAGATGTAAAAGAATGTAATCTAGGACTTGAATATGTGACTTATAATACTCAGGACCTCAATTTGAATAGCTTTTCCCAAATTTAGCAAGCTGCACTTATTAACACTTTGCCCAAGATAAAGCTTTTCTAACCGAGCTCCTCCAGTTTGAGATAAAGCTTTCCTAAACAAGGATGATTTGAGCTAATAGTTCTAGGAAAAAATAATTTGAGGGTGTGGAGAAGAGGTGGAGAATCACATAATAAATACACATAATATGTACGATAGAAGGAACTATGAGAGTAAAAGGAATATTTGATTTTTTAATAAGGAAGTAATTGGTGACATTCAAGGCACAGCTTAGTAGGGGGTTATGAGGAGCCTGGTGGGCTGCAGTCCATGGGGTCGCTAAGAGTCGGACACGACTGAGCGACGTCACACAGCAGCAGCATGTATCATACTGTCACAATGAGCAGACAGAAAGAAAACGAAGACAGTAATCAAAGTCAACAAAAGGAAGAAATAAGAAGTTTTAAAAAGGGAAAATAATCTCTATGGTGGTTGATCTATCTGCTGCTGCTGCTAAGTCGCTTCAGTCATGTCCGACTCTGTGCGACACTGGAGTGGGTTGCCATTTCCTTCTCCAATGCAAGAAAGTGAAAAGTAAAAGTGAAGTCACTGAGTCGTGTCCAACTCTCAGTGACCCCATGGACTGCAGCCTACAAGGCTCCTCTGTCCATGGGATTTTCCAGGCAAGAGTACTGGAGTGGGGTGCCATTGCCTTTTCCAGGTTGATCTATCTACCTAACACTATAAGCTGTTTCAGCAGATTTTTATTCTTAATGGATTTATCACTATAAAATGTGGTCTTAGAGACACGTACCTGCCCATGATTAAATTCCAATGACTTGGAAATTTTGCTTATGAAAAGGAAAGAATCTATTCTTGTACTACTCTGTACTCCTAGAATCTAGCAGTTAATGCCTGGTACACAGATACCCAGAGCTTGTATCTCAAGTCAAATTACTAATTCAACCAGGGTTAGAAAGGCCTCAAGACCAAGGGAAGGTGTCTTCATGTTCAAAGGGAACTGTGTATTTTTTAAGGCAAAGTAGATGAAGCCAATGGAAGGAAGAAATTGATCGTGTTAAAGACCTTGATTAAAGAGAGGCATGGAAAAAAATTCTCAGTAGTGATGGTCAAAAGAGGGTACATGAGCCTTCTCACTGCTATAGGAATTGTTTCCATGCTTCCTTTCCATACTCCCTTCAGTCTTCCTTTCCCCTCAACTTCCTAGTCCTTCCGTTTCATTTCTTCTTTTCATCTTCTCTTTGTTTCACCTCACTTCTCTCTCTCTCCCATCCAGCTGTAATATAGAAGTAAAATAAAAATAATAATGTTCAGTTTTATAAAATTACTTTGTGTTATGATTGTTCTTAAGCTAAAAGTAGGTGATAGAATGTTTAATATTTATCTCTTTTTTTTTTCTGTATGTAGCTCGAGAACAAGTAGTTTTTCTTTAGATAAAAGACAACATTTAAGAGAGCCTCACCATAATCTAGACTCTTGGAAAAAGAATTTGATTTTTGGTAGAGAGTGAGTGGTTTGTGACAGGAAGTATTATGATATAGTTTAAAACGTGGTATCCAGGGTTAAGCAAACCAAAGTTGAAATCATACATCTACCCTTGCTAACTGTGTGATCTGAGCAAATTTCATCACCTATGAAGTGGTGCTATTATCTTCCTCTATGAGTGGCTCCAAGTTGTAAATGCAGGAATGGTTTTAGTCTAGTACCCAGCACAGAGTAAAGAATAATGGTAGCCATTGACATTATTAGCTGCTTTACATATCCTAATCTCTCTGAACAGATTAATTAAGGCAAGGAAATATTTTTCTAGACATTCATCTCTTTATGGCCCCAGTTTGCACTGGTAAATTTACCAATACCATCATTTTCATTATCCTTATCTAAGATCAAAAAGAAAAGAAAAGGAAAACAAAATCAAACTAGTCTCCTGCTAAAATACACAGAATTAACTACTGATTGCAGCCAACTTCCCCAAGATGCAGCAATTTTTTTAAAGTAAAAAGTGCATATGTTGATTTGACAGTTCAAGAAACAAATAAGCACATCAATTTTAACTTCCCAAGCTCACAAGCTGTTAATCAAGATCATTGTTATGCCAATCATCTGGCATTAAATATTGTTATGGTTTCTGATATCAAATCCACAGTAAAACACTTAGAGTGACAGTTCAGTGGAAAATTCCCAGTACTTTCCCTCTGTAGTCTGGGCTGGTAAGGTTTAATTAAAACAACCAAATTTCAAACTGCCTCAGAAGATTTTGTACCAAAATTGCTGGCTGGCCTTCAAGTGATAACGGTGCTTGCTACAGACTACTCCTTACTGTCATATGGGCTTGCTTAGCTAGGGATTGGTCGTTGATGTCAGTAATAGAAGCTAAGACTTTTTATTGCCCTCATTTTTGCTGCTTTTACTGACAGCAAAAGTAGGAGATTTAAAGTTTCAGTTATTCTCATAAATAAGGCTAATCATGGAAAAGCAAAGGGAAGGACAGATACTTTAAAGGTCAGGTATCTGAAAATCTACTGAAGCCTAAATAATGTAAAATCTTAAAGACTTTGAATTCTATTTCAAACACTGGCAGAAAAATACAGTTTGGTCTGGGCTCAGACAAGTCACTGAACCCTCTTGCCCTGCAGCTTACTCCCAAGGGTTTAGAATTGGAGGAATATGCCAGTTGGTGCTTCAGGCCTGTTGAGTGAGTATGTAAACAGAGCACCAAGCGTCTTCCTTCAGCAACAGCGTGTTTTCCTGTGAGCACTCTGGAACTTTAGAGCCAGAGAAGCCTGTTAAGGCTTGAGTGTTTCCTCATTTTTTATGGCTGAGTAATATTCCATTGTATAATCCATGTGTACGCAAGTATATATACATACATACACACACACCATAACTCTTTATACGTTTATCTGTTGATGCACACTGAAGTTTTTTCCATGTCTTGGCTATCGTAAATAACGCTGCTATGAACACAGAGTCGCAGATGTCTTTGATGAGTTAGTGTTTTTCATTCCTTTGGATATACTCACCTAAATGGAACTGCTGGATCACACAATAGTTTTGTGTTTAATTTTTTGAAGAACCTTTATATTATTTTCCCTAATGTCTGTGCTAATTTACAATCCCATCAACAGCGCACAAGGGTTCCCTTTTCTCCATATCCATGCCAACACTTGCTATGTTTATCTTTTTGATAATAGACATTCTAATAGATACAAAATGATATCTTATTGTGCTTTTAATTTGCATTTCCCTAATGACTAGTGACTTCTGAGCATCTTTTCGTGTATCAGTTGTACATCTTATTTAAAGAAATGTCTCTTCATGTCCTTTGTCCATTTTTTAATTTAGTTATTTGTCTTTTTGCTGTTGAATCATATCATAAGATTTTTTCGATATAAAATCTGGTTGGGGGCTTCCCTGGTGGCTCAGTGGTAAAGAATCTACCCGCCAATGCAGGAGATGCAGGTTCAGTCCCTGGTCCGGGTAGATGCCACATGCCACAGAGCAGCTAAGCCTGTGCACCACAGTTACTGAACCTGTGCTTTAGGGACTAGGAGCCACAACTACTAAGGCCACGTGCCACGCCTATAGAAGCCCATATGCCCTAGAGCCTGTGCTCGGCAATGAACGAAGCCACCGCAACGAGAAGGCAGTGCACTGCAACTGGAGAGTGGCCCCTGCTTGCCACAACTAGAGAGAAGCCCACGCAGTAACGGAGACCCAGTACAGCCCAAAACAAGCAAAATTATTTTTGAAAAGAATCTGTTGGTTAACCACGATTTACTTGACTATTAGGTATTCCTGCACCCATATGTAAATAAGTAAATAATTGTTTTAGTACTTGCTGATCATGTACAGTTGGCTTAGAAAATACACACTAGTCAGAAAAAAAAGTCCTTAATTATATATACCAAGTTAATTTAAACGTGAATTTTCAATTATATATAGTTTGAGCCACAAAAAGACTTATAATACTATGTATCTCCAAACTGTCAATGTTTCTAGCCATCAAAAATGTATGAAAAAATTTTTGTATTTTGTTCACTCATTATCGAAAATATTCTGTGAGCACTCACAATAAGCCAGGCCCTCTGTTACATATTGGGAATTAAAGATGATCCAGTTCATATTACAGAGATAGTGTTATTCTTGTATTCCAAATTTTAGCTTATCATATTATATAATTTGATTTACCTTCTATTGTCCTAAGAACAGTAAAATAAAACCTTAACTTAAACCTTCCATTTATCTAACCTATTTTGAATCATATCAAGTCATTTGAAATTATCACAAGAGAAAGGAAACTATTAGTTTCAGTAACTCACAAGACTGAATATCTGTGTCAAAATATTCTCTTACAATAGAATTACCATCTATTTTTATATTTATGGATTAGAGAGAAAAGAAAAACCTAAAATTAATTAACTGTTAAAAATTTACTCTAAGTGGAGGACACACTGGACTTATAGCATACAGTCACATTGTGGACTGGCAGAGGAGTGAAGTAGGGCTGTGGTTCTTAGAAAATGTTTATGAGTTCTTTAGTAAATAAATAACCAGTTGTCATTAACATATTCGTTGCTACTATTCAGACACCCTAAGTATGATTTTCCAAATGCTTTTGAAAATAGCTTACTGGACTAAGAGACTTCATTCAAGTAAGCTCTTCATTTCCTTTGCTTTCGTGATTAATGTTCATATCCAACACATTTTTCTTAATGCAAAGATAAAAATTCTGACTACAGGTCAGAATTATCATCAATTCCAATGGAATCTGTTAATGAACTGTTTGTTTTTGTGCAGAGTACCATTCAGACCATTAATGGACATCTCAAGTAGTTCATGGTGACTTTTTTTGTTATGCAATCAAGTATATTCACAGGGATAACATGCCCTTGTCTATTTACTCTGTCCCTGTGTTTATTTGCTCACTGATTTATGAAGTGCAGCACATTGAAAAGGCTCTCTTAGTCATTATGGGAAATTACTAAGGTTCCTCTGTAGAGTATTTTTCATTATGCTGTAACAAGAGTTCACAGAGAACTCAAATATGTAAACTAAAGATTAATTGTTTGTGTCCAAGTGATAACAAAAACTTAGTAAATCCAGTATAAATTTCAATTAATTCAGAGAAAAAGAAACTCATCTAATGTTTGATGTTTGATTGATCATGTAGATCAGTGGTTGGTAATGTTTTGGAGGTTCAAAGATCACTTTGAGAATTTAGTGAAAGTTATGGATTCTCCCTCTCAAAAATCTAAACCAGGTAAAGAACTTACAGTGGAGAGAAAAAAAAAAGTGTTTTTTTTCATTTATCAATCAATTACTGTATGTTATTAGTATCCTACTGCCAATGGCTTATCACTTTCTCCCTCTAAAAAATCTGAATCATGTAAAGAACTTACAGTGGAGAGGGAAAAAAAGTGATTTTTTCATTTATCAATCAATTATTGTATGTTATTAGTATCCTACTGCCAATGGTTTATCACTTTCTGAGCTCTAAGGGTTTCTACCAGTACATTTATTACACAAGTTCCGCCTGAACCACAAGTTCATAATTATAACTTGAAAATAAGTTCATGCCCCAGAGGCTTGCTTTGCTCCTACTTTTACCTAAAAGTCCCCACAATTCAATATAGAAAGTACATAAAGGTAAGCTTCCCAAGATGTCTTGTCACTGAGATAAATATTGAGACCCTTGGGCCCTCTCAGGGTAGAACTTCTCATCCATGATTCTATCTCTGCCCTTTTAGAAATTCAGTACTCTTCCACCATCATCAACTTTCCCCTCTCTCAATACATCCCTGAATCTGATCTACCACACCACCCCATCTTCCCTTCCAAATGCTGCTCTTGAATTCTTCAAAATTCCTCATCAGTAAACACTGTATCTTCAATGTCTTTTCTGAACATTCCTTCTCTTTGCCTTAAATGAAACCAGGTCACCTCCTAACAGCATTGCTTTCTCTTCTCAAGTAGAGGCTATTTATTTCCCTCTCACAATGCACATACAAAAGGGTTGGAAGGTAGATCATACTCCACGCTTTCCAATATAACCTCAAACCATTCCCCCTTCCTTTTTGGCTTTGAAGCTCATCCAGCCAGCAATAATAATTGTTATACCTTTTCAGTGCTACCACCATCTTATCTCCAGTTACTTCTTTCCTTCTTTGACAGGATTACAACAGAGATCTTAGACTGGGATCTTGCTTATCATCATAACTTCCGTCATCATTCTTAAAGTGATGACATCATCCACACAGATCACCCATCATACATCTCAGTGTCTCAGTTTCTCAACCACCTCAATTCCAGGGACGTTTTCTTCCACAGCATCTCAGTCAGCTGTTCTGTTCCTATGACCATATGATGAGTCCTTCCATAATGTTTCAACATCCCACTTCTAGCTCCCACCTTCTATTTCTCTGAGCTCACTTATTCTATTAACATCTCCTCCACTGCTACAATTTTCAGTCTTGACCTTCTGTCTGTTACTAACCTACCCAACTTCTATCTTCAACTATCTCTTTTGGTAATCATCAAGACTATCAGTCCCTGTATGCTCTCGCCTTTGACTGTACTGCCCTAACAAAACCATGGTTGAACCTGAATATCCACTTTTCCTGTATCCTGATGATGGATCATTTTAAAAAAAGCACATCATTTAAATTCATGAACACTCATCTCAAATGGGCAGGCAACACATCCTAGAATGTCTACAGTGTTTCCTTAGTAAGCTCACTTTCCCACTCTCTAACACAATTATTTCATATGCCCTCCCATCTCAAAACCTCCTACCCCCCCTCCCCTTTTCATTCTCTCTTGATGACCTTGACTTATACTTCATGAGAAAACCTACATTATTAGATGGGGATGCCCTCTTATCCTCACCTCCATATATGAAACCTGCCTGTTTCAATACCTGTTTCTCCATTCTTCCTCATGTTGCAATAGCAGATATGTCTCTCTGCCCTCAAAGATGCATCTTTCACTTGGACTCCAGTTCCCATCACATCAATCTTTCAAGTTAGACAGACTGCCCTCTCACACATCTCACAGCCTGATGAGGATGCCTACAGATTCATAAATCCTAAATGCCAGAGCAGCACTGCTGTCTAAACTCCAACCCAAACACTATTATATTCCCTGAAGGATCTTGTCTGGCTCTAATTACGGAGCCACTCCAAGACACAATCCATGAGTACCAGTCATGTGGCAAATCAGGGATCCTTCCAGTGATTACCTTGTTTTCCCAACCCCAGGCTAGGTATCCATTTGTTTTAGAAATGGACAGGGAGCCCAGTGTCTCCTGTGACTCATGGGCTAAGGCACCAGTCTCTTCACCTTGGAAGGATACATAAAGATTTTGACTAAAGTTTACAATTTTTTATTCTCGTTTTGTAGGGAGGCAATCTGTCCATGTACTTTCTAAAGTCTTTTCAACACTTGTTACACTCAAGAACTTTAGACTGAGTGAAGAGATTAGAGACTATTCACTTAACTTCCATTTTAAAGCCTCAGCAAAGCAAAGTGACTACGATAAAACCACACATTAAATAGTAAAGAACACAGTATTAGCGTCATGTTCTCTTAGACAGAAGCTATTTCTACTGGGCTATTTGTGATTGTGAGCTCCTTGAAGTAATCATACACTAGAAGTATTATTACATGAACATCTGACCAAAAGAATTTGAAGTAGATTTACGAATTCACATAATGGATTCTATATGGATACCAAAAAGGTACCCATAATTATAGGCTGGAAATCACTCACCAGTGTGTAAAAGTAATAACATGCCTGGAGTGAACCAACTCATTAACTGTGTTGTTTACTACTTCTCCTGAATAGCAATCTCTTTCAGGGCCTTATTGGGACAGAAAACCCAATTCTAAAGAACTCTGGCCTTAGAAGCTGCCTTTAAACAGCTGGACATAAAGACAGCTATACCCTCAGTCTCCTTTGTGTTTTTAAGAAAACCCAGGGAATTATTTAAAAATTAATTTTATTTTATAATTCATCAAGCAATGACAAATGAAACAACTATGCATTTGGCCACCTCATGCGAAGAGTTGACTCACTGGAAAAGACTCTGCTGCTGGGAGGGATTGGGAGCAGGAGGAGAAGGGGACAACAGAGGATGAGATGGCTGGATGGCATCACGGACTCTATGGACGTGAGTTTGAGTGAACTCCGAGAGATGGTGATGAACAGGGAGGCCTGGCATGCTGCAATTCATGGGGTCGCAAACAGTCAGACACGACTGAGCGACTTAACTGAACTGAATGCACTGGACACCTGCTATTGTCCAGAAGTGTGCTCGGGGCTGCCTTTACAGACACCTGTGATGTAGCTTCAGCTCTCAGTTACCCATGGTCCTACACAGAGGCACCCATAACACATTGGCATATTGCAGCCANTAACTGAACTGAATGCACTGGACACCTGCTATTGTCCAGAAGTGTGCTCGGGGCTGCCTTTACAGACACCTGTGATGTAGCTTCAGCTCTCAGTTACCCATGGTCCTACACAGAGGCACCCATAACACATTGGCATATTGCAGCCACCTGAGAAGGCTAGCACAAGTGATTTTCTGTTAATAACAAAGTACTAAAGTTTGTGAAATATTGACTTTAAAAGATTAGAATGGATTCAGTTATCCCTATAATAATTTTGTATTCATTTGCTGGCATCATGATGTACATTCCTGAGTAGGAATAGAAGGGGTAGAGTTACAATTTATCTGAATAAATCCATGGGGGGTAAGCCAGCAAATGAAATGTGTCAAAATAGAAAAAAGTATTGACAAGCTCTAGACTATATTTAGTGGAAGAGGGAGACAGGCAGACGGACAGTGATCACAGAACAGTCTATTTGGTGCAGTCATATGCACCTGGTGTAAATACAGGACACTTTGGTAAGGCAGAGAAAGAGGAAGTATCACAGAATTGTCAAATCTATCCTGAGGAAAAAAAGCAAAGCAGGAGGCACATCTTTCCCACACTTCAGACAACACTACAAAGCTACAGTAATCAAAATAGTGTGATATTGACGCAAAAACAGATGTATGAATCAATGGAACAGAATGAAGAGCCCAGAAATAAACCCACACATCTACAGCTAATTAATCTTTTACAAAAGAGGCAAAAATATACAGTGAGGAAAAAGTCTCTTCAGCAAGGATCATTGGGAAAGTTGGACAGCTGCATGTAAATCCATGAAGTTAGAACACACCCTCACACTATACACAAAAATAAACTCAAAATAGCTTAAAGACTTAAATATAAGACATGACACCATAAGACTTCTAAATAAGAACATAGGCAAAACTCTCTGACATAAATCATACTAATGTTTTCTTAGGTCCATGTCCCAAGGCAATAGAAATAAAACCAAAAATAAACAAATGGGATCTAACCAAACTTTTGCACAGTAAGGTTAACTATAACAAAATGAAAAGACAAGCTACAGACTGGGAGAAAATATTTGCAAATGATGCAACGGACAAGGGCTTAATCTCCAAAATATACAAACAGCTCATACAACTCAATAACAAAAACAAACAAACAAAAAACTCAACCAAGAAATGGGCAGAACTAAATAGATATTCCTCCAAAGAAGACATATAGATGGCTAACAGGCACATGAAAAGATGCTCAACATCACTAAATTAGAAAAATGCAAATCAAAACTACAGTGAGGTATTACCTCACACGGGTCAGAATGGCCATCATTTAAAAGTTCACACACACAAAAAAGTTCACAAATAACAAATGCTGGAGAAGGTGTGGATAAAAAGGAATCCTCCTACACTGTTGGAGGGAATGTAAGTTGATACAGCCAATGTGGAAAACATTATGGAGGTTCCCCAAAAAACTAAAAATAGAGTTAAAAATAGAGTTGCCACTCGATCCAACAATCCCACTCCTGGGCATATATCTGGACAAAACTATAATTCAAAAAGATACATGCACCCCTACAGTCATGGCAGCACCATTCACATCAACCAAGACATAGAAACAAACTAACTGTCCACTGATAGATGAATCGATAAAGAAGATGAAGTACACATATACAAAGGAATACTACTCAGCCACAAAAAAAGAACAAAATAATATTATTTGCAGCAACATGGATGGAATTAGAGATCATCATACTAGTAAGTCATAAAGAGACGAATATCACATGATATCACTTATATGTATAATCTAAAATCTGACACAAATGAGCTTATCTATGAAACAGGCTCACAGACTTAAAAAACAGACTGTGGTTACCAAGGGGGAAAGGGCTGGGAGAGGGATGAAGCTGGAATTTGGGGTTAGCTGGAGGATTGGCTTTGTTTCTACCGAATGGATAAATAACAAGGTCCTACTGTATAGCACAGGGAACTATGTGATAAACCACAATGGGAAAGAACATAAAAAACATACATATGTATGTGCTGTGCTTAGTTGCTTAGTCACGTTCAGCTCTTGCAACCCCATAGATTATAGCCTTCCAGGCTCCTCTGTCCATGGGTTCTCCAGGCAAGAGTACTGGAATGGGTTGCCATTTCCTTCTCCAGGGGATCTTCCTGACCCAGGAATCAAACCCAGGTCTCCTGCATTGCAGGCAGATTCTTGACCAACTGAGCTACGAGTGAAGCCATGTATTGCTAAATCACTTTGCTATGTAACAGAAATCAGTTCAGTTCAGTTGCTCAGTCATGTCCAACTCTTTGCGACCCCATGAATCGCAGCACGCCAGGCCTTCCTGTCCATCACTAACTCCCAGAGTTAACTCAGACTCATGTCCATCGAGTCAGTGATGCCATCCAGCCATCTCATCCTCTGTCGTCCCCTTCTCCTCCTGCCCCCAATCTCTCCCAGCATCAGAGTCTTTTCCAATAAGTCAACTCTTCGCATGAGGTGGCCAAAGTACTGGAGTTTCAGCTTTAGCATCATTCCTTCCAAAGAAATCCCAGGGTTG
>SJYV01032999.1:0-25322 GCA_006410875.1 Neotragus pygmaeus
CTGGAACTGTTCGTGGGTTTGCTTCTTTAAAGCCCTCTTATTAAGTGCAAATGGTCAAACTTGGACTAGTTCTGGTTTTGTTTCAGTGGACTTTATTTTTAGAGCAGTTTTAGGTTCATAGAAAGATTGTGAAGAGAGTCCAGAGTGAAGTTCCCTATACCCTTCCGCAGGCACAGTTTCCCTCCTCTATTACTAAATTTTGCCTTAGTATGGTATTTTGTTGTAATAGATGTACCCATGTTGTTACTTAACTAAAGCCCAGGGTTTGCCTTAAGAGTTCACTCTTAAAAAAAAAAAACTGTGTTTGTTTCTTTCTGGTTGTGCTGCTTGTGGGCTTCTCTGGTTGCAGTGAGCAGGGGCTGCTCTTCATTGCAGTGCATGGGCTTCTCATTGCAGTGGCTCCCCTTGTTGCAGAGAGCGGGCTCCAGGCCCATGGGCTCCAGCGGCTGCAGCTCCTGGGCTCTAGAGCACGGCCTCAGGAGTTGTGGCGCACAGGCTTAGCTGCTCCACAGCGTGTGGGGTCTTCCTGGACCGGGGACCAAACCCATGTCCCCTGCATTAGCAGGCAGATTCTTACCCACAGTGCCACCAGAGAAGCCCTAGACTTTACTCTTCACTTGAAATGTTCTGTGGGTTTGGTCAAATGTATGATGACATGTATCCACCCATTATACCCTCATACAGAGTGGCGTCGCTGCCCTACAAACCCCCGTGCCCTTCCCCTTTCCCTGAAACTCCTGATCTTGCAGTCTCTCTAGTTTTGCCTTTTCCACAATGTCACATACTGGAGACCCTCTAGTGTGTCGCCTTTCAAGCGCTTTCATTCAGCAGTGTGCATGTAAGGCTCCTCTGTGTCTTTGTGGCTTCCTGGCTCCTGTCTTCTCGGCACTGAAGAACCTTCCATTGTGTGTATGTTACCAGATGACTGGTGTGTGTTTCTCCATTCGCCCACTAAAGGGCATCTTGGCTGCCTCCAGTTTGGGGGCGGTTACGAATAAAGCTGCTCTAAACATCCACGTGCGGGTTTTTGCGTGGACATAAGTTGAACTCGTAGCATTGAGAAGAAAAATGTCTTAAGTACAAACACAGTTATGAGCGTTGCTTTGATATCCTGCTGTGGGAACGTTTGGAATTTACTTCATTTTTTCTCCCCCTGCAGATTTTTTTTTTTTAATACAATGTCTAATGGTTATGAAGACCACATGGCCGAAGACTGCAGGGACGACATCGGGAGAACAAATCTGATCGTCAACTACCTCCCTCAGAACATGACCCAGGATGAGCTACGAAGTCTGTTCAGCAGTATTGGTGAAGTGGAATCTGCAAAACTTATTCGGGATAAAGTGGCAGGTAAAGAAACAGAGCCATTTTTGTGTGTGTTGGGCGTGGGGGATGGTATGTGGGGCCATCCCACCAAACCCTGTTTCTTAGCCAGGAAGTTGCATTTTTATCTCAACTCTGTTTTGCTGCCGTCCTGGTGTAAGATTGGCTGTAGGTTCCCAAAGGAGGAAAAATCCATCCTGAGATGGAGAATATGTACAAAACAAGACAGTGGGAGGGGAGAGAAGATAAGGAGACAGGAAGGAGAAACGGATGCTGTGAGAGCTGGAAGGGGCATGGTCCCAGGTGTAGAGGGACCCTAGCCAGTGTCCTGCCAGGGGCAGGCCCAGCCCGTCTTCTCAGGTGATGAATGCCCGGTCACCCCTGCAGCAGAGCACTGAGTCAGTCCCCAGTGGGCAGCCCTTTGCTGGGTTTGGGCCACCCTGACTCTGTTCTCCTGCTGTCAACTTGAATATCTGAAACTGAGCTTGAACTCTCACGGGGGCTGGAGCAGGGGAGCAGAGGATCATGGGTGGGCCGTGGATTTGGCAGGCAGGCAGGCGCAAAGCTCCACCCTCCCACAGTGCCTCAGTTTCCCCATCCTTGAAGCGGAGGTGGTGGTGCCTGCCTTCCTCGTGATGCTACCTACTGCCTAAGGGATTGCAGAAGGCCAGTACCTGGTAAGGCCCTCCAGAAGGAGGCCTCTGTCCTGAGAGCGAGGTTGCAAGGGTTCTAGAGAGAAATGTGAAGAGACCTGGGGCAGTGAAGCACTTCCTTTCTTTCCTCCCCAGGGAGGTACATTTTAGGGAGCCCTCCTTTACCTCCCCCTCCCCCCTCCTCCTCGTCTCTGCCCAGCTCTTCTGAGGAATGGCCTGTCCTCTCGGCAGTGCTCTGGCTCCCACCCTGGCTCATGAGATCTTGATTCCCTATACTGAAGAATAATTTCAAAATCGAAAGTCATATTTATTATGGAAATATTATATTGAGTTGGCCAAAGAGTTCGTTCGGGTTTTTCTGTAGCATCTTATGGAAAAACCCGAACTTTTTGGCCAACCCAAGATTTAAGTTCACATTAGAGTAATTCTGTTGAACCCCATGTACCCATTGTCCTGTTTCATCGACTCTCAGCATTTGCCAGTAACTCTAAGATGCCTGTCCCCAAGGTGAGTCCCACTGTCCCCAAGGTTTTGTTTTGTTTTTATTTGATTGTTTATTTGGCTGCACTGGGTCTTGGTTGCAGCATGTGAGATCTCAGTTCCCTGGCCAGGGGTTGAATCCGGGGCCCTTGCACTGGGAGCTCGGAGTCTCAGCCACTGGATCAGCAGGGAAGTCCCAGAGAGAGGACTTTGAGCTTAAAGTCCTTTAATGACTCTCATTTCTGAGAGTCTGCAGTTTATTACATGTCTTCAAAATAGGGGATTTAGATAATACACAAAATTGAACACTGTTGGAATATTCTAGAAATTCCTCTCTCTCTCCAGTTCCAGAAGACCATCCTTAATATGAATCCTTGGTCAGAGAAGTTTTGAAATTCTTCTGCGCCGCTACTGAATCTTGCCTTTCTCCTATTGTGTTCTGGCAGAAGGAAATTTTCAGTCCCGGCAATATTCCTGACTCCTCTGTCTCTTGGCTTGTTGCGTTTTTCAAAGGCATTAGAGCTATGTTGGAGAAGGCAATGGCACCCCACTGTGGTACTCTTGCCTGGAGAATCCCATGGACAGTGGAGCCTGGTGGGCTGCCGTCCATGGGGTCGCTAAGAGTTGGACACGACTGAGCGACTTTACTTTCACTTTTCACTTTCATGCGTTGGAGAAGGAAATGGCAACCCACTCCAGTGTTCTTGCCTGGAGAATCCCAGGGACGGCAGAGCCTGGTGGGCTGCCGTCTATGGGGTCGCACCCTGTTGGACACGACTGAAGTGACTTAGCAGCAGCAGCAGAGCTATGTTAATAGGAACACCTAGATTTGGCGAGATGAGTCTGGAGAGAACTGGTTTGAAGAACCAGTGAAATCAGCACAGGCATGATTCGGAAATTATTTCAGTTCAGAAATAAAGATTTTATGCTCTCTGGGCAAGTTTGAATGTAGTGCGTTAGGAGTCGTAGAGTAGATGAGCCTGGGTTGACATTTCAGCTCTGCATCTCGCATCTTGGACTTCTTTATTTTAAAAAAAATACACACACACACACACTTATTTATTTATTATTTGGTTGCTCCAGGTCTTAGTTGCAGCATGTGGGATCTAGTTCACTGATGAGGGATCGAACCTGGGCTTACTGCATTAGGAGCACAGAGTCTTAGCCCCTGGACCAGGGAAGTCCCTGCTGCTGCTGTTGTTTAGTCTCTCAGTTGTGTCGACTCTGCAACCCCATGGACTGTAGCCTGCCAAGCTCCTCTGTCGATGGGATTCTCCAGGCAAGAATACTCGAGTGGGTTGCCATTTTCTTCTTCAGGGGATCTTACCGACCCAGGGACTGAATCTGAGTCTCCTGCATTGGCCAGCAGATTCTTTACCACTGAGCCACCTGGGAAACCGTAGTCCTTGCTAGTAGTTCTTTAAATTGAAAGAACTTAATTTTATGGAAAACTTACCTCATTCACTTTTCTCCTCTTGCCACCAGTGTATAATTTCTTCAAGGCTGGTTCTGGGGCCAGGGCCTCACATCTCACTTCTTCTTGTCCTTTATTACATTCCTCTGGTGAAGCCCTGGACATGGTTACCTTTCTCAGTCTGCTTTCTCCCAGCCTGGCTCAGGTACCCACCCCAGCGAGACTCTTGCATCATGGCGGACAGGCACCTTGTCCAATCAAACCTCAGCCAAGCTTGCAACATGGACATCTGAGTGCCCCACATTAGCCATTTCAGCACATATTCTCCCCTCAGGCCCCGATTCCTCTCCCATAACAGCCATTTCACCTCTGTCCTAGATCCCTTCCCATCTCAGCATCCAAAGAACCTCAAGTTATGCAAGTATCCACTTTTCTGGGTCTTTCCAGGATCTGCCACCAGCATTCAAACACGCTCCAGTCTCTGCTAAGAGTCCTTGCTCGATGCCCGGACCCCCTCTAGCTCTGGGTTTCTCCACTTGATGTTTGAAACTGGGTAACTCTTGAGGGAGGGCCGTCCTGCAGGTTGCTTCCCTAGCCTCTGCCCTGTGTGCTTTCTAAATTGTGAAAACCAAAAGAGGTCCCCAGAAGTGCAGAATAGCCGGCAGGTGAGAAGCTCCTCTGGCTGACCACCCTCTGCTATTCACAGAGCCGTCTCCTCTGTCTCTTCCTTACAGAAGGAAGCTTCTTCTTCCCTCAGATTCATGAGCCTGGCTTTCTCCCACCTCTGAGGCACCGCCCCCTCTTTCTGTCTCTCATGCAGCTCTTCTCAGCCGTTGACCTAGGCAGTCCTTGACTTATTCCTTAGCCTCCTCTTCTTCCTAGGCCAACACTAGGGTGAGTTGATGCACCCCTAAGCCTAGCCTGACATTCAGCTGTGCCACCTTTCTTGCAACCAGAATTCTCCCAAGCTCCAGGGCCTTCAGCCTCTCAGTGTTTCCCAGACTGACCTTGAGTCTCCCACAAGCCAACCGCTTGTTTCCCAGGTTTCCATCTTAGATGGCATCACTGTCCACTCAGTGGCTCCAGTCAGAAATCTTAGCATGACCTTTGACCTGTGTCCCTGAATGTTTCCACCCCTTTTCCGCCCTCCCTCCTGCCACCACCTTAGAGCAGGCCACATCATCTTCTGCCTGACTCCTGCTTTAGGCTCTCAGCTGGCCTTCCATGCTCCCTCCAGACCATGCTGCTGACTGTGACAGTAGGATCTCTAGCACCCCTAATGTGTCCTGTCACTCACCTGGGCCCCATATGCTCTGGGATGTTTTTCCTGGCCTGATCTAGTCGACAATAGGGGCTCCTCTGGGTCCCCATGGCCATCAGCCAGTATGGGTTTCCATAAGGCACTGAAGTTGGAGCTTACTCGTCCAGTAGGTCCTTATGGTACTCAGAGGCATGGACCCTCTGGTATCCCCAGATGTGACATAATCGGTTTTTGTGGAATGAATGAATGACTCAGTGGGCCTGGGGAAGAATACAGATTGGCATGGACAGTCATTCATTCAGCAAGCCTCTTATGAGCGCCAACCAGGGGCCAGGCACTGGTGGTGGGAGGCGGTGGGACAAGATGGTGGCGGATGTGGGGATGTTCAGTGTGCTGGCCTCGAGATACAGAGTGTTTCTGACCAGCTGGGCCCCACCTGTTTTGCTGTTGCCTGTTCCATCCATGGTCACTACCTGGCCTTACTGTGCAGCCTGCCCTGCTCTCTGTCCTGGTATCTAAGCCTGTCTGCAGATGTCATGTGGCCCGCCGGGCACCATGACCAGTCTGCACCCTCCTGGTCCATGTCATACTGGTCACTGGTCACTGGTCCACAGCCTTCAGCCTCCCCACTCAGCTTCTGTCTCATTGGCTTGCACTTCTGGTCAGGATAAAGCCCACACCCCAGCTTGTTTCCAAGTCTCCTTGAGACCCCTCACCCCTAGCTGCTGCACCCCACACTCACCCTCCTCTTGAGTTGGATGCACTGCTTGTCATCTCCCAGACACACACTCCTGTCACGCTCCTGTGACTTCACCAGTACTGCTCCCTCTGCAGAGATACACTTCCACACCCGTTCAGCTGACCACTTTTTTTCTCAATAGAAATCACCTCTGTCCTTATAGAAAAAAAGTTTAACTCGAGACAAGCAGGAAGAAAAGTTTAAATTACGCATAATCCCACCACTGTTAGCTTTTTGGCTTGTGTCCGTCCATAGTTTTTTCTTTACGTATTTATGGTTGTGAGCAGTCATGTGCTTTTACAAAAATGGGTTTGCACCTCTCAAGCTGTCTCTTCCTCCTCTATCTGTGAACATCTCTCCCTGTCATTGGACTTACGCTGTCTCGTGGTCACAGTGGTTACAGGCTATTCTGAGTTTATGACAGATTGTAACTGCTTTTCTATAGCTACAAGCCCCACTGAGGTTAATACCCTGGCACAAATCTTGACTCACCAGTTATTTCTGTAGGCAGTCTTCCTAGAAGTGAACCCTCAGAGGGGAGAACAAGTACTGTCTAGAAGCTGTTGACCCATATTGCCAGCTGGCCCTCCCGGGGCTTTCCACTTCACATGCCCTCTGCTTGGCCCTGGCATCCTTGAGGCCGGGCAGGGTTTCTCACATCTTCTCTTAAGTGAAAAATGACATCTAAGTGTGGTGACAGTCTGCATTTCTTGTGACATTCATCCATTCCGGCTGTTTATACTCTTCTTTTATGTAAGAACTCTTTTCGTCATTTGCCTGTCTTCTTTCCTTTGGGGACATTTGCTGTTTCTTATTTATCGCCTAATTAATTCACTCATCGCCCCCAAGACAGAGTCTCTCCCTCAGTGATGTCGTCCCTTGAGCCCCCGTGAGCCTTTAGAGAAAGGACTCGACTGCACCCCAGCCTCATGCTGCAGAGGAGTGCCCTGTCCACAGGGTGCTCTCCTTCCTCAACTGGGCACCCCAGGTCAGCATGAGGAACACTGAGGGGTTAAAACATGACGTCTGGCTGCATTCGTCTGCGGAAGCAAGGTGAGATGCCGTGGAATCGTCTCGTAGTCTTAATCCTTGTCTAAAAAGAGAGGAGACATTTGGAAACGTGAGGGTCCTGTCCCAGGGGTCGCCCAGCCTGGCATGTGAGCGCTCTGCATGGAGGGGGCCTTGCTTTCTCCAGGGCAATGGCTCTTGGCCAGCCCCTGAGCATTAGCGGTGCATGGGGACCAGGGGAAACACATCCGAGGCCCCACCCAGATCCACCGAGTCAGCCAGCTGGGGAGTTTGAGCCTTTCCAGAGGGGGCAGTGCTGGTACCGGGCAGAGTTAGAACCTCAAGTGAGGGGCGCTGGCCTCCCACGCGCCTCCACCAGGCAGCCCTTCTCCCCTGCCTGTGTCCCCTTTCTGCTAGACTCCACCCTGGCTCTGGCAGGCTTCAGCCGCCTGAAGCCCAGCACCTGTGCAGGATCCACACCCTGACCACACTGACCCCAGAGTGCCGCTGCTCGCCCATCATACCTCAGCCCCCTTGTTCAGGGTTGGTCCCTCAAGGGGGCGGGGGGCAACTGCTGACCTGCCTTCACGGAACTGACTCCAGTGGCCTCATGGCCTCTAGGTCACCGGAAAGTCATCTGTAAGGAGCTTGAAAGTGGGGATCCCCACCCTGCCCACATCCTGGATTCTGGACTGAGGAGCACCCTAGGGAGCTGCATTGTTTCCCCAGGTGGCTGGTGGACCCTGTTAGAGAAACAGTAACTTGGGAAGTGAGGGCCTTCCCCCAGTCGCTTGCTCTGAGCACATTCCCTGCAGTCTGGCTCTTCTGCATAACTGGCCCGCTCCCTTCACGCACTGCCAGCTGGAGTTCTCAACCTGGGCTTGGCAGTAGAGGGGCTTTACAAACCACCGAAGCTGTCCCTGCTCCTGCCTCCCCATCCCCCTGTCATGTCCTTGGTCCGGGATGTGGCCTGGGCAGTGATGGTTTGTAGCAGCTGTCCTGCTGATTCTAAGAAGTGGCCGGAGTTGAGAGCAGTCGGGTTATGGTAAAGGAAAGGGTGGATGGAGGTGGGTGTTCGCCACTGTTGACACTTTAGTCACCAGCCTTACCCAATGGGCAGAACCACAAGCTCCCCTTCATTCTTCACCCACCTTCCTCTCGGCGCACAGAGGTGCCCACCACAGAGAGGAGAGCAGACTAGGGGGCAGAGCCAGTCCCAGCCCAGGAGTGCTGGTGCTTTAGGGACCTTGGCTGCCAGAGCTCCCTCCCCATCAGCCCACTGGCAGGTCCGCTTGGTGGCTCTCCTTCCTGCCTGCCCCTGCCCTGCTGGGGTCCTCATCTCACACCTGGTCTGGCTCATGTGTTCCTGTGGTCTCTACACTGGCCTCAGCCCTGCTGCTGCCGTGCTCCACCCAGCAGCTGCCTCCAGGCCAGGCCCCTAGCTCATTGTGTTCAGCCGCCGGCCGCCTTTTGTTTCCTGGAGCACACCAGAGTCATCTGTGCCACAGAAACTTGGTGCTTACTCTTCTGCCAGAGTACTCGCATCCAGCCATGCCAAGGCCTTGCTTCTCATTCCCCCTCCTCATGGGACACACACTCTTGACCACCTGTCTCCCCTGGACCTGTCCTGTCCGTCCTCTCACTCCACCATGGAGGTTCCCCTGGTAGCACCTGAGTGTAGCTTTGTCTGTTAGTTTCTTGCTCGTTTGTTGTCTGACTCGCTCAGTGGGATGTGAATTTCATTATGGCAGGAGCTGTCCTTGGTGATGATCATTAAACCCCTGGCCAGCCTGGCACGTAGCCCAACACATAGTGGGTGTTCAGTTAGTAGACATGGGCTTGTTGAGGAAGAGTCGGGGGGAGCAGGGTGGAGAAGGAGCCAGTGACCGTCGTCAAAGTGTGTGACTTCCTAGGTGGCATTGTTGGCTGTGGCCACACAATGGTCAAGGAGGTCACCCAGGAAGCTCGGATAATAGAGACAAGGGCAAAGGTAGAGCCTTTTGGACCATCTCGATGGAGTGGGCAGAGGACGAGGAGGCTGGGGAGGGTCAGTTGGTGTTGCAGTCACGTTCTGGAGGAGGTGGCACCTCAGGAAGGTTGGCAGTAGCCAGTGCCACTGAGGGCTTCTGGAGCTGCTAAAACTCTCTGTGGGCACACCCTCAGGGCCAGTTGGTGTTGATGCGGCCAGCCAAGGTGGGAGGGCAGGGAGGAATCAGCAACTGAGGGTGGGGGGCCCTGTCCAGATGCCAGGAGGAACCAGCTGCAGCAGAAGGCACGAGAACACAGTCTAGCACCAGAAGTGCCAGGAGCCAAGGGCACAGGTGGCCCAGACTTGGGATTGGCCTTTTGGGAGGGGCAGGAACATGAGACGACAGAGAAAAGCGAAGAAGATGGCCCAGACAGGGCAGAAGAAAGTAGCCCTTGCAGAATCACCAGTAGTTTGTGTAGTTTCTCTGCCCTGAAGTGGGGAGGGTGTGACTCCACAGGGCCCTCACAGTGTGCAGGCTGCACACAAAGAGACTGGTGAGACCGGGGTCACCAGTGACGGTCAGAGTGGGAGGAACCCGATGCCTTCCCTGCAGAGGAGCAGGAGGAGGCCCGGAGAAGAGAACGGCCACCGAGCCGGCATCTTACCCCTCCCCGCGCCGTGTCAGTGGGCACACCCCGTGCACCGGCCACTGCTCTCAGCAGAGACAGCGGGTGATGCTGGTCAGGGCCAGCATCAACCAGGATGAGCCCTGTGGACAACGTGCACCCCGAACGACGGCATGAGAAGGGCTCTTCACTCTGTGGCCTTCCTCCTAAAAGCCCAGTATAACCCCGGTCTGACCACAGGAAAACTTCCGACAAACCCAAACTGATGGAGAGTCTACAAAATTTCTGGACCAGTCCTCACAGCTGTCAAGGTCATCAAAAACAAGGAAGGTGTGAGAAACTGTCCCTGCCAAGAAGAGCGTGAGGAGAATTGGCAGCTGACTGCCACGGGGGAGCCTGGATGGTGTTCTGGGACAGAAAAGGGCATTAGGGGAAAACTCAGGCGGTCTGGCTCAGATGGGGACATCGGTACTAAATCACTGATGTGACGGACATACCATCCTAGGATGAGATGTTCCAATAGGGAACATGGCTGTGGGGTATGTGGGAACGCTGCATCATCTTTGTAATTTTTCTTTAAATCTAAAAAATAAAGTATTGTTGTTTGTTTATTTCAAGGTGACGGCAGTGGGTTAGGCTCTCCACAGGTCTCATTAATGGCAAGAGGAGCCTGGGTTCAGCTGGTGAAGTGGGCAGAGCCAGCTCATCTGCTGTGCAGATCTCTGCCTGTGGTAGCTCACACCTTCTGTTTTAATCATCCAGTGGGCATGTGTGTGTGTGTGTACAGGACTCGGGGCGAGCAGTCGTCTCTCCACTCACCCGCTGTCTCTGCTGAGAGCAGTGGCTGGTACACGGGGTGTGCCCACTGACATGGCGCAGGGAGGGGTAAGATGCGGGCTCGGTGGCCGTTCTCTTCTCCGGGCCTCCTCCTGCTCCTCTGTAGGGAAGGCGTCGAGTTCCTCCCACTCTGACCGTCACCCATTGCTTCTCTCTGGGTCTCCTAGAGGCCCGCATCCCCTCCCCTGCCGCGCTGGGTCCCTCCTGTGCATCCAGTTGGTGGTCACCCCCCCACTTCCCAGCAGTCACCTGAGAGGGGGTGGGACACCCTGCCTGTAACCCTGGACTTCTTGGGAAGAACTGAGGTTTACACCGGCCTTATGATGCCCTGGGCATCGGCTGATGATGCTGCCACTGTAGGAGGTGCTGCCAGAGTGCGCTCTGGTGGCCAGGCCGCCCTCAGCGCTGGCTGCCTCTGTACTTCCTCCTCCTCAGCGGGACTTTCAGTTCAGGAAAGTGAAGGGAACCGGCACTGGGGGGCGCCAGAGCCCAGCAGACCTTCCCAGTCCAGCACAGCAGGGGCAGAAAACAGCCTGGACACTGGCACCTGGTCGTCGCGGGTTCCCCCACCCGCCTGTCCTGTCTGCTGCCGTGACTGTCCTCCCCACACCCCCCATCCCAGATCCCCCGCACTGGGGGCTACACAGAGCAGCCAGCACCAATGGAACAGATCCTCGGCCCTGCTTTGGTGATGGGCTCCCCAGGATGCCCAATTACAAAAGTCACATTTTATAGGTTTGTTCTTTGCAGAAAATGTGCAAGTTTGCCAAGGTGGTGTGACGAATAAACCATCAGTACAGACTATAACCGTTGACCTCTAACCCCTCCTTCCCAGAAGCCATGGCTTTTAGCTCTTGTGTTTTCTCAGTCTTCTCTCTGGTCTTGTCCTTTTGAGCCCAGCCAGATGCCGCCCTGTCCATCCTCCCCGTCTCTCTCCCCTCCCCCTCGCTGGCTGGCTGGCTCCCAGTGGCTCACTGATGTGCACATGCTCTCCACACAGGACACAGCTTGGGCTACGGCTTTGTGAACTACGTGACTGCCAAGGACGCAGAGAGAGCGATAAACACACTGAACGGCCTGCGGCTCCAGTCAAAAACCATTAAGGTAAAGAGCTGCGATCACCATCTCATTGGTTCCTGGCTGCACAGAGATCTGTGCTGAGCCCTGGCCTTGGTGAAAGAGCCAACCTTTTCTCTCCCCATCACTGCCTTGGCACCGTTAGCACAGTTGCCCCTCAGAGCCTGGGTGCTTCCAGGGCATCTCCTGTCGACTTGTGTGAGACCTGTCAGGTGGTGACTGTCCCAGCCCTTGTTCCTCTGGCTTCTTGGCCCCACCTGCAAAGGGAGGATCCCCGGAAAGGACTTGCATGGGGACCACCCCCCCGCCAACCCTGGTGACCCTGGCGTGTTGGCTCACAGCAGCCCCCGGATGTGAAGACCTCCCTGCCGGCCGCCTCTGCCGGCCCAGCGCTGCTGTCCTCCTGCCGAGCAGGCGTTGGGCCAGCGCCACGTTCCCACTTGGACCTGGTCATTGTTGCAGCGGCAGCAGCACTGTCTGTCCGCCCCATGCTCAGGCTCCCCTTCCTGCCCCGTTCCAGCAGTTAAGGTCCTCCTACCAGTTCACTCAGCAGTCACTGGGCAAACATGTAGGAGTTGCCCACTGTGTGCCACTCAGTGGACAAAACCATTTCCACACCTTGTAGGGCAGGCTGAGTATCTGCGTGTGCACAGGTGCACACAGCTGATAAAGATGACACCAGGTGTGGCCAAGGTAGGTGTCACGAGTTGTGTCCTGGGGGCGCTGTGTCCTGTGGGGGGCTTCTTGATGACTTGAGGTGACTTGAGGGAAGGGAGAGAGCCATGCAGCACGATGGGGTAGTCTGGGCAGACTGTCAGTAGCGTCATTCCCTAATCAGGGGCTGAGGTGGGTTCCTGGGACAAGTTGGCGAGTCCTCCAGCCCTCCCAGGACAGACCCCCCTTCGTGCTCCTCTCAACCTGACATCACTGACCACGCCCTCCTTGTCTCAGTCTCACCCCTCCCCACACCTAGGTGTCTGTCTTCAGGCTCTGTCCACCCCTGGACCAGCTTTGGGTTTTCCTGATCTTCGCTCCATGCCCAGCCCTGCTGTAGAACATGTCCCCTCTGCCCACTCCATGGGGGACCCTGGCCTGGCTTCCTGCAATAGCCCCTCCTGTGCTGTGCCCCCACCGGCCCTCACCCACAGACCTGGCGAGGCCCTCATGCCTGAGACAGGCATCCACCAGAGTCTCCAGAGCATCTCCCTCAACCCAAAGCCCCTGGGACAAGGTTGCCCTGTTGAACCTCTGCGTCTTCCAGATCCTCAGGTAGCTCGAGGGGCCAGAAGTCTGAGTGCCCTCTGAGGGTGTGAGCTTGTGAGAGGGTCTACTCCCTGCCCTTCCCAGTGCCTGGCGGTCACCGGATCTTGGGTGGTTCTTAGCTTATAGAAGCATCACCCCAATCTCTGCCTTCGTCTTCACACGGGGTTCCCCCTGTGTGCATATCTGTGTCCAGATGTCTCCTTTTTATAAGGAACCCCCATCATTGATCTGGGGCCATCTTACTCTGCTCTGAACTCATCATCATCAATTGCATCTATCATGATCCTGTTTCTAATGAGGTCACACTCTGAGGTCCTGGGGTCAGGACTCCAGACAGGGGAATTTGTGGGAAGATGTAATTCAGAAGTCTTGTGTTCTTCAAAAACCTCTCACAAGAAGGTTTCCCAAGAATAGGGCAGTGGACCTGCCAGAGGCAAGGGAGCAGGTGGTGCGGGAGCTTATGAGAGGGTTCTGGGCAGTGTCATGGATCCAGTCGGGCATGCCTGCCATGGGTGGACGGGCTCATTGCTGCTGTCTTCTTGGATTCTGATTTGACTCTGAGCTTGACAGTAGCTGGAGAGGACAGGAAGCTGCAGTAGTCATCAGAGTCCCTGGAGACACCAAGGCTGGAAGGGACCAAAGTGCACTTGGCTCTGGAAGCATTTCCTCCCCGGGCTTTATTAGGAGGCGATTGCAACCACGGTCAGTGCCAGCCTCCACAACACTCCCCTGGCACTGGCCTGGCAATGTTCTTTCCCACAGTGTCCTTCACCAAAAACCGAGGGCAGGCCCCAAATGCAACCTGTTCCAGACAGATCTGCGAGGGGCCAGGCAGGACATCCAGGGGGACAACTCCCTGCTCCCCCGGCCCAGTGCCAGGAGAGCACAGAAAAGCCTGAGTCCCAGCTCCCGCCTTCAGCCATCCTGCCTGAAATCTGACACCTCTCACTGGGGCATTTGGTAAAACTGGACATGAAGCAGTTGGAGTCACTCCCTCTGTCGGGATTTTGAGCGGGGTATTCTGTGGGGGGATGTAGACCCTGAAAGTTAAGGGGCAGACATAAGAGTGTGGCCAGCATACTTCTTGGAAGTTGAGAAGCATGGCCACGCCCTCCTGCTGGCCCCTTTCTCTGAGGGCAGTGCTGCTTCTGCCCCAGGTCTTGCCCCAGTGTCCCCACAGTGCCTCAGGCCTGGCTGCAGTGCAGGGACGCGTCCAGNGCCCACTCCATGGGGGACCCTGGCCTGGCTTCCTGCAATAGCCCCTCCTGTGCTGTGCCCCCACCGGCCCTCACCCACAGACCTGGCGAGGCCCTCATGCCTGAGACAGGCATCCACCAGAGTCTCCAGAGCATCTCCCTCAACCCAAAGCCCCTGGGACAAGGTTGCCCTGTTGAACCTCTGCGTCTTCCAGATCCTCAGGTAGCTCGAGGGGCCAGAAGTCTGAGTGCCCTCTGAGGGTGTGAGCTTGTGAGAGGGTCTACTCCCTGCCCTTCCCAGTGCCTGGCGGTCACCGGATCTTGGGTGGTTCTTAGCTTATAGAAGCATCACCCCAATCTCTGCCTTCGTCTTCACACGGGGTTCCCCCTGTGTGCATATCTGTGTCCAGATGTCTCCTTTTTATAAGGAACCCCCATCATTGATCTGGGGCCATCTTACTCTGCTCTGAACTCATCATCATCAATTGCATCTATCATGATCCTGTTTCTAATGAGGTCACACTCTGAGGTCCTGGGGTCAGGACTCCAGACAGGGGAATTTGTGGGAAGATGTAATTCAGAAGTCTTGTGTTCTTCAAAAACCTCTCACAAGAAGGTTTCCCAAGAATAGGGCAGTGGACCTGCCAGAGGCAAGGGAGCAGGTGGTGCGGGAGCTTATGAGAGGGTTCTGGGCAGTGTCATGGATCCAGTCGGGCATGCCTGCCATGGGTGGACGGGCTCATTGCTGCTGTCTTCTTGGATTCTGATTTGACTCTGAGCTTGACAGTAGCTGGAGAGGACAGGAAGCTGCAGTAGTCATCAGAGTCCCTGGAGACACCAAGGCTGGAAGGGACCAAAGTGCACTTGGCTCTGGAAGCATTTCCTCCCCGGGCTTTATTAGGAGGCGATTGCAACCACGGTCAGTGCCAGCCTCCACAACACTCCCCTGGCACTGGCCTGGCAATGTTCTTTCCCACAGTGTCCTTCACCAAAAACCGAGGGCAGGCCCCAAATGCAACCTGTTCCAGACGGATCTGCGAGGGGCCAGGCAGGACATCCAGGGGGACAACTCCCTGCTCCCCCGGCCCAGTGCCAGGAGAGCACAGAAAAGCCTGAGTCCCAGCTCCCGCCTTCAGCCATCCTGCCTGAAATCTGACACCTCTCACTGGGGCATTTGGTAAAACTGGACATGAAGCAGTTGGAGTCACTCCCTCTGTCGGGATTTTGAGCGGGGTATTCTGTGGGGGGATGTAGACCCTGAAAGTTAAGGGGCAGACATAAGAGTGTGGCCAGCATACTTCTTGGAAGTTGAGAAGCATGGCCACGCCCTCCTGCTGGCCCCTTTCTCTGAGGGCAGTGCTGCTTCTGCCCCAGGTCTTGCCCCAGTGTCCCCACAGTGCCTCAGGCCTGGCTGCAGTGCAGGGACGCGTCCAAGGAATGTTGTCACCGCTGTTCCACTCTCCCCTTGGGTGGAGCTGGGCTCTGACCATACCCTAGTTTCTCCTTTCACCCGCTGTCTCTCCCTCTGGGCTGTGTCCTGCTTTCCAGGCAAAGGCAGTGTCTGTCGTCTCCTTTTCTGGAATATTCCAGATACGCCTCAAGTGTGTGAGAGTCAGTGAGCGCGTGAACAAAGGGGTGTGTGGGGGGGTGTGGTCTCGGCGTGTAGCCCTGCACCCCTGCCCTTCTGGCAGTCCTGAGTGTTGTGGTGGGAACACGTCTATCGTCTGGCCCCTTGTGCTGCCCAGCGACACCTGAGAGGCCGTGTCTGCTGCTGTGTTATTTATGTATGGTCTCAGTGTTTTGACCCCCAAGGAGGAGTTCTGCTCAGGTCTAACTGCTCCCCCTTCCAGAGCATATGGTTCTCTGCTGCTTCTTCCTCCTTTGTCCCCCAGCCTCCTGACTTGGTCCTGACTCCCTCAGGTGTGGGGTGTGACAGAGTCCTGTCCCCTTGGCCAGAGGTGGAAGGGCTTTGTCCCAGGGGCTCCTCCACAGAGGTCTGGCCTTGGCCCCATCCCTCCATGCCCCACAGGATCTACCCTGCTCTCACCCCAAACTGGAAACACTAAAATTTCCTTGCCCCCAGCCTCGCACATACACGCCATTTTATCTAAACTACTGCAAAGTTCCTGTTAGTCTTCCTTCAGTTTTGCAAAACAGAAGCCCCAAAAAGCGTGGGGTCATTTGATGTTGACCACTCACCTGTGGGCCCCCAGCCCCGGGGTCCCATCTGGACTCCATATCGAGCTGGCCTGCTGCCTGGTGGGCGTCACACTCCCAGAGCACCCAGCTGTCTCCCCACCTGTCCTCTGGGCCCCTCCCAGGTAGGACGGAGTCCCCTTCCAGCTCTGCTCCTTGTCCAGAGAGGCCTGAGGCCAAGGTAGGAGGACAGGCAGCCGGGCTTGGTCCCTGCCCTGCACCACGCCAACCATGCACCCCCAGACTCTCGACTATGAGATAGGAATGACACCTGCATCATCATGGCACGTGAGGGTCCCTGCCTGGCCCGAGGCGGGCTGCCAGCACGGGCTGCCAGAGGTGACCTCCCACAGGGTTGACTTTCCCTCACCTGAAGGTGTAACGCCCTCCCTGGATGCCTTGGGCATGCACCTGCCCTAATGCTAGCAAGCGGTTTTGTTTTCAAGGTGTCATATGCACGCCCAAGCTCTGAAGTCATCAAAGATGCCAACTTGTACATCAGCGGGCTCCCAAGGAACATGACCCAGAAGGATGTAGAGGACATGTTCTCTCGGTTTGGGCGGATCATCAACTCGCGAGTCCTTGTGGATCAGACCACAGGTACGGTGCCTGGCCTGGGATGCAGTGCGCTTTCCTCCAGGCAGGGCTTGAGTCTCCTTAGAAAGGCAGATGGCTGTCTTTAGTTATTCCAGCCATGAGGACAGAATCACAGTGAGAAGACATTGGCTTTTGTTTAATGAGGCTGGGAAGGTTGGAGAGGGGCGGGGTGTTACGTGGCATAAAACCCGCCCCGTCATGAAAGTTGAGGTGCAGCCAGGCTTTTACAGTGAAAATGCCGAGATCCTGGCACTATCCACAGGCACCCCCCCATCCCAGCCTGGACTCGAACGTTGCCCTCCTTACTGCAGGCAGTAGGGTGCCGTATGGGACAGTCTCTACTCCAGGTCCAGAGTCTCCACCTGTCATTGTCCCAAAGCTCCAAGGGGACTGTTTGTGAGGAGTCAATTCTTGAGTCTCTACCACTCGATAACCCCCACCCTAGTAGCACATTCACAGCTCAAAGACAGCGTGATGTCCTCTCTCAGGCTGTCCTGGCCACTTCACTACCGCCTCTTGGGTCAGCTCAGCTCAGGACACAAGCAGCTCAGGCTCTGGGCTTTGCACATAGCACTCAGGCCCCACCGAACTGAGCACCACGTGCCCAGAAGCCGCCCCTCAAGGTGGCCACCTGCCCCACCAGCCATGGGCCTGGGTCGGACCGGCCACACACACGGCTCTGTCAGGGAAGCAGTGAGCTTGGGACTTCTGATGTTCGGGGCCCTCAGCTCTGTTTTCTGCAGGAGTAGGAATTTGCTGAGCAACTAGAAAGTAAAATCGCTGCTCCCAGAGCTCAGTGAAACTGATAGACTTGACTGGTCGCTTCTCGTGTTCTTCCCGCACTGAGCGTGTCCCCCACCTCCTTGGCTGAGGCAGTCAAGCGCACACTGGTAGTTGGGCTGCAGCAGCTGTGGCTCCGAGGTGGCCTCCCCCGGGAGGCTGAAAACAGACACGGAGCAGGCAGGTGGGGTGTCCTGGCTCGTGGCAGACAAGAGTGGGGGTGCATGTTTTCCCGTATCCTCCCTGAGCTGTGTACTCTGGGGCCCACAGCCTTGCTCCCCACTCTCCCTTGTCCTGTCTCAGCTGGACGGGGGCTGGGGCGCAGCTTGGAAAGGAGCAGACAGCTTGAGTCCTCCAGGGCCCCCAGGAGGAGCAGAGGCTCCTGGAGTATGGTCCCCAGGTGCAGGTCGCTGGCAGCTCTGGGTACCCCTAGTCTGGCACTGACACCCACTCTGCTGCAGGGACATGGACTCCACCCACCTGGCCTCTTTTCTGCCCCTGGCTCGGGCCGGGGATGGGCATGAGGTGACAATGCCATGTGCTTGGTATAAACCCCTGCACCAGGCTAGTTCCTGTGGTCCCTCATTCGGCCCCTCCCTTACCTTCAAGTACCAGTTGATGAAGTGACCCTGCTGGCTGGTCAGCGCCTCTGTTTACCCTCCTGCACAGGAGTGTCTGCGTGGGCTGTCAGGACCTGAAGTGGGCAGTGATGGTGGCCTGCATCCCGCCTCCGTGGCCCTGCTTCCCCAGTCCTGGGGGACTGCTGGCCTCTGCTCATCTCAGTCTAGCCCTGTACTGCTGAGCAGGGCCCGGCTCCCAGTCTGGAGTCCACTCACCTTGAGAGCACCTCCCCCACCCCTGGGCCATGGAGCTTTTGTCCCCACCATCCTGAGGGCGGTCACTCCTGCAGGCTGTTCACTCACCCGTTTGCTGGAGATTTTGCTCTCTTTCCCTTTGCAAGGCTGCTATCTCCTAGAGCTTGGGAGACCCTCAGGCCTCCCCACCAGTTTCTGCCACTTCAGTGTGGGCCCGCACCCCACACCCCTGCCTGCCTTTAGGAGCTTTGCAAGAAGAGGGTGCAGGAGCTGTGAGGGGGCCCCCAGGGCCTCCTCTCCACAGCCCTCCCCTAGGCCGGGATGTGCCACTGGAGAGTAGGAAGCCAGCCCATGGGACTGTGGGCCCCCCGCCCACTCTGGAGGATGCCGCTGCTCAGCACTCCTCTGCTGGGGCTCTGTGGAGCCGCAGCCAGGCCGAGAGTGGCACAGAGAGCAAGGCTGCATGCCGGGTTCGCTTTCGCGTGACACGTGTTTCAAAGAAGCAAAATGCAGTCAAAACCCTTAACCCAGAATGCTTTAAAAAATGGCCTGAGTAATTAAAAAGAAAAAACAGGTGGTCTGGTTAATTAAAAAAGAAAAAAAGAAAAACCATAATTTCCTGAGCTGACAGAAGTTTTTTTTGTTTTTTTTTTTAATTTTCTTTGCTTATTTATACATTGTAATTATGACCTTTATAGCTGGCTCATCTAGAGATGGTGCCATTTATTGGTCTCTGCTCTTAATCCTAAAAACACTAGAGGAAAAAAAAACCCTCATCTTTAAAATGTATATATTCATCCAAGCATTGAGTTTATATTCCCTCACTTTAAGTAACTTTCCTTCTTTTACTTGGGTTTTCTTGCTTTCACTTGGGCAGTTTTCATTTGATAGTCATTTTACAAAACCAGACAAGGAAGCCACACTTGCACACACACTCTCTCTGCTTGATCTCAAGGTCTTCCTAAATAGAGTGAGACTGTCCCCTGCAGGCACCTTTCTGTGGGAGCCAGCCAGCCGCGGCTTCCAGTGAGATTTGCCTGCAGTTAGATCTTGTTCGGGTTCCCATCTGTCTAAGCCGTCGTTCGTGTCGTTTTAAGAGTAAATAAAGAGTGTATGCCAAGTACTTGTTTTCAGGTGTTCCTTCTGAACTAAAATTTTAAAACGGGCTCAGGCTCTAGACTGCGCCTGGCACGTGTGAATCTCCGAATCTGGTCTCACTGACTCAGTGAGCATCTCTGGCTGTGTCCATTTAAAGTTCATACTTACATAGTCATGGAGCCATGGTGGGGGCAGCCTTGAGACTGCCAGGGGCCACTGTGTGGCCTCCCAGGGTGCTGTGCTGGGGGCACACAGGAGGGAGCATTTCCCGGTTGGAAAGTTGGGGTGTGTGCTTTAGGAGTTGGCATTCACGTTATGTTACAGTTGTGGCAGAAGAACCCCTGCCCGAAGGCCCCTGACTTCCGTCTGCTTGTTTACATGGGGCCCACGGTGTTCAGTCAGAACACAGCATGGGATTCTATTAATAGGCCCCAAGGGGGCACCGCTTCTGGCAGTAGAACTTGTCATTGCTGCCCCCACCTGGTATACCTGAGTCCCCCACACCCCTCCTCGGCCCCCACCCTGGGCCCATCCTGGGGACTATCGATGGGATCCTGTGGGACATGGGAGCCAACTTGCGGGTGTTCCTTACACTCACTTAGCTGGTGGCCCAGGGCCCTGGGCTCTTCTGCTCTGATAACTGTCATTCACCACCTGGTGAAGCCCTCAGGACAGCCTGTGACTGGCCGTGGAGAGCGAGAACGTCCAGGGTAGGGCTGTCTGCCACAGCCTCCTCTCCAGGGTGCTCCCCCAGACGCCCTCCGCTGTCACCTCCACACTGCGACCTCCACCCGTGACCCCAGCAGAAGGAGCTGGTTCTCTTCTTGGCTCCACATTCCTTCACCCCAGCCCTACCTCATTCCTCCGTTTCTTCAAGGGACCAGCCCCTGTCATTCCTCCCAGGCCCAGAATGTGGGCAAAAGGAGGCCAGAAGGTGACTGAGCCCACTCCCACCTGGTTTGTTCAGGTCTCACCCTCAGGCCGGGCTGACCCGGCCCTGCCTTCAGCAGTTGGGCCTGGGATTCAGGCAGCCACGTTCTTGTTCCTTCAAGGGCTGGGGCAGCAGCAGAATCGGGGGCTTGCCTTCAGGAGGCTCTGTCCAGGGACCCAAGGCAGGGAGTCTATGGGTGAGTGTCAGCACCGCTGAGGGCCCTCAGGATCATGTGAGGCCAGACTCTTCCCAGAAAACTTAGAATATCCAAGAGGTGAGTGAGGTGTTGGTGGCAGAAAAGAGCCACCGGGTGCAGCTGGGTCACTCAGACTCCACACCCTTCGGGGACTCAGGAGGCTGAGTCAGGCACTGAGCAAACAGGGATTGGATCAGGCCAGCTGGGAAGGCCTGGCGTGGGTATGAGGCCAGATGGCCGGCAGGCCATGGGAGGGAGCACCGTGGGGCAAGGGAGAATTCCTTACTGTCCGCCCACCCCTCAGCATGCCATGCACCAGCACCGTGGTGGGCCCCTGGCCTCCACAGTGATAGGATAAAACATGGCTTCCTTTTAAAAAAGAGGTATGGGGCATCTCTCTGGGATGTTGTGCCAAAGTGTCTTATTGCGCAGAGACTATGTATTGTTGCTTCAACTCAGAAGAAAGTTTGAAACCTTAATCTTTTATTAGTCATTGTTTGTTTTAATTTGTTCATGTTTCCATATTTAGGTTTAATTTTTGTTTCTCTCATTAGCCAAGCATCCAGTTTAAACCACAGTAGGCTGACTGACTTGACTTTTGCTTTTCAGTTTTAAAACTCCTTGCATTTTTTTCCCCCTAACTCCATTTTTGTTGGTTTGTTAAAAAGGTTTGTCCAGAGGGGTTGCGTTTATCCGGTTTGACAAACGGTCGGAGGCAGAAGAGGCAATTACCAGTTTCAATGGTCATAAACCCCCAGGTTCCTCTGAGCCCATTACAGTGAAGTTCGCAGCCAATCCCAACCAGAACAAAAACGTGGCGCTGCTCTCCCAGCTGTACCACTCGCCAGCTAGACGGTTCGGAGGCCCTGTCCACCACCAGGCGCAGAGATTCAGGTGGGTCAGGAGGGTGCGCTCTTCCTGCCACGGCCACACGGGCCACATCTAGCTGCTTGCAGCCTGCTGGGCAGGCACGCCCGGCTGCGGGAACTGCTGCACACTGGGCTGATCATGTCCTGTCTCTGTGTCCCCTGCCCGCCTCATAGGGTTATCTGTGTGGAGCCGTGTGTTTCCATCTGAGTATGTCTCTTAACGGGAGTAAAAAAGATGGCACAGCTCCTAGCTCCCAGCACCTGGCGCTGCAGCCCGCAGTTCCTCAGGACAGGCAAGCGGACTGCAATACGGAGGAGCATCCTGTGTCTGGGGAGAAAGATGTAGCCTGAGCTCACTGGAAGGCTTCTCTCCTTCCAGAGTTTTAAACAGGTTTTAGACTTTTGGTGAGCAGCCCAAGGGCAAACCTTGTCTACCTCCTTGGGGGGTCATTTGGTGTCTAAATAATAGTAATTCTGCTGTTGAAAAGCCCCGTCCTAGAGGCGGACTGTTTACCCAGCTTCCTTAGCGTTTCCACATAAAACAGTTCTGGTCGCCAGGATGCAGTAGAGCAGAGACGAGTAGAGCTGGTGACTTGGACTCTAAAATCAGCTGTATTACTACCTCACAAACAACAGAGAGGCCCACAAGCCGGCCTGCCTTCGCTGGCTTGTCAGGTTTAAAGGCAAAGCTGGGGAAGTGGACAGAAGTGAGCTTGATCCAGTTTGAAAGTCAGATAGCCCAATCAGCATCACTGCTGATCTGGTGGAGGGTGTAGATGGCCAGGTTCAGGGAGTTACCTGTGAACTCTGGAAAACCAGAGAGCTCGGGGGAGAAGAGAAAGGGAGACATGAGTGCAGGAAGGGCCAGGCAGGAGAGTGACTATGACCTCCAGGGAAAGACAGAAGGAAAGGGCAAAGAGAAGAGGTAAGAGGGAGGAAGACCCAGAGAGGAGAGAGTTTGCAGAAGGTCCCCCAGATCTAGGATAGGACGGGTCAGTTTACCTCTGTGCCATCAGAGGTAAGAATGGGGGCAGTTCTTGAGAGTTGAGATGAAGTCAGCTACCACTAGCAGGAGGCTCTCAGAAGTGAATGAGAATGAACTGCACTGTCAACAAGATAGTGTGGGCTATCTTGTTGTACAGCCTCGGATCGTTTTCAGTATAATGGATACATCAAGGTTTAGTGAACCACTATCATCACTTGGGTCCACATCCTATAAAAGTTAGAGGAAACAAGGTTCATTTAAAAGTCAGACCTCTTCCCAGTTCTCACTGAAAAGCAACTTATACAGGCATTCGGGGGGCCCTTACCCACCCCCATTTCAGTGATTCTGTGGTCTCACCACTAACAAATCATTTAACCAACTCACATCCAGTGCGGCTATTTAACGTCATTCCCGCAAATTCAGAATCACGGCCCACAGCATGCCTTGATTCTTCATCACTGATCACTGTTCTGTCAGTGGGCTGCACCCCAGGGGGCTGGCCACTCTTCTCCAGAGTCTCTCGAGGGAGGGAATCTGTTCAGTGGCACTCGAAGGCACCCCTCTCACCCCTGGGTCAGACCCACACCTCAAACTTGATTGTGTTTTGGAGCAGGTAGTCCTTCTCCAATTGCATTGTGGGGCTTCAGAGATGCCGTGCCATGTGCAAGTGTTCTTAACTGGTCCTCCGACAGTTAACTTTTGAGTTTGTGAAACATCTTAAGGGCCACATGGCTTCAGTAGTGATTTTGTCATCTTCCTTCATCGTTACTGCCATGGCCGTGATTTGTAGGCTTATTTTTATGTGACTAAAAGTGTTTCTTTAGAAAGGGGGCCCCAGGGACTTCGCTGGAAGTCCAGTGGCTAAGACTGCCTTCCAAGGCAGGGACCATGGGTTCGATCCCTGGTCAGAGGACTAAAGTCCCACATGTTATGGGCTGCATCCAAAAATTTTTTTTAGAAACTGGGTGGTCCCACATTTTTGGTAAAGCTTGGTGGACTTGCAGTCCACAGCCCTGGCCCTTCTGGGGTGTTATGAACCAGCAGTGGAAGGTTGTCCAGAGCTGTGCCCTGCCTCAGTGGCCCTTCATGGGTGTGTGCTATATGCAGACACTGCTTGGCTGTGAACCCTTGGAGAGGGAGGGTCCTGACCAGGTGCAGGGTACAAAATTCAGAGAAACAAGAAGATTCAGCCCTCCCCTACCCCCGGCAAACACACATACATACACAGACATAGGATAAGGAAGGGTTTCCCCAGGGGGAGCTGGGAGTGTAAC
Organism: Neotragus pygmaeus; assembly: GCA_006410875.1. NCBI lineage: Eukaryota > Metazoa > Chordata > Mammalia > Artiodactyla > Bovidae > Neotragus > Neotragus pygmaeus. The sequence goes on from SJYV01032999.1 coordinate 23,588, forward strand.
AGCACCTGGGAGGATGTAGAGAAGCTCCCATCTTTTAAAATGTGGGAAGTATGGGTGTGACTAAACAGGACCCCCCTCCCCACAGTGGGAGGGGTGGAGGGAGCGGCTGGTCAGAGGCCACTACAGGCCCCCTCGATGGGGAAAGCGGGCTGAGGCTCTGACCCGCCCCGGGCAGCCAGTTTCTCTCCTCAGAGCCCATTCCCTATGGAGCAGGGAGCCCGTGCCCTCCCTCTGACACTGTATTGACTTCTACTTAGTGAAAAACATGGTGCCCGAGGTGGGGGGCTGCCAGCACAAGTGCCCCCGTGGGCCACGTGTCCGCGTGCGGGCCCACCCTGACCCTGACCTGAACGCTGTGCTCTCTGTTTGCTAGGTTCTCCCCCATGGGTGTAGATCACATGAGTGGGCTTTCTGGTGTCAATGTCCCGGGCAACGCTTCTTCGGGCTGGTGCATCTTCATCTACAACCTGGGCCAGGATGCCGATGAGGGGATCCTCTGGCAGATGTTCGGCCCGTTTGGCGCCGTTACCAATGTGAAAGTGATTCGCGACTTCAACACCAACAAGTGCAAAGGCTTTGGCTTTGTGACCATGACAAACTATGAAGAAGCCGCCATGGCCATAGCAAGTCTGAACGGCTACCGCCTCGGGGACAAAATCTTGCAGGTCTCCTTCAAGACCAACAAGTCCCACAAATAGCTCGCTCACGCTTTTCTTTTTGTACGGAATAGATAATTAAGAGTGGAGAAGTTGAAACTTTTTTGTTAGTGTACAACTCATTTTGCGCCAATTTTCACAAGTGTTTGTCTTAGTCTAAATGAGAAGTGAAAAGGTTTTTATACTCTTGGGATGCAGCCGACATGTTCAAATGTTTGAAATCCCACAATGTTAGACCAATTTTAAGTTTCTTAAGTTATTTCCTTTAAAATATATATTAAACAGAAATCTAAATAGACTGCATTGACTAACCAGTCCCTCGGGATGGTGGTGAAACTGAAGCATGCTTTAACTTCCGAGACTGTCTAACACGCGTTTCATTCAATGTCTCCACAAACTGGATAGAAACCAACAAGCAAACAGAAATGATGTTTTAGTTTTAGTTCCTAAAGATGTTAGACAGATGCTGAGTGCGTGTTTTTCTCAACCGCTTCCACATTTTAAGCGATTTCTGCTTCGGTTGACAGGAAATTGCTTTCCCAAGCAGGTCCCATTGCCACCTGCTGCTCACTCAGCCGAGGGGCCCTGGCTGCGGCAGCGGGCCAGTCTGCCGTGGGCCACCAGCGGGAGGGGGACCGCACGCCGGGCCGGGCCAGGCCCTGCGGAGGACACGAGGGGTCTCCTACGCCCAGGCTCCAATGGGAACGGACCAAAGAGTTTCAGGGGAACTCCAATATATTCCAGAGTCAGATCTCAGCTGCAGGCACGCCTCAAGATGCCTTGCTCCTCCGACACCCCGAATTCCTGTCCACACGTTGCATGCACAGTGCCCCCACAACAGCGGATACTGTCAACCCCTGTCTTCGCTCCAGTTTCCGAGCGCATTGACCACAGCTCCAATGCGTCAGATAGCTCTATTTTTTAACAACACAGAAACATTTGAGCATTGTATTTCTCGCATCCCTTCTCGTGAGCGCTAGGCTTTTTTTCTATTTTAGTCAAGTTTTGTTTTGAAACTTTGCTCTCCTATGAACACTCAACAGAAAAGTACTTACTTCCTGACAGTTACCTATTAACAA
>SJYV01033005.1:0-19748 GCA_006410875.1 Neotragus pygmaeus
ACCCACCTTCCCCCCGCCACCACATGCAGAAGAAGAGGCGCCACACTAGGGTCCCCCAAGCCTCCCAAGTCGGCGCTGGCTTCTGGGCTTCAGCAGGGACCCCGTTCAAAGAGTGGTTCATGGGAGCTGGGGATGGGATGGCAGATGGTATTTGCCTTTAGGGATTGGAGGCTTGTGGTCCTGTAGGTCTGATCTGGAGGGACCCCAAAAACGAGTCTAACTGCGGGGTAGGTGGAAGGGCAACTCCGAGAGAAGAAGCACTAGACAAAGAAAGGGCTTGGCTTTTCTGAAAAGACGACTCAGGCTCTGACTGGGCGGGAGCCATTACATGCAAATATCTCCCCATCCATCCTAATCAGCCGGCAGCCCGGGGCTTTGTGAGCTACAAAAGGAACAGCAGCTGTGCACGGTTCCTTGGCCCCTGAAAGCAGGGGGGCTTAGAGGATAATTAGGGGTTGGGGGAGGCAACAAACCCATTAGCCCCAGCCCCTCCCTCCAGGGGCTGTGCTGTCGGCCTCTAGCGCCGAGCCTTTCTTCTTTGGCTGGGACTTTGAAGCAGTTGCTGTACATGGTACCAGGCAGACACCTAATATAAGTCAGGGCCTCAGCTAATGCTCCCAACCACCACCTTTCTCACTGAGCTCAACTTCAAGAGGGGAAACTGAGGCCCAGAGAACTGACAAGCTTAAAGCGGCCCAGCCTGGGGACCTGGCTGCTCATGAAAGACAGCTGAACTCCATCCCAGTCTCTGGAGGGCGAGTTGGGCCTAGGAGGCTGTGGGGACCATGCTCAGGGTCCAGGGAAGGACGTAGGCCCTGGGCCTCACCAAGCGAGGCCCGGCTGCTTGATCACAGCTGGCAGGCATCATCCTCCAGAGTCCCCACTACAGCTCGCAACAGAGCCAGACTCCAAGGGCTGAGAGCGGTCATGAAGGTGTCCACCACCTATGACCGCAGGAACTGGGCGGGCAGCCTCATGAGGACTGAGGTGCACAGGGGAGGCCTGTCAAGGGCAGCAGGGGGACCCACCCTCAGCGGCTGGGACACCCCACACGCTGGTTCCCACAGCTGCCGGGGACCATGTGCTCAGCACAGGAAGCCAAGCCAGTCCGTGTCTGGGGAATTGCTAACATGTTCCTCCTCCAGCCAGCTGAGGGACCTCAGCCCTCAGCCCAGGGTGACTCCAGGGAGGCCAAACCGGAAGAGTCTCGGTGGAGGAGTGATGCGGGAAACCAGCTCGGGGGCTGAGGCCCACTTGCAGTCCTGGTGGAGGGCTCATCGACAAAGAAAACACTTCGATCACTGGCCCAGAGGTAACACAGGATGTCCTGGGGCCACGTGGCTGCCGGAAGGGCCTCCCCCAGGCCCCTGGCACTCCAGGAGCCCCTCTGGCCCTGCCTCTGCGCTCGGAGAACCGGATGTGTGAGTCCAGAGGGAGGGCCCCTTCCTGCCAGCCTGCCAGCAGCTGCCTCGCCAGATGTGACTCCAGATGTGGCCCAGGCCGGTGGGGACAGAGCCTGCCCGACCCACGATGGAATCAGCAACAAGACAGGAATGAGGAAAGACTGGCTTTGGGCTCCAGAAGAATCCACCACCACTTCCCTGACACACACCCCAAGGGCCAGGTCTGCCTCTCCTCTAGGGCACGGACTTTCACCAGTGCCCCCGGGGAGACGTCAGGGCCAAAGCCAGGTTGGCATCCAACAGCCAGCCACCACCACGGGCCTCAGTTTCCCCTCTTAGGAAGCGGGTGGCTCCCCACGGGGCTGTTCTGAGGGCCAGGCGAGTCAATGAACGTAAAAAGCCTGGCACGGCACCCACCAGCTGCTCAGCCCACAACAGCCGTGGTAGGGCCTCAGAGTGGCGATAAGCAGGGCACTGGGGTGGGGGTGGAGGGGCATCGAGGCCAGGCAACCAGCCAGCATCTCCAACCCAAGACTCATGCAACACTACAGATGCCAACCTCCAGTCACACATTCGGTGTGGACCAGACAGGCTCAGCGGAGGAGCCTCTGAGACACAGGACAGAAGGCTGGAAGCCCCAGCCTGCCTGCCCCCTCCCCTCCAACTCAGGGAAGAATGTGGCTAGCTCTCTGGAATGCCCCTTTGGGATCTGCAAGAGGCCCCCCAATCTGCCTTTGATCATTTATTCACATGCCCCCTGTGGGGGGGATGACGGAGCACTCCTTTCTCATTAGAGCTCAGATCTGCCAGGGTCCCTGCGGCTGGACTCTCACCAGCTCGACTATCACCAGCTCCTGTGTTGTCAGGCAGGTTTCTATACACAAAACCGTTACGTGAGTATCACATGCAGCCAAGACGAACGCCAGCCACGGGAACACAATTAGCGGGGGAGCAAACGCGCCCAACAGTCTTAAAGAAAACAGCTCAGATCCGCTCTCACCAAAGCTGTGGGTGATGAATCAACCGAAAGAGACAGACAAAAAAAGGGAGTGAGAGAGTTTCTCCCCTTATTCTGTGAGGAGTGGGGGAGGGGAGGAGACAGAGTACCCCCAGCACACACACCCGTCTGGACCAGTTTTCAAGAATACCCTGACAACCAAACCAAACCCACCCAGAGGCTGCAGGCCAAGTTCTAGGTCTGACTTTGGGTGGCAGTTACTGAGGTGCACACCACATCAAGTGCACCTTAGGCCCGGGCATCTGTGCACGTTGATTAAACAATTAAAGCCAGTGATCTAAAGCACAACCCCCACAGGAGACGCCTGAGGGCCACAGGGCCTCCATATCTAACTCCTGCAGGCCTGGGTGAAGCCTGGCCTCAATTTCCTTCATTAACTGGCTTTCAGAGAACAAAAGAGGTGGGTGTGGGGGAAGTCAGGGACTCGGGGATCTTAAACCAAAAGGTGCCATGGCTTCTCGGAGCAGACATAAAGGGTGCCAGCAGCCCCGCCCTGCTGTGTTCCTGGGACCCTGAATCCCGATGCTTTCCCAGCAGGGTGCACACACACAGCGAGCCGTGTGGGACCAGGAAGGGCTGGGGCAGGATCTCCAAGGCCTTCCCAGCTGCCCCATATCCATCTGGGGGTTTCATGATCATCTCTACCTGGGACAAGTCTCTTCCAGACCACATGGCAGGTTTAGGAGACAGCGATCTCTTACATCATGTTATTCACCTGCTGTATACGTGGGGCGAATCTGTGTGTGCGCATGCTCAGTCGCTCAGTCGCATCTGACTTGGCGACCCCATGGACTGTAGCCTACCAGCCTCAAGACCACTCTCTACTCTAGGAGGGAACAACTGAGAAGGAGGGTCACTTGCCTGGGGTTATGAGGTCAAGTCAGATGAGACTCTGCGGCCTATGCTAATCATGACCTCCAGATGCCTCTGACCTGTGAGAGCTGCTGCAGACCGGGTGGGGGAAGGGTGAGCATTCCAGCCCAGGAATGCAAAGCAGGCCTGTCCCTTGGCCTGGCCGACCAGGAGAGCAGGACTGGCCCAGAGATACAGACCCCGGCTGCCCCAGAGCCGGCCCCACCGCAGTTGAGTCCGTGGCTCCTGCGCCCAGACCCCCTCCCTCCCACCTCAGCTCTGCCAGGCTGGTGGCCTCCTGCCCCCTTCTCTTCAGGTTGGTTCCGAGGCCAGGCTCCGGCCCCTCCCCAAGCAGGGAGGAAGGGTTCCTCATCCGCCTTCTCTCTGCTCCCCAAGACCAGAATTGAGTTGGGGGCAGGCGTGGCGTCTGATGTATACAGGGCCTGCAGTCCGGGCACAGGTGACCACCCACCACCAGCCAAACCCCTCAGTGAAACCCCCCTCACTGAGTCACTCGCTCAGGATAGCTCTGCTAGGAAAGGATGGGGGGAGGAACTCAGGGATGGGGGAGGGCTTGAACCCAGACACCACCTCGGGTGTCACTTCCCTTTCCAACACTCTGGGGATAAAGGCCAAGCCCCTTGCTGGGACCCACCCCTCCCCATGCTCACCCTGCTCCAGCCGCACTGGCCATGGGCTGCTCTTGGCCATGCAGGCCCACAGGCTCACTCCCCAGGTCTGCCTGCCTAAGTAGCAGACACTATTTCAAGCACCTTACTTCTATTAGCTCACAAGTCACAACTCTCCAAGGCAGATGCTACCAAGATCCCCATTTCACAGCTGAGGAAATTGAGGCATAGAGTCTGGGTCATGCTGATGCACTTCCCTTGGCAGCTTTAATGCCCCACCCTGAGTGGCGACCATCCCTGACCAACCCGTACCTCCCACTCACCCCCACTTCGAGCAGCCCCTTCCCCAGCATTCTCAAGCCTTAGCCGGGTTTACCTTCAAGGCACTGGCCACTGTGGGAGATTGCTGAGACAGTGCTTGTCACACATACTCCCACCCCACAAGACCCCCAAGTGTGGACCCACATGCTTAATCCCAGCTCCTCAAACAGTACCTGGTACGCAATGGATGCTCAGTAAACTTTTGCTGTTTAAAGTTAAGAACTTCCCTAGTGGTCCAATGGTTAAGAATCTGCTTGCCAATGCAGGGCACACGAGTTCCATCCCTGGTCTGGGAACTAAGATCCCAAATGCCACAGGGCAACTGATCCTGCACCACTGCTACTGAGCCTGAGTGCCCGAGAGTCCATGCATGCTCTGCAACGAGAAGCCACAGCGAGAAGCCCGAGCGCTGCAACTAGGGAGCAGTCCCCCACCTTACTGCAGCCAGAGGTGTGTGCATGGCAACGAAGACCCAGTGCAGCCAATAATTAATTCATTAACTAGTTTTTGTTACATGATAGATAGCTAACACACTGCAATTGTTATCAGAAGTTTGGTGGGAGAAATAACATTTAAAATTAATAAAGTTAGACAAATGGTAATGACCACAATAAAGAGACAGCAAGGTCACTCTGAATGCGTCCTTCTGATTCAAATTATGAAAATTCAAGTCTCGCTATTTTCACAAAACTGTTGGTGGGCCCTGCCATCCGGGGTAAGGTCTCTGCCCCACTCTCCCCACCAGCCTCCACTACCAGGCCCTCCCCAGACTTGTCATCTGCCTGGGCCCCTCCCCAGCTCAAGCACCCAAAGTGGGCAGCCCTTCCTGCTCAGAAATTCAGTAATCTCCCCTTGGCACTGCTGCCATTCACAGTCATTCTCCTGGAGAGGACACAGATACACGTGGCCCCCACTGACTGCTTCACTCCGCAATCTGCTGCTGGCCTCAGTGGCCACTAGCCTGTCTCCGGTCACAGATCCCTCTGAGGGGGATCAAAAGCAAGGGAGCCTCTCCCTCAGAAGAAGCACAGAAAACCAAGAGCCGCACCATGGCCCCAGGTCACCGGAAGCACACAGAGCTAATAAGCGCTTTACGAGTGTTCCCTCCAGAGAGGTGCTGTCACCCCTTTCCTAAAATCAAGGAGGCTCCTCCGAGGTCCTAGCCACCGACTCTTGTCCGTCTACCCTCATGCAAACCGCATGCAACTTCAAGGGCTTGTAAGATCATGGGACACCCACTGACCCACCAGGACCATCCTAGGATTTCAGGTTAAGAGCCTCCACTCTGAGCTGCCTGAAGCCCCTGTCAGCCTCCACTCTCCACAGAAGCAGCCAAGTCCAGCCCAAGTCTAGCCCTCCCGCTCACCCACCTGGGATGGGTATTTCTCCCAACATCCTAGCAAACTCACCACCTCCTCAGGTGGTGCCTGCCTCCCCAGGCTCCCCGGCAAAGAAGCCTCGCCTGCTGCCCAGTTATCTTGCCTCCCTCCTGCTAGATCTAACCAGTTCAGAATGCACCACAGAATCCGAAATTCACAACACACTCCTCTTGTGTCAAAAGGGCCTGCCCACCCACCTCATCCAGACCCCCACACCTAACACCTGTGCTGGCTCACCAGGTGCTGCTCATGGTGTGGACTACTTTCCACCCGTGATCTCACGTATGGGCCCAATCATCCCCAACGGATGTGCCGCGTCAGGCCCTTAGACCCTGCCTGAAACACGTGGGGGGGCCCAGCGAGTTTCAGATTACAAACTGCTCACATCTGAAAAAAGGGAACAAGGTACAGACAGCATGAGTTATCCCTAGAGCACAGCACAGGCAACATCTGTAACCAAGCACTGACTGTTCTGCAGCCGAAGGTGGGAATGCACAGTGCTCAGTCGTGCTTGACTCTGCGACCCTGTGGACTTGCAGCCTGCCAGGCTCCTCTATCCATGGGATTCTCCAGGCAAGAATACTGGAGTGGGTTGCCATTTCCTTCTCCAGGGGAATCTTCCCTCCCTGGTGACTGAACCTGCGTCTCCTGCTTGGCAGGCGGATTCTTTACTACTGTGCTCCTGGCAAGCCTTAAGTGGGAACAGTCATTCTCAACTGGATACCAGAGAGTAAAAAAAGCCCCATGTGTCAACTCAGGGCTGGGGTTTTGCCCGAGTTTGGGTCAGGTTAGCTCTTGCTGCCAAATGAGCAGGAAGTCAGGTTTTCAGACCTTTTATATTTCCAAATTGCCAATGAGGGCCTGTGGGCCTGCACAGGTGCAGGTAGAGGTGAGGGAGGGGAGGGGCTTGGGAGGTAGTCAGTGGGCAGCGCCTGGGACTAAAGGCCAGGTCAGCTTGAACTGGGGTAACAGCTGTCTAGAGGGAGGGGTGGGGGGCTGAAGAAGGGTGAGGGCTAANAGGTCCAGGCTGTGTGCCACGGTCGCCCTGTGCCGAGCTCCAGGCTTTGTGCCACAGTAGCCCTTCACCAAGGTCCGGGCTGTGTGCTGTCGTCGCCACAGGCCAAAGTCCATGCTGTGTGCCAGGGTCGTCCTGGGCCGAGATCAGGGTGTGTTCCGCCTTCGGATTGTGACGAGATCCGGGCTCTGTAATGTGGTCGCTCTGCACCATGGTCGGTGCTGTGTATCACTGTCACCTTGTGCCGAGATCCGGGTGTGTTCCGCGGTCGCCTTCTACAGATGTCCGGGCTGTGTGCTGCTGTCGCCCTGCACCGAGGTCCTGGCTGTGTGCTGCGGTCACCCTGCACCGAGTTCCGGCCTTTGTTCCGCAGTCACCCTGTGCTGAGAACCGGGCTCTGTTCCGCTGTCGGCTAGTGACGAATTCGGGATTGTGTGCCGCGTTTGCCCTTCATTGATATTTGGACTGTGTGCCGGAATCGCCCTGTGTGGAGGTCCAGGATGTGTGCCGCGGTCGCCATGCGCCGAGGTCCGGGCTGTGTTCCGCCCTCGGCTTGCAACAAGTTCTCGGCTCTGTGCCACGGTCTCTCTGTGCCAAGTTCCGTGATGTGTGCCACGGTCACCATGTGCTGAGGTCCGGGCTGTGTGCCATGCTAGCCTTCTGCAGAGGTCCACGCTGTGTGCCGAAGTCGCCCTGCGCTGAGGTCCGGGATGTGGGCCGCAGTTGCTCTGTACCGAGTTCCAGCCTCTGTGCCACGGTCACCCTGTGCCGAGGTCCGGCCTGTGTGCCAAGATCGCCCTGCACCAAGGTCTGAGCTGTGTTCCACGGTTGGCTAGCGACAAGTTCCAGATTGTTTGCCGTGGTCGCCCTTCACTGATATTCGGGCTGTGTACCACAGACGTCCTGCACTGAGGTCTGGGCTGTGTTGTGCGGTTGTCTAGTGATGAGTACTGGGCTGTGTGCCACTGTTGCCCTGTGCTGAAGTCGNCATCATTTTTACAATAGAAATTAAGAAAGATCATGAACTTTTCCTTATTATCAGATAGTAGAAATTATTCAACATTCCTGAGATTCCCAAATTATAGGAAACTTCAGAAAGAACTTTGGACCATTTCTAGCATTGTAGGTCTATGGTTTACAATAGTAAGCTTCCTGTGATTTCCTACAGCAGGAAGAGTTATCCCACAGGACGACCTAAGACAACCACTGGAAAGAATACAGTTGCCTTCAGACCAATCCACGTTTTACAAGATTCAATATCCTGGTTCCCCTATCAACTAGTGGTTTCACTTAACCAGTGGCCCTCCAAAAGCGGCCAGAGCCCCATGGTGTCCCCTACTCCTCCCCACCCCTCACGACAAGCAGATTTTCCCCCTTCCTCCTGTCTCTCAACTCATCAAAATGTCCCCATTGAGTAGCGCCCTCAGCGGTCCCGCAATCTTTTTGCTGCAACAGTGCATGGATGGAACAGACCGAGCGACGCCCCCGGCTCCAGGCTCGGACCAGCCTCCAGCCTTTTTTCCACCTACCTATCTCTGGGCTTCTATCTTTGATGGCGACGATGGGCCACTTTTTCCATGACTTGGTGGAGGGGAAGCGCCAGGGCGGCTAGCGTCTTTTGAAAATGCAGGACAAGCAGAAGCCGTCTCAAGACGAGTGTGGAAAAACCAGGACGCTCTGGAAGCTGCCGTTCTCGTGGAGAAGAGCCTGAACCAGGCCGTTTTGGATCTGCACGGCCTGACTTCCGCCCGCCTGGCCCCCAACCGCGGTGACTTCCTGCAAAGCCCGCAGGGAAGCACATCAAGATGGCGACCTCCTGACCAACCTCCACAGGCTGGCTGGTCCCCAGGCCCGGCTGGGCGGGTATCGCTTTTAAAGGCTGCCCCTCGAGCATCAACTAGGAGCCTCTGAAGCCCAGCGACCTTTGAGGAGAGCCCCCTAATGTCAGGGCTTCTGCCTAAAGCCCCTCTTTGCCGTCATTAGGCAACTTTTAACACCCTGGAATCCTCTCCCAAGCCTTGAACCAAACTGAAACAATAAAGCATTTGCAGTGAAAGGAAAAAAAAAAAAAAAAAAAAAAAAAAAAAAAAAAAAAAAAAAAACATGTCCCCATTACGCTAGTGTGGCAAGGCTAGATATTACCAGAAAACTTATTTACCAAAAAACTTATTACCAGAAAGCTTTTATTCACTGGACTGTGAAAAGCTATAACTCTCCTAATGAATAATTTCAATTTTAAAAGGAGTTTATTAACTCAAATGAATCTCTTATTTTCTGATGTATAGAGATATTTGTTCAGGGAAAACTCATCTACAGGACTCCCCAGGGTCTGCTTTGGCATGCTGAACATCAGCAACTTGATATCCTATTTTTGAAAAGTTCCCCGAGTTGGATTTGTATTTCAATGTTGAAATTCAAACATGTTAACATTCTTAGTTTTACTCTAAGCTGAGTTAAGTAGAAGGAAATGGCAACCCACTCCAGTATGCTTGCTTCCAGAATCCCGTGGACAGAGGAGCCTGGTGGGCAGTCCATAGCGTCACACAGAGTCTGACACAACCGAAGCGACTTAGCATGCATGTATGCATTGGAGAAGGAAATGGCAACCCACTCCAGTGTTCTTGCCTGGAGAATCCCAGGGACAGAGGAGCCCGGTGGACTGCCATCTGTGGGGTCGCACAGAGTTGGACACGACTGAAGTGATTTAGCAGCAGCAGCAAGGTGAGTTAAAAGCAAACAGAATAATGACAGAGGTACATAACTTTTCTTAATTGCATTTGTTTGACTCTCTCTCTTCTTTTACCAGAACAGAAGGGAACTAGTAAGAGAATGGCCAAAGAGCAAATAATCACTGCCTGATTGAAGGCTGGCTGACTGTTGACCAAGCAAGTGCTGGACCATCTCTAACTGGACTTACTGTGGACAATAGTGGTGCTCCTCTTGGAATCTTCAAATGGAGAAAGTGTGTGAAATTTGTTCTTGTTTTGTTGAATTTTCTGAAGCTTGTGCATTCTATTAACTCAGTGTAGTGTTGGTTTGACCAGGGGAAGTATTAGCCACAAGCCTGGACTACCAGCCTCTGCGGTCACCTCTCATTCTGGTGGGAAGGAATCTTCTCTTTCTTCCCAGTTGGCCATGGACTGCCCTGCCCACTTTCTCTGTGTTCTGAGTCTCCTTCCCTAACCAGTGACTCTTACTTAACAGCTAGGTCACTGCCTAAGTCAAATGTGCAAAGGGAAAAAAAAAAAAAAAAAAGCTTATCATGTGTTTGAAAGACACTGATTAATCCAAATAGCTATTGTATTTTTTAAATGTGTGATTATTTTCTGTACTTGAGTTAATCTTATTTCTGGAACACCCACCTATGACTTATATGTGTGAGAAATAGTATCTCTTACTATCTTGCAGTTTAATATCTTTCATTTCAAGGTAGTCTATTTGGGGGTACATGCTTAGTCTTTCATAGTTCTTCTCTTACCCCTTAATTACCCCAGTATAGCACTAGGGTATATAGAAGGTTATAGTCCTTTGTGGGGGAGAAAATAATAGACTTGCAGTGATAGTCTCATGTGTTGTACTCTGGATCTTGGAAGAATTTGGATAAAAGTGGCTAAATCTCCTGATACATCTTGTTCTGTGACTGATATTCATGCTTTTATCAACTTGCTCCTAGTCTCAAATACCCTATATTTTGTAACTTCTTCTATGCTCTACACCTCTGGCTGGTTCAGTGATAACACTGTGGATACTTCTTGGTCATTTGCTTAAGATGCGCAGCCCTGGGGAACCTGAGGTATTATCTCATGTTGATTTCAATAAGCATGTCTCCTATTATGCTTCTGGTTGAAAATGGTTCTAGGATAAATATTGGGTTTCTCCCAAAGGCTTGGATCATCCCCTTGGCTAGTTCTAAGAAAATAGGCCACTACTCAGATATACGAAGATTCCTTCATTTATCTCTGGATGTTTCTACCTCCCCAGCTTCGCCAAGTCTGGCCTGGAATGGGAACTCTGGATGCACAATGTCTGGCTGCATACTTGAACTTCTCTGTCTCATAGCCTTTCCAATTCCCCAAGGGCTGAGTTCTCACCCTGTAGTAGGATCTTCCTTTATATTACATTCATGATCTGATAAAAGTGGGAGCTCGGTGAACTCAGAAAATCTTTTTATTTTCCCCTTCCAAGACCTTTCTGGCTTTTAAGATGCTTTCAAATCAGACACTCAAAAGCTTTAGTGTGGTAAAGGAAAACTGAATGTTGGCTCTTTGTTTCTGTTTTCAGTTTGCCTACTTCCTGCCTAATGTTTCCAGATAAAAATGAATTTTTCTGGATAACTAAAAGGAAAGTCCTGTATATGAAAATGCACAGAAGAATGTGCTGTAATATTTTAAAATATATTATTTCTGTTACATATGCTTAACATGTCTAACTGATGCTGTCTCCCGTCTTCTTAGGTGGCTCTCGGGAGGAGATACTCTCACAAAATGTTATGATGGTATGAGAATTTCCACCCAGACCTCTCTAAGTCATAGTTCTGACCCAAGTCTTAGACAGTTGTTATTGAGTCAGAGAACAACTTGATGCCTTTGTCTTGTCACCACACAGAGAGCTCCTCAAAATACTGGGATTATCTTGTTCATGTTTGAATCTACAAAATCTAACAGAAACATTAGCCACTGGTTGAAATTGATCCTATTTTATTAAGTACTCCTGAAAATTGAAGTGAATATTCTCCCTCACCTGACAGTCTGTTTTAGATAATTATCATTTCTATAGTATTTCAAAATATATATTTTTTAATTTCTCTATTTATTATGGGCCATCTCATTTAAACCCATAAATTTGATATGCCTGATGCACCAATGGTGCGCAGATTGTATCCCCAGCCCACATCTCTTCCTTGATCTCTAGACTGCATGGCCAGTTGGCTACTTGACCTCTTTGCATGATTATCTAAGACTGGACAACTGACCTTCCTCTTTCACTCCTGCTGCTCCCGTGGCCTTCCCCATTTCTTTCCCTGCCTCTTCAGCTTAGAAACTGTATAGTCATCCTTGGTTCCTCTTTCTCATACCCCAAATCCAGTCCATCAGAAAATCCTGTCTCTTTGTCTTCAAATAATTATTCCTCATTCACATGAATTTAATTATATTTCCACCACTGTCATCTTGGTCTCTCACCTGCACTATTATCATTGCCTCCTAACTAGTCTTCTTGCTTTCAATCATGTAGTCTACTTGCAAACAAGCAATAGCTAATATCCTCTCCTTGAAGAAAAAAGCCTCTACCAAGGTGCTTAAAAGGACCAAAATGGCTGAGCTCTTGCTACTTCTATGACTTTATCTCTTACTATTCTTGCTCCTGCTTATTCTCGTCCAGTCTTGCTGCTGCTGCTGCTGCTAAGTTGCTTCAGTCATGTCCAACTCTGTGTGACCCCATAGATGGCAGCCCNTTCACAACACACTCCTCTTGTGTCAAAAGGGCCTGCCCACCCACCTCATCCAGACCCCCACACCTAACACCTGTGCTGGCTCACCAGGTGCTGCTCATGGTGTGGACTACTTTCCACCCGTGATCTCACGTATGGGCCCAATCATCCCCAACGGATGTGCCGCGTCAGGCCCTTAGACCCTGCCTGAAACACGTGGGGGGGCCCAGCGAGTTTCAGATTACAAACTGCTCACATCTGAAAAAAGGGAACAAGGTACAGACAGCATGAGTTATCCCTAGAGCAGAGCACAGGCAACATCTGTAACCAAGCACTGACTGTTCTGCAGCCGAAGGTGGGAATGCACAGTGCTCAGTCGTGCTTGACTCTGCGACCCTGTGGACTTGCAGCCTGCCAGGCTCCTCTATCCATGGGATTCTCCAGGCAAGAATACTGGAGTGGGTTGCCATTTCCTTCTCCAGGGGAATCTTCCCTCCCTGGTGACTGAACCTGCGTCTCCTGCTTGGCAGGCGGATTCTTTACTACTGTGCTCCTGGCAAGCCTTAAGTGGGAACAGTCATTCTCAACTGGATACCAGAGAGTAAAAAAAGCCCCATGTGTCAACTCAGGGCTGGGGTTTTGCCCGAGTTTGGGTCAGGTTAGCTCTTGCTGCCAAATGAGCAGGAAGTCAGGTTTTCAGACCTTTTATATTTCCAAATTGCCAATGAGGGCCTGTGGGCCTGCACAGGTGCAGGTAGAGGTGAGGGAGGGGAGGGGCTTGGGAGGTAGTCAGTGGGCAGCGCCTGGGACTAAAGGCCAGGTCAGCTTGAACTGGGGTAACAGCTGTCTAGAGGGAGGGGTGGGGGGCTGAAGAAGGGTGAGGGCTAAGGCTAAGGGACATTTTTCATACCTGATGGAAACACCAAAAAAACAATACACTACAAGTGGGAAGGCAAATGGCTACCAGTGCGAAGAGGCTCTGGCCATGTGGGGCACAGGCCCCTTCTGAAGGCGGCACTGCCCTCCAACTCAGCCTCAGGATATGAGGGCCCAGGGTTGCAGCCCTACTGATAAGATTTTGATGGGAAATCACCCGATTTTTAAAAATATCAGGAATCTCCTTTTATTTTAACCACAGAGTGGAGCAAACCCTTTGGCTAGGTAACTCATGACCCCTGGCCGAGGGTCATGGCCTTGACTACGTGCTCTTTGCCCTAGAGGCGGAATTCAGCTTTTGTACCATAGCAGGACTCTGGGCCTCTAATGCGCTTCAGGGGCAGACTAAGCTGAAACTATTTGATTACATTTCTGTTGCATTCCCTGCAAGCTTCCGCAGCTTCTCTCCTTGCTACCTGCTGCCAGAAGAGTTTTCAGAAATATCAACCTTATCATGTTAGGCCCCCGTGAAAAATGGCAGGGCACTCCTGACCACATGTAGGAAAATGCCCTGTCATTTGGGAGACGTGACCTGGGCCCAACCTTGTTACCCATCTTTAGTCCCTCCATTCTGCTCACACCGGGCTGCTGTTCCCCCACCTCACTGAGCATCTTTCCATAAACCAGGGGTATTCTGCCCAATGATGGTGGCTACATCCACATCCTACCTGTTATGGCCAAAGTGACTATCTCCCACTATCTGTTCTCCCTTTCTCTCACTGAAAGAGAAACCCTGAAATGAGCTGAGGACAGGGTCCCTCTAACTAAAGACTACATTTCCCAGGCCCCCTTGCAGCTAGCAGTGGCCATGTGACTGCATTCTAGCCAATGGGATGCAAGCAGAAGCAACCAAGGCCAGCTTCTGGGAACCTTCCCTAACAGACGCATGGCAATACTCTTGGAACCTTTTGCCCCTTCCCTGATCCTGCTGTCTGGAAACCAGGTGTAATAGCTGGACTCCTGCTGCCATACTGATCCATGACAAAACTCGACCCTGGGAATGTGGGAACAGGGTTAGCTAGAAGGACCTGGGTCTGAGGACTTCCTCGAGCAGAGCTTCCACACCAGCCCTGGTCTCCAGCTTCCAAGGCTTCAGGACCAGAGCACGAGAAATGAACTGCCGGCTTGGTTAAGCCACCTCTACTCTGGGTCTCTGTTGATGCATGGATAAACGGAATCCTGACCACCCAGTTCCACTGAACCACTATGCAGGGAGCAAAGCATCCAACAGCCAGCTCCACATGGTCCAGAAAGCGTACTCTATATGGCCTGATCAATCAGGACACTTCACAATCAAAACAAACAGACCTACACAGTTCAGTTCAGTTGCTCAGTTGTNCTGCAAGGAGCAAAGCATCCAACAGCCAGCTCTGCTGTCTGCCAGCCATGATAACCCTTTCACCCCTGCTTTCCCAACAACAGAATGGGAGGCGCGTACCTGACCTCCCAGAACTATTCTAAGGCCCAATGGTAACACACAGAAGGGTCATACCTGTCAGGCTAACTGGCCCACATGGTCCAGAAAGCGTACTCTATATGGCCTGATCAATCAGGACACTTCACAATCAAAACAAACAGACCTACACAGTTCAGTTCAGTTGCTCAGTTGTGTCCGACTCTTTGCGACCCCATGAATCGCAGCACACCAGGCCTCCCTGTTCATCACCATCTCCCGGAGTTCACTCAGACTCCCGTCCATTGAGTCCGTGATGCCATCCAGCCATCTCATCCTCTGTCGTCCCCTTCTCCTCCTGCCCCCAATCCCTCCCAGCATCAAAGTCTTTTCCAATGAGTCAACTCTTCTCATTGGCTTCTCTTAAGCTGCGCAAGATCTACCGACCCTGGTTGGGGCTGAGTTCCCAAGTTACCCCTCCTCCTGCCTGCTTCATTCACTTTATCCCTGGGGTCTGCAAGCTTTTCCTGTGAAGGACTGGTAGGTAAATATCTTAGGTTTTTGCAGGACTCTATGGTCTTCGTTAAATATTTTCCTTGGGTTTTCTCCTTTTAATCAACACTTCAAAAATGTACAAACCTCCCTTAGCTCTGACTGCTTAAAAAGTTGGCCACTGGCCCACAGGCCCTGCCTTATACTACCATCCTTTCCCCAGTGCCTCCAAAGTCAAAGCACAGGGGTCTATCCATCCCTGGCACACAGTACTCAATAAGTGACGGCAGTCAGTAGCAACTGGCAGGCACCACTTAAAATGTAAACGCCTTCTGATGTGACTACCTTTGTCCCCCAGGCTGGACACTGCATGTCCTAAAGGCTGTGCACAGGACCAACTTTCCCACAATCTCAGCACCCCAACTGCCCCCAGCTGTCGGGGTGGGGGCTACCAGGAGTGTGCATGAAGGAAGTCACAGGGTTCCTGATTCTGGAACCTGCAGCTTGTTTTCACAGAGGGGTTTTCTCTGGAGTTTCTAGCCCCTGGCAGGTCCACCCACAAACTGAAACCAAGCCCGTCAGAGCTGGCCCCGCTGTATGTCCCTTCCTAGCCAGTGGGGCTGGGAGAGCCAGAGAACCAAGAGAAAAACAGCCCTGTCATCTCCAGGAAGGCGGCCATGGGGCTGAGGAACTGAGTCTGTTCTGCTCACAGCCCCAGCCACCCCACGACGGACTTCTCAAGGAGCTGCCTCCCGGCAAGTTGGGCGTGGGCAGAGTGCAGGGGGGCAGCCTGCATCCAGGAACTCCAGGGCCTGTGCCAAAGCTTCCTCAAGGCCCAGGAAGGCGCACCTCTGCCCAGGGAAAGTGGTCTGATTATGGGAGCTGCCACTTAGTCAAAGCCATGGACGTGAGCCAAAGTGACATCAAGCGGCAAGAAGGGGTGAGGCGGGAATTCCTTGGAGGTCCAGCAGTTAGAGGACTCTGTGCTTTCACTGCTGGGGGCAGGGGTTCGATTCCTGGTTGTGGAACTAAGAGGTCACAAAGCCAAGAAAAGAGGGTGGGATGAAGAAGGGTCACCATTCACCGCAGGGTGACTGATCCTGAGCCCTCCACAACTGTCCTCTTTCCCACACGGAGGATGCGAACATCAAGGAATATGGCTACATGTCCTCCTGTATGTCCTGGTTGCTGTTGCTGTTCAGTTGCTAAGTCGTGTCTAACTCTTTGCGACCCCATGGACTGTAGTCCTCCAGGCTCCTCTGTCCATGGGATTTCCTAGGCAAAAACACTGGAGTCGGTTGCCATTTCCTCCTCCAGGGGATCTTTCTGACCCAGGGATTGAACCTGCGCGTCTCCTGCATTGGCAGGTGAATTCTTTACCACTGAGCCATCAGGGAAGCCCATCTCCCAGCCTGCCACCACGCAGAGGTGGCAGCCCTGGGGGGGTCCTTCTCCCATCTGCTGGGGCTGGGAGGCAGCTGGGCAGCCCCACAGCATACAGGACTTTCTACTAGAAAAGCCAGCTCTTCACCATTCCACACCAATAGCATCACCGGCGATAACATCTGTAGACCAACCTACCCTTTATGGCTGGACTCCCTGCTCCACTTCCCCCATATTCCCAGGCCCCTGGTGGCACTATTCTCTCTGCAGCGGAGGAAACTGAGGTCATGTGCAGGTACCTGTCGCTATCGGTAAGGAAACAGGTATCGTGACAGGTGAAATGGCAAGTTCAAGGTTGAGTAGCCAGTGATTCACACCAGTCAGATTCCGTGCTCAAGACTCTCACCTCCCAGATGTGAGCACGGGGAGATTCACGTGGATGTCTTAGCCCACCCCCCCGACCCTGAACCCCCACACACAGTTGAATGTCAGGTATCTGGGGATCACCAGTAGCTCACAGGACCCCACCTCATGAGTAGAACAGGGTTCCTGAAGCCTTCTCACCTGGCCAAAGCACACAGGTCCCAGAAGGGTCCAGGTTGGGAAATGCTGAGTCCAGGGACGGAAGTTCATTCCAAGAGAAGGCCTGAGGCTCCCAACAATGCAGTTTGCCCCCAAGTCCCCCCAGAGGCCAGACCACCTTTGACCTTTCCCAGAGGACCGTGACCAGCAGTCCACGCCCAGCAGGCCCAGCCTGCTCACCCATCCGAGACTCTGCACTCCCCTGGCAGACTTCAGAGCAACTGGGAAGCAGCACTGCCTCGCCCTCAGGCTGCCAACTCTGAGGCCCTCGTCAGCCCGTTACGGGAGCAGAGGCTGCCTCCAAGGAAGAAGAGCTCGTTCCCTGAGCGAACACGCTGTGACACCAAGTCCTGTCACCACCTCTATCCTGCCACCCAGGAGATGGAGGCACAGAGGCCCCCAACTACCTGCCGGGCACCAGTCCAGCCCACACAGTGGATGACCTCAAACATATGGCCAAGCCCTAACCCCCAGAATCTGTGCATATGACTTCACATGGAAAACGATCCTTACAGACATAATTAAAGATCTAAGATCATCCTGGCCTTCCCAGGTAGCTCAGTGGTAAAGTCCCCACCTGCCAATGCAGGAGATGCGGGTCCGATCCCTGGGCTGGAAGATCCCATGGAGGAGGAAATGGCAACCCACCCCAGTATTCCTGCCTGGAGAATCCCACAGACAGAGGAGCCTAGCAGGCTACAGTCCAGGGGGTCACAAGAGTCAGACATGACTTCGCGCCCACTACTGACTGAAAGAAAATCATCCTGGATTTAGATTCCAGATTCATGTATGCGTGTTCAGTTGCTTGGTCATGTCTGACTCTTTGCCACCCCATGGACTGTAGCCCACCAGGCTCCTCAGTTTATGGGATTTTTCAGGCAAGAATACTGGAGTGGGTTGCCATTTCCTTCTCCGGGGATCTTCCCGACGCACAGATTGAACAGGCATCTCCTATGTCTCCTGCATTGGCAGACGGGTTCTTTATCACTGAGACACCTGGGAAGCCCCTAAATCCAGTGACAGGTAGCCTTAGAGGGAAAGACACAGAGACCGAGGGGAGCAGCCATGTGGAGATGGAGGCAGAGACTGGATTTCTGTGGCCTCCAGCCAAGCAATGCCTGGAGCCACTGGACACTGGAAGAGGAAAGAAAGGATTCTCCTCCAGAGCCTCTGGAGTGCGTGTGACCCAGCCAGCACCTTGCCTTTGGACTTGTGCCCATGAGCTATGAGCGAATACATTCCTATTGGTTTAAGCCACTCCGTTTGTTAAGCAGCCCTGGGAAACCAATACAACCAGGCTCAGCCAAGACCAGAGACCATGCTCTCAACTCCATGCCAGAGTGACTTGGGCATAAAGGGGACAGGAACTATCTCAGATCCCTGAGACTTTGTCATTCCAGACTGAGACTCTTGGTGTGAGAAACGCGGACTTTCTCCTTTTGACGATCACTTCAGTTATGAATAACCACCCCAAACAGAAGTGTTCCTTGCTTATAACTAGTAACAATTCCAAGTGTATCCACAAGACAAAAACACGAAAGTAAAAACTCTCCTGGAGGGACTTTCCTGGTGGCTCAGTGGTTAAGAATCTGCTCACCAATGCAGGGGACATGGGTTTGATCCCTGGTTCGGGAAGATCCCGCATGCCTCGAAGCTAAGCCCCTGCATCACAACTACTGAGGCTGTGCTCTAAGAGCCTGAGAGCCACAACTATTGAGCCCATATGCTGCAACTACTGAAGCCCAGGTGCTCTAGAGCCCATGCTCTGCAACAAATCAAGCACCGCAACTAGAGAATAGCCCCCGCTCACCACTACTAGAGAAAAAGCCCACGCAGCAACGAAGACCTAGCGCAGCCAAAAATAAAAACCACATTAAAAAATTTAAATAATAAAACCTCTCCTGGAGAAAGATGTGAAGAGAGTATATGAGAACGTTCTGTACAATCTTCCTACCAATTCTATAAATTCTATAAATCTAAGCCTGTCCTAAAATCAAAAGTTTATCTACCAAATAAAAACCAACTCCCCTGGAACTCCTTTGAGGATCAGCCCTGGGACCCTAGTTTAAGAAACGATGCCTTACTTGGTGCTGTGCCCATTCATGTATGTAGAATGAATGGCAGTGCTTATGGTCTGGGGGGCCCTTCAGAGCTTAAGTGTCTGTCCTGAGCACCGGCACCCACCTGGCATACTCTTCTCTCCCCTCATCTGGTCCAAGAAGACCCAGCTCTGCTGGAGCAAAAAGAGGTGTGATGCTGGGTGTGAGGAATTCTGTGTGGGAACCAACTGCTCCACACACTTCCCTTCGGAAAACCCCATGCCCAAAGTGGCAAAACGCTCACACAAACCACCACCAGGAAAAGGCTTCTCAGTGACACCGGGAGAACATCAGAGCAAGAAACCGGGAGAGACAAAGCTGAGTGTAACAAAATAACAAAATGTGAATGAGAAGAGAACAGATAAGAACACGAGAGAACAGATAGGAGTAACAAGAAAAAGAAAAAGGATGAACTACAAAGACGCCGGGTCTTGGCAAACACGTTTGAGATCTTTCTCCCCCCCACACCGAAATGTCAGTTTTGAAACTAGCTTCTGAAAATGTAACCAGTTTCTCACATCCCCAAAAAGGAAGATCGGGGGACCGTGGCGAGGGAGGAGGCAGTGTTACATCTTACTTCGAAGCCCAGCATCAAGAAAGGGCCCCAGCCGTCCACCTTTCCACGAGGCGCACACCCAGTGGCTCACACCACCCTCCCTGGGACCCTCTCCCCAGATCTAGAAGTTTCCCACTCGGGGGTCAGGAATGCCAGGCCCTCCAGATGAGTGGAACAGGGTCCTCCAGGCCGCCCCAGACTGGGCACCACTTTCCAACCGTCCTTCGCAGTCCAGAGGATCCCCTGGATGGCCCGAGGCTGT
>SJYV01033013.1:0-12271 GCA_006410875.1 Neotragus pygmaeus
GAAGATGGTGATTGCAGCCATGAAATTAAAAGGAAACTTTCCTTGGAAGGAAAGTTATGACCAACCTAGATAGCATATTGAAAAGCAGAGACATTACTTTGCCAACAAAGGTACATCTAGTCAAGGCTATGGTTTTTCCTGTGGTCGTGTATGGATGTGAGAGTTGGACTGTTGGAACTGTGGTGTTGGAGAAGACTCCTGAGAGTCCCTTGGACTGCAAGGCGATCTAACCAGTCCATTCTAAAAGAGATCAGCCCTGGGATTTCTTTGGAAGGAATGATGCTAAAGCTGAAGCTCCAATACTTTGGCCACCTCATGCGAAGAGTTGACTCATTGGAAAAGACCCTGATGCTGGGAGGGATTGGGGGACAGGAGGAAAAGGGGACGACAGAGGATGAGATGGCTGGATGGCATCACTGACTCAATGGACGTGAGTCTGAGTGAACTCCGGGAGTTGGTGATGGACCAGGAGGCCTGGCGTGCTGTGATTCATGGGGTCGCAAAGAGTCGGACACAACTGAGTGACTGAACTGAACCGAACTGAAAGAGTCTGCTACAAAGAGAATTATAAAATATAAACTAATTTCCATAGAGTATGATTATGTGTCCACATCATCCAAAGTGGTTTTAAGTCAGAAAAAATTTTAAAAGACTGTGAGATACAAGTATCAGGGGAAAAAAAGCATGAAAGAATTCCAATCTTCAAAAAAGGAAATGGTGAAACAGCTGATTCCAGCGTGAGGGTGGGGAATGCACAAGATGAGCTGGGAACATCTTGTGGTACTAAGAATTAAGTCAATCCTCTCAAAAATAATGGATGAGGAGCATCCTTGAGAAGAGGATTCCCAAGGGCCAAATCTGGAATAATTAGAGCACCAGGATAAATAATGGTAATAGATTAAATCCATACAATAAAAATTTATAAGTTCATGAGATAAGTAGAATAAAAAACCATGTGTTTTTTCTGACATAAATTTAAAAATTGAACATGTACATAAGAAGGAAAAGCTTTTCCTTACAGGAGAATTCCAACCAATAAATGTGAAAGGAATGATGGAAAAAGAAAATCACCATTTGGCAAACACCACAGTATAATTATTTCAGGTAAGAATAATCAATGTAAGTAACAAGTAGAGAGTGTGATGAAAAATGAAAAATAAGATAATTACCTGGTCACAAAGTATCTTCCCACAGAATATTACTTACAAAGGAAAAGCACACCTAGATCAGACAACTGTACCACCTTAACCAATAAACAACATTACCGTCACTGGTGATTGTATAAGTCAGCCTATGTGCCTGTTACTAAGCTTAATAATGTCACTCTATAGTATCCTTAGCCAAAAACATACAGCATTAATTGAATCATGGGGAAATCATACAAATCCAAACTGTGTGACATTCTACAAAATTACTGGCCAGTACTCTTCAAAGGGTAATGATATGAAAGGCAAAGATTTTGTAATTGTTTCAGATTAAAGTGACTTCCCCGGTGGCTCAGACGGTAAAGCGTCTGTCTACAATGTGAGAGACCTGGGTTCCATCCCTGGGTTGGGAAGTTCCCTGGAGAAGGTAATGGCAACCCACTGCAGTACTCTTGCCTAGAAAATCCCATGGACGGAGGAGCCTGGTGTCCATGGAGTCGCAAAGAGTTGGACACGATTGAGCGACTTCACTTTCTTTCTTTCACTTTCCGATTAAAGAAAATTAAGCAGAGACATGGTAACTAAAATACAACTGCGTTAGGTCCTGGACACTGGTGAGAAACCTGGTGAAATCTGAATAAAGCCTGGGTGATGGTTTACTTGCTAAATCTTGTCAAACTCATTGCAACCCCATGGACTGTAGCCTGCCAGGTTCCTCTGTCCATGGGATTACCCAAGCAAGAATACCGGAGTGGACTGCCATTTCTTCCTCCGGGGGATCTTCCTGACCCAGGGGTTGAACCCTCGCCTCTTGCATTAGCAAACGGAATAAAGCCTGGAGATTAGATAACAGTATTATGTCAACATTAATTTCCTGATTTTCATGACTGTCATTGTGTAAGATGTTAACATTTGGGAAATCTGGATGAAGGCTGTATGGGAAGTCTTTATAGCATTTCTGTGATTTTTTTTTTTTCTCAGTTTGAAAAAAAAAAGTACAACCACCTATTAAAGTTAATAAATCAGAACACAGTCTTGTTTTTATATCAAATTATTAATGTATCTGTGAAGAAACTATAATGGTTGACTCAGACTTTCATGGGAATAATAAACAAAATAACATGTTCTAGGGTAGATATAGAGGTCAAATAACTTAAACTACTATTGCTTCTTGCTAAAAGAAAGAAGAGATAAAGAAAAGCCAATAAAAATCAGAAATAATCTTATATAAAGCCTGCCCAAATTTTTTTACAATAGTATTCAACTGGGAGCAGTTCTATCCCCTCAATAACTGCTGAAGTAGCTTTTTGACTCAGTAACTATACACAGTTGTAGCACAATGACATCACAACGGAGAAGGAGACCAGAAAATCATGGGACTATGTCACCAATGGACTGGCTTGTCCCAAATACCAACAGCACCCTTACTGACACATGCTCCCTACGGGGCAGTGAAGAATGTGCCAGTGGGCCACAAGGAAGTGTGCATTTGTTACAGCTGTTAAATGTCAGCCTGAGAGGCCCAGGGCTGCCAAACCTCCTGCTCGGGAAGGGTAAAGTGCTTGTCATAAAGTCACACACCCAACTAGACAATTAGCTGTGACTTAACTGTAGTCCCCTATGCTCCCTCAAGTATGAAGGGGGAAAAAATGTAAAGAAACATTCTCAACACTCATGAATGAGTAGCATAAAGATGTTCACTGCAGCATTTTTTTATACTTAAAAAAAAAACTAGATACAACTTAAAATGTCCAGTAGTTAAATTATAACATACCACACCATTTTGCTGGAAGAGCTGGAGAAAGTTTAATAGCTCTCTTGTTCATAAACATTAAGTCATATAGTATAGTTTTTCTGAACTTCTATCAGAGCCAACAAGGAATTTTCATCTCTAATGAACTCACCTTTCACACAAAGTTGTACGAGTGTATCTGTAGTGCTAAATTCCTGGAAGTGTAACTCCTGAGTCAAAGGACACATGAACCTTATTTTCACACATGTCCAACCACTCTCCAAAAAGGCCGCATAAATTTACACTCCCACAAAGCAGTATGAGAGACCCAGGTTAAGTCTAATAAGGGACAAGAGTAGAACTAGACCTTGCGTAACTAAAAGAGAAATACTGGGAAAGCTCTGGGCTTGACCTGAGATGATGTTAAGGGGCACTTAAATAAAATTAAAAAGACACTGATTGGGAAAAAAATCAAACTTTCGGGACTATACTCCATGGGTTCAGTCTTTTTAGTAAAGGCTAACCCCCACGAAGCCTCTTTATATTAGCATTTAATTTTTAAATTACTTTTATGCAAAGAGTAAAACAATGAACAGTTGTTGTCCTGTTGTTGTTCTTGTTGCCAAATGATTAGAAAGTTGTTACAACATCAATTACCAAATCAGCCATCTTTTCCCTTCCCAATTCGAAATGCTGCCTGTGATAAAGACCTACGTACACTGGGGTCTCTTCTTAAGTACTTTCTTCAAATTCATCCTAGAGTGTTTTTACTATCATTTCAGGATACTTCTTAATATCAGAAATCGTTCTGAAAATTGAAAAGCACACTTGCAGGCTTCAAAATGCAAAGCTTTCTTAAAGGCTGCTGCTGCTGCTGCTAAGTTGCTTCGGTCATGTCCAACTCTGTGTGACCCCATAGACGGCAGCCCACCAGGCTCCCCCATCCCTGGGATTCTCCAGGCAAGAACACTGGAGTGGGTTGCCATTTCCTTCTCCAATGCATGAAAGTGAAAAGTGAAAGTGAATTCTCTCAGTCATATCTGACTTTTTGCAACCCCATGGACTGCAGCCCACCAGGCTCCTCTGTCCATGGCATTTTCCAGACAAGAGTTCTGGAGTGGGGTGCCATCACCTTCTCCTTTTCTTAAAGGACTGATCCCCAAAATAAAGTTTGGAATTCTATTATTTCTCTCCAAAAAAGAAGCTGGTATGACTTATCTCCCCTTTTGTTCATCAAATGCAATACAGATATAACAGAAAGGTCAGGAGCCCTGTTAAAATCAGAAACATGTATATTAGCAACCTGACCTTGCACTGGTTGTGTGACCATGGGCAATTACTTAAATTTTCTGATCTTTCACGTTTTCATTTGTAAATAAAGTCCAAAAGTCCATTAATGGTCTCCTTTTTCCCATTTATATTCTCATCTCTTTTTCTAAGTATAGGTAATCAAATTTCAAATGGATACACCTTAAGCTAGTAATTTCACTTTGAAGAAATTATTTTGCAAGGAACAAAAAGAGAGTTCTCAGTGTATTATTATGAAAAGATGTGTAGGATATACTGTGACTTTCTATACGTCTGTGTGTGTATGTGTGTGTGCCTGTGTGTACGTGCACGTGTCACATGAAGACACTCTGGAAATAATTTTTAAGTGGATGTAAAAGCATTTTATCTTTACTATTTCAGACATGTTAAAAGTAGAAAAACATTCACTCTATCTAGATAAGGGGGAAAAAACTATTGCCCCCCCAAAATTAATTGCTAATAGTACTAATCAGAAAATGATCTGAATGAGTTCCAAGTATCAGTGGCTGATTCAATTTTTCACATTATATGAAAATGAATAGATCACTGACATTATGGACAAACCCAGGAAAGAAAAATTCTCTGTTTTACTATAATGTTTCTCTTTGCTCTGTTCTAATAAGTTGCCTTTCTAAAATTCTCCAGACTATCTACCTGTCTATCTAAATCTGTCAATGAAATTGTCATTCTCAAAAATTTACATCATTTTAAAATGAATTCAACTGACAAATTTATATATATATATAGGCTACATAATCTATCATCCGTAAGTAGCACATATTTTAGAAATAGTAAAGCACACACAATGGAAAAGAAAGTAGCCTAAGGACACACTGTGTAAGAGTTTTAACACAAGCTAAGTATCTCGAATTATGTTGTATAACAAATAGGGAGCCACCTCCAAGAATGAAGGATGATATGAAGAAAGTAATGTTCTTGGAGAATGAGAATGACTGTAATCTCAAAACCTGGGGTATTATTTGTAATATCAGAAAATTGGAAACAACCCAAATGTCCATCAACTGAAGAACAGATAAACAAAATGCAGTTGGTTATGCCCATACAATGGGATACTATCCAGCCATAAATAAGAATGAAGTATTGATACATGGTACAACACAGAAGAACCTTGAACAGTATGCTAAATGAAATAAGCCAAACACAAAAGGCCATATATTATATGACTCCGATTATATGAAATGTCCAAAGTAGGCAAATTCACAGAAATAGAAAGTGGGTTGGTGGTTGCCAGGAACTGGGGAAAAGGAAAATGGCAACAGGCTGCTAATGGGCAAGGGGTTTCTTTCACAGTGACTAGAATGCTATATGCTTAGAGAGTATGATGGGTGCAAAACTTCAGGAATACACTAAATCCCACTAAACTGTATATATTTCAAAATGGTAAATTTTCTGCTATGTGAATTATATCTCAATAACAATGACAACAACAACAAAAGCCGGGGGCGGGGATGTAAAAGGCTGCAGGCAGGAAAAATAGAAGGCAACTCTATTTGTTTAGTCTTGAGTACATAAAAGCCGTCAGGGTTTCTATTATTAATCCCAATCTAGGGAGCAGCATGCAGGCAACTGTGCTCCTCCAGTCACACTCAGAGGACCTGTAGCAGGGCACAGCCCGGGCCTGTGGATGAAGAAATGAAAGCAGAGAGGCAAGAGGACTGCTGACACTTCTTAGTAAATGCCTGAGTGTGAAGAGGAAGAAAATAAAACAAAGAAGGAATCTATTTTCTCTTTGATTTAAAGTTAAACATGCATAAAGAGGAAATTCAACAAAAGTTTAATATTTGTTATCTTTAGATTGAAGAATAAAGGCAATTTGTAGTCTCTTATCCAGACTTTTCCAAATTTTCAACAATGAGATTACCTATATAACGAAGAAAATGTATAAAAATATATTTGCCCTTATAAACAAACAACTTTGTATTTCAACCACAGAAACCATTCTGTAACACTCAAGCCCTAACTTAGTAAAGAGTGAAGCTTCGTTAAAGCCATTTCTTATGGATTCCACATACTACTGTCTCTAACAAGAAAACAAAAAAGAAGTTCATAATCTACATCTGCACTGTTCAGTGAGCACTTGAAATATAGCTAAACCCACAATGAGATGTAGTGTAAGTATAAACTATACCCCAGATCACGAAGAATTAGTACTAAAATAAAAATCTAAAACATTTCGTTAATAAGTTTTCATAGTTTTCATATTGATCACATGTTGAAAACATCATTTTGATATATTATATTAAATAAAATGTATTCTTAAAATTAATGTCACCTATTTCTTTTCAGTTTCTTTAATATAGCTACTAGCTTATTTAAATTTATATATTTGGCTTACATTACATTTCTATTAGACAATGCTGTATTAAATGGCAGCTAAATGAGCTTTCTGAAGGCTTCATGAGTCCTTCCTCAATTCCCTCTTTCTCAAGAAAAAGAAGAAATATTTTTCCCAAAATATTCCCTACACTGGAAAACACTGCAGACACCAAGCAACATAAAACCACCAATAATCCTAAGAAGTGACTAGGAGGAAAATCTCTAATGTTTCCTAAAATTCAAATTGTACTAGATGAAACTTAGGAAAAACTGAGATAAGTACATTTTGAGATTCCCTTGAGAGTTAGGACCATCCTGAAAGTTTCGGATATAAATAATAACAAAGGGAAATCTGTTAGGACTTAGGACTTCTAGCTGAAAACTGCTTCTGCTTATGGTCCTTACAAAGATAGTAAGTAGAAAGCGGACCAGGGAGCCATGTGAGCACACGTATGGTTGAGGCAGCCAGCATGCTTATGCCGGGAAAAACACCCAAGGAGAGCAGGAGTCAAGAGCCCCAGAGGTTTAGTCAGGAAGGTTTGCGGAAAATCATTTTACACTCACAATGAAGGGATAAAACTAAGACCTAATAAAGAAACTATTCCTCCAACAATGAGAGGGATCCAAAGAAAACACAAGAAGTAAGAATACTTTCTCCAAGTTCTTTTTTTTCTCACTGCTTAAAATACCAGAAAATGCTAACTAATCTACATTAACAAAAAACAGATCAGAGACTGCCTGGGGCTGACTTTTTGAGGCTGATGGAAGCATCTTAACTGATAATGGCTTCATATACACACTTGTCAAAATCCATCTAATGAAACACTTTAAATGGATACAGTTTACTGTATATATTATACCTCAATGAAGCTGACTGAAAATAGGAAATGAAAAAAAGCAATCACCATTTGCCCTGTGTGGCAATCACACTGTAAGTGCCATTCCCTGTGCATGCGGACATTCAGTCATGACAGTTCCTATCATCATAATTTTTACTGAATTCTATGTACTTTTGGTACACACGTGTCAAGTTTACATCCCAATTTTAAATATGCCCTAAAAGACTACACTGATGTGGCTGAGTGGTAAAGAATCCACCTGCCAAAGCAGGACATGCGGGTTCCATCCTTGCGTGGGGAAGACCCCCTGGAGAAGATGGCAACCCACTCCAGCATTCTTGCCTGAAAAGTCCCATGGACAGAGGAGCCTGGTGGGCTACAGGCCATGGAGTCACAACGTGTAAGACATGACTTAGAAAATAAACAATAACAAACAATGATTCAGCATTAAAACAAAAAATTATGCTTGCAAAAAAGCACAGAAACACAGCAATGGGGATTAAAGTTGACATTCATGAAACAAGTACTTTTGCTAAGAATGACCAGAGTACCCCTTTTTTTTAACAAGGCAACATCCAAGTACTAATAATGCATTGTATCATATTTTAAGCTAGCATTTTCTTCCTTAGTGATACATAAAATAACAATCTGCCTTATAATTTATCACATGGTAGAGAGAATTCTAAGATGCCCCCAAGATTCTAACATGTTGGTATACACATGTTCTCAAAGTTATTGAACCAAATATTGATCTAAATACTGTTGAGAAGAGATGTAATTGAATTCCTAATCAGTTCACTTTAAATTACTGGGATTATTGTAGTACGTATGACCTAAAGACATCAGTTCTAAAAAGAAAGCAGAAGTGTCTTCTACTATCCTTAAAGTACTGAGCTGCCCATACAGAAAACAGCATGGCGAGAACCCAAGGGTGACCTGAAGGAGCACCTAGTGGACTGAGAGGTCCACGACAGGCAGACAGCAAGAAAACAGGGGCGCCATTCCTACAAATGCAGGAAAACGAATTCTGCAAACTACCAGTGAGCCCGGATGAGGACCCTGAGCCTCAGAGAAGATCACAGCTCTGGCTGACAGCTTGATTTCAGCCTAGTAAGACCCTGAGGATAGAACTCAGCTAAACTACGCAAAGACTTCTCACCAACAGAATCTATTAAACTACTAAAAGTTGTGGTAATCTTCAATGCAGCAATGGAAAACCAATACAAATGCCTTCTTATTTTAAGGAAATATAGTTTATATTATTTGTCATAAACATTGCTAATCTGTTTCTATCATCAGAACAGTGTCTTGTATTTCACATTATTATGTGTTATTATTCAACTTCACAAGTCAGTAGGATGAGGTAACACCATACACGCAAAACTTTACAGACAAAAAAAAAACTTTATAACTAGAATTTATTTCCGTCATCAACTGGGCACACAATTTAGTATATTTGCTTCTGTCTCTCTAAACCAATGACATACTATAAATAAGTAAATATCTCAGTCCTTCTCCATTTCTAAAGGAATGAAAGTAAAGTTGAATTTGTGGTGATTAAAAACTAATCTTAAGATGTAGCTGCTGCTGCTAAGTCATTTCAGTCGTGTCCAACTCTGTGCGACCCCATAGACAGCAGCCCACCAGGCTCCCCCGTCCCTGGGATTCTCCAGGCAAGAACACTGGAGTGGGTTGCCATTTCCTTCTCCAACGCATGAAAGTGAAAAGTGAAAGTGAAGTCACTCAGTCATGTCAGACTCTTCGAGATCCCATGGACTGCAGCCTACCAGGTCCTCTGTCCATGGGATTTTCCAGGCAAGAGTACTGGAGTGGGTTGCCATTGCCTTCTCCGTAAGATGTAGCAAGGCCATATAATATGGGACAACCATCTAATTTCTTAGAACCTCAGGAAACTCAGCTATCAAAAAAAAAAAAGACTAACAGAAACCTAAACAAAGCCTGTAGGCTAATTAACAGAAGAAAAATATACACACTTGCATAAAGGGACAAAAACATATGCTCTGCAGACCTTACGTATATACAATTAAATGCCGCTGAAAACTACCTGTACTGCTACAGATCTTACTGTGTGCCAGGCACTGTTCTATAAATAATATATAAGAAATAAATGTATAGACAACAAATATAATATAGAATAGTGAACCACTATAATATTGTAAACTAATTAGCCTCCGTTAAAATGAATAAATTAATAAAAAACAAGACAAAAAAAAGAATAGTGATCAGGATCCCAGGCTGTAGAAACAGAGTGCCTAGATACAATCCCGGCTCCACTACTAACTAAAGGTGAGTTCTTGAGCATGTTCTACGTCTTAGGGCCAAATATGGACATTAACAACACTTAACCTCAGTGGCGGAGAAGGCAATGGCACCCCACTCGAGTACTCTTGCCTGGGAAATCCCATGGACGGAGGCGCCTGGTGGGCTGCAGTCCATGGGGTCGGAAGAGTCTAACAGGACTGACCGACTTCACTTTCACTTTCATGCACTGGAGCAGGAAGCGGCAACCCAGTCCAGTGTTCCTGCCTGGAGAATCCCAGGGACGGGGGAGCCTGGTGGGCTGCCATCTATGGGGTCGCACAGAGTCAGCCACGACTGAGGCCACTCAGCAGTGGCAGCAGCCTCAGTGGGCGACAGTGACGACAGAATGAGTTTATACACACAAGGAACGCAGAAGAGTGCCTGGCGCACATTAAGCACCCAAATGCTGACATCGGTCTTATTTTCATAATAATACCATATTATCATAACAGTCACAAGAGGCAAACTGTGTATTTGCCGAGGATACTGCTGTCCCCGTGGTGGCTTTTAGTTTTATTTAACTGTACGAGTCTGCCAGGGCATGGTTTAAAATTATCACTGCATTTTTGGGGCTCTTCCCTGGTGGCTCAGTGGTAAAGAATCTGCCTACCAATGCAGGAGACGGGGATGTCTGATCCCTGGGTCGGGAAGACCCGCTTGAGAAGGAAGTGGCAATTCACTGCAGTGTTCTTGCCTGGAGAATCCCATGGACAGAGGACACTGGGGGGCTACAGAACACAGGGCTGCCAAAGAGTCTGACACGACCTAGCAACTAAACAACCAACAGCAACTGCAGTTTAACCTGAATGACCTGTTTACAGGCTCAAGTATTATGTCTGCTCCTGTGTTACATACTAATTGAAACTTACATGGAAACATTAAAAACTGACATTGTAGGGCTTCCCTGGTGGCTCAATGGCAAAGAGTCAGCCTGCCAATGCAGGAGACAGGGCTCCAGTCCCTGGTTCCAGAAGACCCCACACGTACCACAACTCCTGAGCCTGTGCTCTCGGGCCCGGAACCAGAACTCCTGAGCCCGCACACCGTAGCTCGAGAGTAGACCCTGCTCGCCTCAGCTACAGAAAAGCCTGAGCAGCAAGGAAGACCAGCACGGCCATAAATAAATCAATCAATCGAAAGGAAAGAAACTAATGTTTTTGGACCTTCCTTTACATAATAGCTTTGGAGCCACAAACTCAGCATCACCTAGAGGCCTGTTAGAAACGCTCAGTCCCAGAAGACCCAGTGCATTTGGCCAATATAGTTGATGTTTCTTTTCATGGAGAGGATAAATGTTTAAGGCTTATTTTCTTCTTAATACTCAGTACTTCCCTTTTCTATGCCTTTAACGTTCCTGGATGCTATTCAGTCTTCTCAAAGCAGGTACAACACTATTTTTCAGGATATTTTAAAGAGAATCACATTATTTAGGCCACAGAAGTCTTTTAAACAATACTATATACAAATCATATACTAAAATGCAATATTCAAGTCCAAATAAATACTGGTTTATATAGCTAATGTTGTTGCTTTATAATGAAAAAAAATGGTAGAAATCACCAAGAAGTGGGATAGGTCACAACTGCAACATGAAAAATTGATGTTGGGACGTCCTGGTGGCGCAGTGGATAAGAATCTGCCTGCCAGGGACATGGGTTTGATGCTTGGCCTGGGAAGATTCCACATTGCCAAGGAGCAATTAAGCCCGTGTGTCACAACCGCCGAGCCTGCGCTCTCGAGCCCATGCTTTGCAACAAGAGAAACCGCCGCAACGAGAAGGCCATGCACTGCAACTAACAAGTACCCCGCATGTAACAATCAAGATCGGGTGCAACCAAAAACAAATAATAACCTTTTTTTTTTTAATTGATGTCTACAACTGGGTACTTCCCTAGTGGCTCACAGGGTAAAGTGTCTGCCTACAATGCAGGAGACCAGGGTTCAATCCCTGGGTCGGGAAGATCTCCTGGAAA
Organism: Neotragus pygmaeus; assembly: GCA_006410875.1. Taxonomy (NCBI): domain Eukaryota; kingdom Metazoa; phylum Chordata; class Mammalia; order Artiodactyla; family Bovidae; genus Neotragus; species Neotragus pygmaeus. The sequence continues at coordinate 11,657 of SJYV01033013.1, forward strand.
AGGAAATGGCAACCCACTCCAGCATTCTTGCCTGGAAAATGCCATGGACGGAGGAGCCTGCCAGGCTACAGTCCATGGCAGGCTACAGTCCATGGGGTCACAAAAAATCGGACACAACTGAGTAACTTCACTTTCACTTTCAACTAAGGTTACAAGATCAAGGCCTTAATCTGTGTATGCAGGTTCTTGAACTTTTAAAATAAGTGATTAGTATAGTGATTAATTAGTATAATACAGTGGTTCTCGAAGTTTGGTCCCTCGATCAAATAGTTATCACTTATGAACTTGTAAGAATTATTTATTACATTCCTGAGTCTCACTCCAGACTTACTGAATCAAATACTAGATTTGGGGGCCAGCAATTTATGGTTTAACAAGCCCTCCAGGTAATCCTGATGCATGCTAAATTTAGGAACTCCAACAGTGGTTCTGGTATGGTAAGTTAGTATACTAAGTTCTCCATCACTAGCTTGAATCAAGTTTGAAGATGTATGCATGTTGGAAACAGGACACTAAAATACTGAAACCCAACCTTTACGCCTGGAGACAAGTGCACCTATAACCAAGCCCACAAATTACAAAGAAACGACGTGATTTACAGCTGATGTAGTTCAA
>SJYV01033015.1:0-15724 GCA_006410875.1 Neotragus pygmaeus
TCTGGAGAAGACAGCATCACCAGAAACTCTAGGGTTTTCCATAGATAATGTCCAACATGCAACCAAAAACAGCAAAAAAAGGTGTAACCACAGGACCATGAGAAAAAGAACTGAAACAGATCCAGAGGTATCAGATGTGTACCAGCATATCAGAGGTATGCTAGAGGAATCAGAGGCAAAGTTCACCAGTTCAAAAATATACTTGACATAAGGAAAAATTTCTGAGACTCAAACCCGATTCGAGAACTTTCAAATAACAGCGACTGAATTGAAGAACTCGGGCTCTGGGCTTCACATCAAACTGGACGTCGCTGAAGAGAGGATCAGTGAACTGAGGAAGGGATCGGTTAAAAACAGCAGACGAGAAAAAGTACAGAATATTTCGAAGGAACCTGCTGTTAAACTACGTTGTTAAAAACTATAAATGGGGCCACTCATGGTAGAGGAAAGACAGTAAGGGGAATAAGAAATGCCTCCGGGGGCTGAAACGAAATAGCCTCTTAATGAAAGTGAAAGAGGAGAGTGAAAAAGCTGGCATAAAACTCAACATTCAAAAAAGGAAGATCATGGCATCCAGCCCCATCACTTCATGGCAAATAAATGGGAAAACAATGGAAACACTGACAGTCTTCATTTTCTTGGGCTCCAAAATTACTGCAGATGGTGAAAGGAAAAGACGCTTGCTCCTTGGAAGGAAAGCTATGACAAAACTAGACAGCACATTAAAAAGCAGAGACATTACTTTGCTGACAAAGGTTCATTTAGTCAAAGCTATGGTTTTTCCAGAAGTCATGTATGGATGTGAGAGTTGGCCCGTGAAGAAGGCTGAACACCGAAGAATCGATGCTTCTGAACTGTGGTGTTGGAAAAGACTCTTGAGAGCCCCGTGGACTTCAAGGAGATCCAACCAGGCAATCCTAAAGCAAATCAGTCCTGAATATTCATTGGAAAAGACTGATGCTGAAGCTCCAATACTTTGGCCACCTGACGCGAAGAACTGACTCATTGGAAAAGAACCTGATGCTGGCGAAGACCGGAGGCAGGATGAGAAGGGGAAGACAGAGGATGAGATGCTTGGATGGCATCACTGACTCGATGGACAGGAGTCTGAGCAAGCTCCGGGAGTTGGTGATGGACAGAGAAGCCTGGCGTGCTGCAGTCCATGGGTTGGCAGTGGGTCAGACACTGAGCGACTGAACTGACAGGGACAGTGACAAGAGCTGGTGCAAGAATCAGAGCATTGACTCAAAAATGAAAATGACACATTGGTTTCAGCAGCTCTGCAGGTGCCCAAGGCAAGAAGAAAATGTTCAAGCCCTCAGAGGAAGAACAGGTGTGGCTTTTAATGGCACAGCAACACTGAGAGCTGACTTTTCAAGAAAAACCAAGTCAGAAGATAATGGACTGGCATCTGTAAAATGCTGAAGAACAAATAACCACCAACCTGGAATCCTATACCCAACAAAACCACTCTTTGAAAGTGAAAACAAAGACTTTTAGGACAAGTGGAAATGAGACAATTCATCACCCACAGACATGACCTAAAAAAATATTAAGGCAGTGCTTTGGGAGAAAGAAAAGTCGTCTCTGACTGAAATATAAAACACAAGTAGAGACCAACAATGAGGTAACTGTGAGGGTAGATATTAACGCTACAATGATGATAACACCAAAATATATCTAAAATTTTAAAGGATAACAGTGACAAGGAGGAAACAGTCGCGTCAGGGAGGCAGTAACGTACTAAGTTACACTTAAATGTAAAACACAGGCTGCATCTGCGAATGTGCACCCAACAACCTGACAGAGGAGCACAGAACTAGAGAAACACCCCCTCCTTCTGAAAGAAGCCAAGAGCAAAGAACACAGAACAGGTGGGATGAACAGAAAACACACAGCAACATGGTATCTACAGGCTGAAACATCCAAATTATAAATAGAGCAAATATTCTCATTAAAAGATACAAAGTGTCAAACTGATTAAGATGAAAACTAGACAGTGTTCACAGAGGTACATGTTAAGATGGAAGACCACAGACAGGTGAAAGTAAAAGATACCCAGGCGAACAAGGACAGAAAACCGATGTGGCAATATCACTGTCAAAGAGTGTCTAAAGTAAGATGACTAGCGATAAAAAGGAGCATCTCATACTAATACACGTTCAGTCTACCAAGAAGACGAGGATTCTAAATTGGAATGTACCTAATAACATAACCTGGAGAAGGCAATGGCAAGCCATTCCAGTACTGTTGCCTAGAAAATCCCATGGACGGAGGAGCCTGGTAGGCTGCCGTCCATGGGGTCGCTAAGGGTTGGGCACGACTGAATCGACTTAGTAGCAGCAATAACCTCAAAGTATCAATACATAAAAACTGACAGAACTAGAAAAGCAGTCACAGCCAAGTTCATAATTGCAATGGGAGACGTGAAAGACACATCTCTCGTGGAACTGGGCTCCCTGGTACCTAGTCACCTGCAGCCACGAAGTACCTGAAATGCGGCTGGCTCTACAATGAGATGTGCTGCAAGCCTGAAACACACACTGGGTTTTAAAGACTTAGCATGAGAAAACGAACGGAGAATATTTCATTAGGTTTTATCAGGTTGATTCCACACTGAAATGATAATATTTGGGGAATGTTAAAATAAAATATGTTTCAGGTAATTTCACCTACTTCTGCTTAACTCAGCGTGGCTACCGAAATCTGAATTACGATTGACAAACCTGATCTAACTGATACGCACGTAACACTGCATTCCCACTGATAGATATTGTTTTCAAGAGCCCAAGGAACATATAACAAAATGAATATATCTTGGGTCCTTAGGAAAGCTCAAATTATTTCAAAGGACTGAAATAATGCAGGGTATACTTATGGATTGTAATGGGCTGATGCCTTAGGTGCCCTCAAACTTCACCCTGCACGTGGTGATGATATTAGGAGGCAGGGACTCTGGAAGGGGTCAGGTCAGGAGGGAATGGGCTCCCGTGCTGCGAGGACAGGGAGAAGAAGCAGGCAGTCTAGGAACCAGGAAACAGGCCTCACCAGACGTGGCCCCTGCTGCTGATCTTGGGACTTCCCAGCCTCCAGTACTATCAGAAGCAACTTTCTGTTGTTTATCAGCTGTTCTACGGTATTTGTAACAGTAGCCCCAAAAGACTAAGATGGGGCTCCTCATGGAATTAATAGAGATCGAAAAAGGGTCACTAGAAAAACCTCCCCAAACACTGGGAAGATAAATGACATGCTTCTTGTAGAATTTCATGAATAATAATTTTAAAAAACACAATGTACATTAGAAAATACTTTTACATAAAAGGAAAATTTGGCTTATTCAAACTTGTGGGACCCAGCAAACTGTGTTTAGATGGTAACTTAAAGCCCTACACACGTATACTGGAAAAGGAAGGCTAAAATCAATTGAGCCTCCATCTCAAAAAACCAGAAAGCATGGTGAATGAAACACAAGGTAGATGGAAGAAAAAGGAGCAGAAAATAAGGAAATATAGGGCAAATATGAAAAAATGTTAAAACAGCACCAGAAGGTGGCTCTTGGAAAGGACTGATAAAACTGATAAACCCCTAGAGAGACTGGTAAAGAAAAAGAGATAAAGCACAAATCACCAGAATCAAGGGTTCTTACAAGAGGAGACAAGACATCTTGCAGGAAAGAAAGATATTATGAACCACAGTTCACTTACTAATAGGAGAGTCTACTGGCCTAGCAAAGGGGAAATGCTTTACCTAAAGATACCCAAGAAGACATACAAAATCAGAAAATTTTATTTGCATGAAAAAAACTAAATCTGAAATCAAAAGCCTGCCCACAATGAAACCAACTGGTTTTGTCAATCAGTTCTTCCACAAATCTAGGGAAGGAAACAGCAATCTCACAGGACCTCTCAGGGTAAACAAGGAACACTCTCCACCTTGTTTTCTAAGACTAGCATACTGCTACTGCTGCTAAGTCACTTCAGTCGTGTCCAACTCTGTGTGACCCCATAGACGGCAGCCCACCAGGCTCCCCTGTCCTTGGGATTCTCCAGGCAAGAACACTGGAGTGGGTTGCCATTTCCATCTCCAACACATGAAGGTGAAAAGTGAAAGGGAAGTCGATCAGTCCTGTCGGACTCTTAGTGATCCCATGGACTACAGCTTACCAGGCTCCTCCGTCCATGGGAGTTTCTAGGCAAGAGTATTGGAGTGGGGTGCCATTGCCTTCTCCATGGATTACAGGAACATTAAAGATACACACACACAGAGTTAACTGTGTGAGGCGATGGGTATGTTGGGCAATCATTCCATGATGTCTATGGGCATCAAGTCATCACAATGTAGACCTGAAATACACAAAAACTGTACCTGTCAATGACTCCTTAGTGAAGCTAGGGTTCTAAAAACAGGGCCTGGCACCTTATAGCTGGCAGGTGTGGGAACTCGGGTTCATGTGCAGGCTGTACACACTTTTAATCACAGATGAGACCTGAAGCAAACAACCAACTCTCCATTTTTCTTTTGCTGTTTTTCTCTGTTCCCCTTGCCATTTGTGTTTAACAGATTCCCAACATCGAGTGAGCAACGTCAATGCAGCAATGTTTCCCCATTTAAGGCAGGAGCATGTAACGACTTCCCAATCGCCCCTGGGGTGCTGCATCACACAAAAAAAGCAAAGAAACATGACATTCCCTGAGACAGAGCTGCCTGACGGCAGTGGGGACTATGGTCCACCAGATGTCCAAAGGGGACCCCCAGAGGCTAGGAGCCCACACTGGGCCCCCGAGCTTGAGGCCACACTTGCCTTTCCACTATTCTGAAGGTCCTGGCAGAAGAAAGCCAGGCCATGGAAGGGGGATGGTCTGGCTGGCCGGTGGGTCTCAGGGTAGGACTGACTCGGGTCTGTGCTGGGCTCCACATCCAGTCACCAGCCTTGGAGTGTACAAAGTTCTTGGGATCATTGTAGGTTTCTGGCAAAATGCAATGGAGCCAAAGTCACTTAGGACGGTTTTGAAGGAAAAAACCTCACTGAAGATTCACTCAGCGCCAGCCTTGGCCCCTACTGAGATGCAGACTCCTGGCCATCCAAGGCTGTGCCCGCAGCCCACCAGGGCAAGGGGAGCCTCCCGGACACAGGGAGGCGTTCTTCCCGCACTTTGAATGAAGGGCTGCACCCCCGTGGATGAACCTAGCTCACCCCTCCACTTCTGAGGGTGAGGCCCCCGTGACTCCCACGACCAGAGGGTCCAACCTCTCCCGGGGCCTCCGTGTCACTGCCCAGGCCTTGTCCATGTGGCCCCAGCAGGCAGGGTGAGTCCCTGCGGAGCCTCCCAGCTCATTGGCCTCGCTGCCCACATCAGGGCCGTGCGGGAGCACTGTGCGTCCACTGAATGAGTGGATGAGGGCCCCTAACAATGACAGTGATGACCACAAGGAGGAAGAGGTGAAGGGCTGAGGTCCACGTGTCAGTCCCTGATTTACACATCTGTGCCTATTAACTCACTTAACCTCATGACAAGGTTGTGTGTCTGTGTGTGTGGTGGGGCGGGGCAGGGGGCCGGTCCTGCCACTGTTCTCACCTTGGAGCCGGCAAATTCACTCTGTGTCCGGGGGGGCTGCAGCCACTGGCCACAGATTGGACATCTTTAACACAAACTCATTCGCCCCCAGTTCTGGAGTCAGAAACCTGTGATCAAGGTGCGGGCAGGGCTCAGCTCCCTCCAGAGGCTCCAGGGGAGGGTCCCTCTGGCCTGGTCCAGCTCTTGGGGGACCCCAGGCCTCCCTGGGCTTGTGGCCACATCACCCCGACCTCTGCATCCATCTGCACAAACCTTCTCCCCTGGGTGGCTCTGTGCTTCAGATCACTCCCTCTTCTCCTCCCAGAACACCTGTCATTGGATTTAGGGTTCACGTGTGTCCTGGGTGATCCGGTGCAGAGGTCAGTAACTTATTTCCATCTGCCGAGATCTTTCATCAGAATAAGGTCACCTTCGCAGGCTACAGAAGGATGGATGGCTTTCGGGGCCACCGCTCAGCCCACCATCCTGGTCATGCAGCCACCGGGCAGAGGCGCACTGGGCTTGGAGCAGGCAGCTTTGAACAAGCAGGGAAGGGCCAAGGGGCTCGGGGAGACGGCAGGGTCAGGCCCTTGCAATGGAGCCGCCAGATGCTGGACAGAGACAAGAAGGGACACATGTCATCCCTTACAGTTCCCAAAGAGCCAAGAAGGCCCAGAAGAGGGACCAGGACGGTGCCGTCCGAGGTGGGGGAGGGGAGGGGAAGGCTCGCCCAGCACAGACCGGACAGGTTTAAACCTCCACTCCTGGCTCAACTCACAGGAACAGCGACCTCACCACAGTTGTTCCTGGCACTTTCCTTTTAGAAGGAAGAAGGGAATCACAGAACAAGCAAAAACGTCCCCGTGGGGGATTCCTGGTGGTTCAGGATGCCAAGGGCCTCTCTTTGTCCCCACGGCTGCCTGAGCCGGTGCGTTGTACGTCACAGTCACCCATCTCCGCTGAAGGGCAGCCTCCTAGGTTGTTGGTCCTTAGTTCCCCCTGAAGGGCTCCCAGGCAGCACACCTCCCCAGCCCACCCTGACCCCACGGCTGCCGCCCACCCCAGAGGGCCTCGTCCCTGCCATCAGGGAATTAGGGGTGCCGAGTCTCAGGCCTGAGGTTGGTGGGGGCGCCTTCACGGCATCCTGTGTGTGCACCCCAACCAGCTCACGGTCCAGCAGGAGCGGTGGGGAGCATGTGTACACGGCAGGGACACACGGGAAGGCTTCCGAGCACCGCCAGGCCAGGAAGCCGCGGAGCCCCGCAGGGAAGCCTGGGTCAGACTTCAGATCACCACAGGAGACTGGTCAACTTCCCCCCTGTACCCTCGGCTTCCTCAGCTCTAAGGATAATTCCACCACTCCGAGGGCCTCTGATGCCAGGGCCGCTCTGTGGGAGAGGTCATGTTCTCCCTGAATGTGTTCAAGGCACGTGATGCCTGGTCAGTCCCTAATGACCGGGTGCATTCTTGGAAGCCCTGGGTCCTGCCTACTCTTCCTGTTGGCACCGGGGTCCTGCGTGGGTGTGAGCTGAAAGGCTACTTCCAGGTTGAGTCTGTCTGCTTAGGTGATAGACATGCCCCCCGGGAGGGAGAGCGTTTGGCATGGGGGGGCCTCATCCCCTCTTTCTGATCAGCGCCAGGACCACCTTCCTTCCAGTTCCCAGAGTTGGAAGACAGGGGCCCTTTCTGGGTCACCTGAACGTATCATCTTACAGGAGCCTTGGTTGATGATATTTGCTGAGTGATCCAGAGGGCCGGGGGGACAGTCCTGCTGAGTTCCTACTGTGTGCTGGCCGAGGATGCTCCTGAGGTCCTTCCCCAACCTCTGGCAGCATCCTCGGGTTCATTTTAATACTCGTGGATCAGGGGGCAGGCTGGGACTGCCACTGGGGGCTGATCCTGACTTGCTCACGCATGCCCTCCACCTGGACGGCTCTCGAAGGGGACAGCCAAGTGCTCAGTCCCTGGGAAAGGGTCTGCANTCCAGCAGGAGCTGTGGGGAGCGTGTGTACACGGCAGGGACACCCAGGACAGCTTCCGAGCACCACCGGGCCAGGAAGCCACGGAGCCCCGCAGGGAAGCCTGGGTCAGACTTCTGACCACCACAGGGGACTGGTCAACTTCCCCCCTGTGCCCTCGGCTTCCTCAGCTCGAAAGACAACTCCACCACTCAGAGGGCCTCTGATGCCAGGGGCGCTCTGTGGGAGAGGTCGTGTTCTCCCCGAATGTGTTCAAGGCACGTGATGCCTGGTCAGTCCTTAACAACCGGGTGCATTCTTGGCAACCCTTGGCAAGCCTGCTCTTCCTGTTGGCACCGGGGTCCCGCGAGGGTGTGAGCTGAAAGGCTGTTTCCAGGTAGAGTCTGNTGTTCAAGGCACGTGATGCCTGGTCAGTCCTTAACAACCGGGTGCATTCTTGGCAACCCTTGGCAAGCCTGCTCTTCCTGTTGGCACCGGGGTCCCGCGAGGGTGTGAGCTGAAAGGCTGTTTCCAGGTAGAGTCTGTCTGCTTAGGTGACAGACATGCCCCCCGGGAGGGAGAGCGTCTGGCATGGGGGGGAGGGGGCCTCATCCCCTCCTTCTGATCAGCACCAGGACCACCTTCCTTCCAGTTCCCGGAGTTGGAAGACAGGGGCCCTTTCTGGGTCACCTGAACATATCATCTCACAGGAGCCTTGGTTGATGATATTTGTTGAGTGATCCAGGGGGCCGGGTGGACAGTCCTGCTGAGTTCCTACTGTGTGCTGGCCGAGGATGCTCCTGAGGTCCTTCCCCAACCTCTGGCAGCATCCTCGGTTTCATTTTAATACTCGTGGATCAGGGGGCAGGTTGGGACTGCCACTGGGGGCTGACCCTGACTTGCTCACGCATGCCCTCCTCCTGAACGCCTCCTGAAGGGGACAGCCAAGTGCTCAGTCCCTGGGAAAGGGTCTGCAGGGAGGCATTTGTGCACCGTGGTTCCTGCTGACCACATCTGCACTGCACAGGAGGAGTGGTCACATGGGGTGCTGGCATAAGCATGCCTTCTACACATCCTGGACATGGTACCCTTGACTGTCTCCAGTGAGCCAGGACCCAGAATGCAGTTTCTGAGGGAGCTGGGGCTGCAGGACTGGCTGGGGCAGATTTACCCCTCAGCTTCGGCATAGGGTCTGGCTCCTAAGGCCTGGCTTGTTGAAGGAATAAAAGACATGTATTCATTCACAGTTCTGCTTTGACGATTGGTGCATAGGTTACTCAGATCCACCCTCTCATGGAAAACAAATTTTAAAAAGTGTCACGCCTTAAAGTTGTTGAAGACCTGAGAAGACCCAGAGGAGTAACTGCCCAAGAGGAGGAGTCCAACAGAAGATCCCTCTCTCCTCATGGAGCTGGACTCCCAGGAGATGACACTTTCAGGTGACCCGGAAAGGACCTCCCTCCTCCAGCCTCGGCAATGACAAGGAAGCTGGTTCTGGTGTCGAGCAGGAGAAGGAGCAGGTGAGGACCCCAGTGGGTCCAGGCATGTCAGCCCGTGACCTTGGTTCAAGGTGATCCTATCCAGAACACCCTCAGATGAGTGGAGAATGCAAGTGCCAAGTCTTTCCAGTTAAGGACACCTTCCCAGGCTTGGGAACTGCCCCAGGGGTTATGGAAGGGTGTTGGCCATTGTGGAAGAGCGCCAGGCACACCAGGATGAAAGACAGCTGGAGGAGAACCAGCAGAAGTGACCCCCTCAGCTTTGGGGTTCTGAGAGGATTTGATGGATAATAAATCTAATATATCAGCTAAGCTCATCTCATTGAAAGAAATAAACCTCAAGATAGAAAGGTCCTGCAAAGGACAGGAAACCATTAAAGAAAATGACACAGCCAACTTGGAAAAGAACCAAAAAGAACAAGCAGAAAAAAAACAAAAAGTGTCATAACGAGAAGCGAAAATACAACAGACGCGTTTGAAGGCACTTGACCTCTTCGGGAAAAGGAGACACGTGGCCACACAGCAGGGGCATGCTGATAACGTATGCAGCCCCCTGCCCAACCCCCTGCTCTCCAGGAAGAAACCCTGATCTGTAGCTGAACCATTTGCCAGTTTCCGTGGTGTAAATACTCCCGCCGTGGCCTGTTTCATGTACCAAAGGGTTAACACCCGGCTGGCAGAATTCCCAATGAGCCAGAAAGAGCTGACTCTGGCACTCAATCGGCCCGGAGACATGGGAAGATATCAAAACCACAACCTGAGGGGCAGAGATTTCAGCCTGACTACCTGGGACTAGGGAAGAGCCATCCTTGGGGAACTTTAAAGACAAGACTCTTAAAACATGTCCAGAATTCACTGGATAACTTTGCCATTTCCTTCTCCAGGTAATAACAAGTATGCTGCCACAAAACCAAGAGAGGCCCAAAGGAAGCCAAGTGGGGTATATAAAAGCCTCAGCACCTAGGACTCAAGATGACATAAAAACTGTACAGCCAAAGAAATGAATGAGTAATGGTGGAATTATGAACAGAGATATGAATAGCTTCGGGACTAGACAATGGCCCGTGACACCTCACTGTAGGAGAGGCTCCTGGCATAGGCACTAAGCCTGGGGGGAGGAGTGAGGAGGAGGCTGAAGACCACATTTTGTTGTTTTTCAGTCACTAAGTCACGTCCGACTCTTTGAGATCCCATGGACTGCAACACACCAGGCTTCCCTGTCCTTCACCACCTCCCAGAGCTTACTCAAACTCATGTCCATTGACTCCATGATGCCATCCAACCATCTCATCCTCTGATGCCCCCTTTTCCTCCTGCCCTCAATCTTTCCCAACATCAGGGTCTTTTCCAATGAGTCAGCTCTTCACACGGGTTGGCCAAAGCATTGGAGCTTCAGCATCAGTCCTTCCCATGAATATTCAGGGTTGATTTCCTTTAGGATTGACTGGTTTGATGTCCTCGCAGTCCAAGGGACTCTCAAGAGTCTTCTCCAACTCCACAGTTCAAAAGCATCAATTCTTTGGCACTCAGCCCTCCCTATAGTCCAGTTCTCACGGTTCAGGGCAAAGAGTCTGACATGAGGACCCAGCGCCCAGGTTCAACTGCCCCTGTTGGGACCAGTGGCCTTGATCTCCTTGCCCCACCTCTCAGAGCCTCATCCCTCGGTAACGGGATCTGATCCTTGTACCACAAGCCAGGTCAGGATGCCCAAAGGAGGTGGGGGTGGGGATGGGGCTTTGCATCCAGGCTGACAAGTCCCTGAGAACATCTGTTGCTGCATTATCCTTACATACGGAGTTGTTGAAATTAGACTTGAGGTGCCTCTAAGTCGAGTACCGCCACCTCAACGTCCAGGCTATGAGGAGGGACCGCCACCCCCAACTCCATGCTCATCCCCACACTTAGCCAAGTCTGGGAACTGTCTCACACACCAGCTCATGCCCACAAAGCCTCAGCTGGAAACTGCAAGAAACATGCCCCTCTCCCCTGTCCCATGTCCATGGCAACCCTGTGCACCCCGGGCAGATGAAAGCCCCTCCATTCTAAGATGGAAAAACTAAGGTCCCGAGGGGGAAGCCACTTGCCTGAGGCTGCTCAGCCTCCAGGAAGTGCCTGGGCTGGGTCTGGACCTACACACTTGGCCTCAGAGGGGCTGTGCGGGGTCTGAGCCTCTCTGGGAGCTCAGGTACCCTTTCCGCCTGACCAGCCATGCTGGAGTCTGGTGTGGAGGTGGCTTCCATCCTCCAGCAGGCAGTTGCTCGCTTGCCTTTCAAAAAGCAATATCCACGAAGACGGGAAACAGATACCGCCGAGGCCCACACCAACTCCGGGAAGGAATGAGGAGAAACTACAGCCTGCCAGCCCTGGGGTGCGGTGGCGAGCCCTGAACGGCAACTTGAAAGCAAACTGACCTTGTAGGGTTCACGTGTCTGTGGTCTTAACAATTCTGCCAAATTCGGAGTCAAGTTCAACATCAGGGAGGTGCGGGCCTCGGTCACCCCCAGTACACAGCCGAGATTCTCCTGTGTGGCCTTTTCGGCAATTACCAGTGGACATAAATAATGCCCTGGCTTTGAGTTGGCGCTTGAAAAATGCTGATGAGTTTCAGTTACAAGGAAACATGTTGGCCCACAAGCTGCTCTTACCCATTTTCTGGGAACCCTGGCCGCTAACCCCACAGCCATCGGAGGGACAGAACAGGGGGGGATGGGTGGAAGAGGCGCTCCTCTGGAAGGCAGGCCTGGGCCACCTGCCTCCAGGACCTTTCCTACCATTTCCATCCTCTCTGCTGTCCCAGGGGTCTCTGACATGACACCCCTCCTGACCCTCATGTGTGAAACTGACTTCGGGGGTGGTATTCTGTAAATGTGGTCATTGCAAATGAAATCAAGTTAGATAAGGTTAGAGTGGATTAGGTGGGCCTTATGCAGAATGATGGGTGTCTTTATAAGAGGAGAGACACACACAGAGAAGGCCATGTGAGGAGGAAGCGGAGGCTGGAGGATGTGGCCACAAACCCAGGAACACCTGGAGCCCCCAAAACTGGAAGAGCTGGGAGTGACGCTCCTCCAGAGCCCAGAGTGGGGGGCCCGGTCCTGCTGACCCTTGACTTTAGACTTCTGGCCCCCAGAACTGGAAGAGAATCAATTAGTATTGTTTTAAGCCTCCCCGGCACCCCAGTTTGTGGTCGCCGGTATCAGAAGCCCCACCTGGGACACTCAATGTTCTGTGTCCCTAAGATCCACCAATCGACCACTACCTCAGCCAGGCCAGTCTTCCCCGGGTCATCACTGGATATCTTCTCAACAATAAACCTCCTGACTTAGGAGAAAGGCTCACACTGCCCCAGGGGCCCCGTCTGTGTGCCTCAGAGCGCCTCAGCCTCAAACACCTGCTGGGCCAGGGGGAGCAAAGGGGGTCACACACCTCTGAGCCCCTGTGACCTCCACACCCTGCCCAGTCACAACTGCAGACGACCGGGCCAGCAGACATTTCAGGAGGGCAGACTTGCTTATCTGCCCCCATTCCTCTTGCTTCACTGTCCTTTTGCATTCCCTACCCCTGCTCCTGGGCTTCCCTTGGGCTTCCCTGGGGGCTCAGTGGGTAAAGAATCTGGCTGCAATGCAGGATACCTGGGTTCGATCCCTGCGTTGGGAAGATCCCCTGGTGAAGGGAAAGGCGACCCACTCCTTCTGGCCTGGAGAATTCCATCCACTGTAATAGCCCATGGGGTCGCCAAGAGTTAAACACGACTGAGCAACTTTCATTTCCTTCATCCCTGCTCCTGGTCCAGCCTGTTCAGCTGGCCCTCATGTTTGGGCCTGGGGGACACTGGTGACATCTGGGGACATTTTCAGTTACGTTTATGAATGCTGCAAGATATTAAATGCCAACACCACCAAGGCTGAGAAATCCCACTTGAAGACTCTTCATCTTTGGGGGTCATTGCTTGAGTATCCAATGGAGTCCATGGATTTCTTTCTTCCTAGGGAAGCACCCATAAGCCCCAATTTTGTTTCACAGTGGGCAAGGTAGTGTGGCTGGGCTCTCGCCGAGGCTATCTTGTTCCCCAAACATTCTGTCTTCTTGTAATAATCAGAGCACACCTGGGAATGAGTCATCCCTGACATCTCTCCACTAATCAGGCTGGTGTGGACCCGCACACACCCTGCACACTGCCTGTGCCCAGAGGCCCCTGAATAGACTCTGGTCTCGAGCAGGGGCAGGCAACAGGCTTCCTGGGGCCTGACTCATCTCAGGGGAAAGCTCGGGGTTGCAGGGACCATGGAAAAGTCAGTAACGATCTGAAGACACCACAGGAAGATGGCTTATGCTCAGCTCCAGGTTTTTGAAATCTTGAACCATTCAGTTTATGCCAATAACAGTTTCACCTAAAAGGGGACCAATCAGAGACTTCCCTGGTGGTCCAGCGGTTAACACTCTGCCTTCCAATGCAGGGAGTGTGGGTTCAATCCCTGGTTGGGAAACAAAGATCATCGCATGCCTCGAGGTGTGGCCCCACAATTTTTTTTTTAAAAAAAGGTCCAATCAACTGCTGAAAAACTTTTAAGGCTATAGAACCAAATTATCACTGAAATTTGGGGTCACTGTGACCTTGTGATTTGTATTAATCATAAGAAATACATTTTTGGTCTTTGCCCCCGGTCCTGGCACAGAGCTCCTAAAACTCTGGGAATTACCTAAGTGGGGAGAGCAGTCAAGGTGTCTCTTGTTAGGTGAATGAGGTGACTTTTGGAGAGTGCCTCCTTTCCAAAGGGGGGCGCTGCTTGCCAGGGTAACTAAGCACATGGTTAGAGGATTGGCATTTCCGGTCCCTCCCCTGCCCCCTCTCCTCCCCTGACCATGTTTGGGAAAGCCCGAAGGGCTTCTGGTTGAAGCAATCACCAACAGCCACTGATTTAATCAATTGTGCTTGTGTGATGACTCCTCCATAAAAACCCCCACACAGGGTCTGGACAGCTTCTGGGTTGATGAACACATGCAGATTTGGGGAAAGTGAGGCTCGGAGAGTGTGAAGTTCCGTGCCTCTCCCACACACACCCTGTCCTATGTATCCCCTTGCATCTGCTGTTCCTGAGTTTATTACCTTTTACAATAAGGCTGTGATCTACTAGGCAACACGTGTCTCTGAGTTCCACTCTGAGTGACCACTCGACAAATTAACAGAACCCAAAGTTATTAAAAACCTCTGAACGGGTAGCCAGTGGGTCAGAGCTCAGGTGACAATCTGGGCTTGCAAATGTTGGCTGGAGTCGGGGGAGGGTCTTGTAGGGCTGGGCCTTTAACCTGTGGGGTCTGGAACTACCCCCAGATAGGCAATGTCCACACTGAGTGAAGTTGCAGGACCCCCAGCTGCTGTCACAGATGTGCTGGGTGGTGCAAGGGAAACAACGCATGCATGTTGGAACTGGAAGAAGCCTCGTCACTTATTAGTACAACTCGATCTTTCCTGGTGGCCATAATCAATGTCTTTATGCTTGATGTTTATTTCAAAGTCAGAAGTTTTAAAGAAGATATGTGTGGAGAAGGATTTATCTGGACTTGGAAAGGCTCTTCTTTCTCCTTGGTGAGCATGGCCATTCCATTATCATATGAGTGATAATGATATATGACTGAATATTCACATCACCAGTGAGAATTTCCCGAGTGCCAGACTCTAAGTTAAGTACTTTAGAATAACCCAGTGATGTAATGACTTGTATCCCAGACGGTTCAGCAAAAAGAACCCGCCAGCCAATGTAGTTTTTGAAATGCAGGAGACCTGGGTTCAATCCATGAGTGGGGAAGATCCCCTGGAGGAGGAAATGGCAATCCATTTCAATATTCTTGCCTGGAAAATTCCACGGATAGAGGATCTTGGGTGCTACAGGCCACAGGGCTGCAAAGAGTTGGACACGAATGAGCAACTGAACAGGCATACAGTCGTGCAAATACTGTTGGTATCTCTGTCTGACAAATGGTGAAACTGTTGCTGTTCAGTGGCTGTTGTTGTTCAGTCATCCAATTTTGTCTGATTCTTTGCGACCCCATGGACTATACACTCCAAGGAATTGTCTAGGCCAGAATACTGGAGTGGGTAGTGTTTCCCTTCTCCAGGGGATTTGTAAGAGTCAACTTGAGAATTCTTGTGTTTTATTTCATTCCAAATAGCCTTTGCGTATCTGAAAGGACAGTGTAGGCACTTTCAAGATGTCTTCTGCAAAACGAAGCAAAGCCCTTTTGGCAAATGTGGTCATGATATCCAGGTAGGCATTGCTGTTGTGTGTGTCACCTCTCAGCCAGAAGGCAGATCCTAAGCTCTTCCTCTGGCAGAAACAAATTCACAAAATAAGCCAAGAAAGAGAGCTGGAAAAACAAACCACACCAACAACCAGAAAATCATTCCTCATGAGACAAAGCTAGAGAAAAACCCAACATCCCTGTGGCTCCAAAACCCTCTTGGCAATTCAGTAAGGAAGAGATGAAACACATCAAGTTCTAAGGAGAGGCAATGCCCATGGCCAGTGTAGTTTAGAGATGGCCTGACTGCTCAGATGCAGACACACACCAATGTAAACCCTTTGCAGACAACAGTGATGGTCATGACCATAGTAAGTGTTTACTCTGGTGACAAACTGCCCTGGGCACCACATAAGGGAGCAGACCTGATTCTCTTCCTTTGCCCCCACACCATTCACTCATGAAGGCAGCT
>SJYV01033017.1:0-16640 GCA_006410875.1 Neotragus pygmaeus
TTTTCTTGGGCTCCAAAATCAGTTTGGATGGTGAATGCAGCCATAAGATTAAAAGAGGCTTGCTCCTTGGAAGGACAAAGCTAGACAGCATATTAAAAAGCAGAGATATCACTGTTGACAAAGGTCTATCGTGAAAGCTATGGTTT
Organism: Neotragus pygmaeus; assembly: GCA_006410875.1. Lineage (NCBI taxonomy): Eukaryota > Metazoa > Chordata > Mammalia > Artiodactyla > Bovidae > Neotragus > Neotragus pygmaeus. Next base: position 147 of record SJYV01033017.1, read on the forward strand.
TTCCAGTAGTTATGTACAAATATAAGAGTTGGACCATGAAGATATCTGAGCACTAAATAAGTGTTAGTTTCAAATTGTGGTGCTGAAGAAGACTCTTGAGAGTCCTTTGGACAGCAAGGAGATCAATCCTAAATAAAATCAACCCTGAATATTCATTGGGAGGACTGATGATGCTGATACTGAAGCTCCAATACTTTGGCCACTTGATGTGAAGAGTCAACTCATTGGAAAAGACCCTGATACTGGAAAAGATTAAAGGCAAAAGGAGAGGGTAACAGAGGATGAGATGGTTAGACAGTATCACTGACCTCAGTGAGCATGAGTTTGAGCAAACTCTGGGAGAGAGTGAAGGACAGGGAAGCCAGTGCTGCAGTTCATGGAGTTGCAAAGAATCAGACCTGACTTAGTGACTAAACAACAACAGAAATCTAAATGTGGCACCAATAATTACAAGGGAAAAATTCCTTGTTAAGGTTTTTCCTCTCTTTTTAAAAAAGTTTTTCATTATTGAGGGATTCATTCAGCAGTTGTATGCCTTTTCAATAGCTTACAGTGAATGGTGTTGGATTCGTGATCTCCAGAGAAGATTTAGCTTCGGGACCAGGAACCAGACTTGATCACTCAAGAGCTTTTGTGCAGCAGAGTTTTATTCAAGTATAGAAAGGGACAGAGAAAGCTTCTGACACAGACCTCAGAAGGGGGATGAGAGTGCCCCCCTCGCTAGTATTAGCAAGGGAGTTATATACTTTTTAAATTGGTTATTACAATAAAAAGAATATTTCAAGGTGGTAAGGTTCTTACTAGACCCACTCCTATAACTTATATTTTAAGATAACAAGATTAGCCAGAAGGTTTTCAGGAAGGAGAAACTGTCCTCAAGCAGGATACATTGTTGTTTTATAATCCTTGGTACAGAGTTTAAAGTGAGTTGTTATGTAATTATCAGTTCTGGGCTTAAAGAAAAAAAATGTTTTATGTGACTGAGAAATGTAGACAAAAAAAGATGTTTGTCCTTTCCTCCTCCTTGAGAATTCCAGACCCCCTATTTCCACGTTGAGTTCCCTAGACTCCTTTCTCCTCCTCGGGGACCCCAGACTTCTTATCAGCCTGCCTAGGAATTCCCTCCTTTGATTCCCTCCTTTTCTTTTAGGAGAATTATGTTGACAAGGGAAAGGGGTGTTGTTTTCATTGCATAACTACTTCCTGCTGTTGAGGGGCATAGTCCCTAAATTGTTGAAGCAACATTTTCTGCTAAACCCTCATATGGAGGGTCTCTGATCCGGGGGCCTCAAGTAATAGTTGGAGGAGGCTGTGGCACTCATAGGAGCCTGGACAACCATTTGTAACTTAAAAGCTTTCAGACGGTTAGAAACAAACCACATTTTACAGTTACAGATGTAAGGCAAAATAGTCATTAAACCAAGTTAAAACCTAATCAAAATTAAAAGTTACATTATGTCCATAGTTAAGATACAATATGTTATACCAGTCCGTCTTAGGATTGCCAGTTGTCATCACAGAGTTGAAGAAAGTCTTTTCCTTGAAGTGGAGAAACCCACCGTGGGAAGTCTTTAATTGATGAGAAGGGGGAGTGCTTCACAGAGCCAGCAATTTTGATTCCAGTATTATGGAATGCAGTGTAGGAATGAGCCCAGGACAGGAAAGCGTCGTCTTGAGGGTCAGATAGCAGACTCAGGACTTTTGGAGTCAGCAGAAGCAAGCCCACATAGATTCTCAGACTCATGTCCGTTCCTGGCTCAAACACTGGCTTGTTTGACTCAAAGGCTGGATCAGGAGTTAACCTCCCGGTAATGTCTGTTGAAAAGGCTGAAAGCTGAGTCACATAGTTAGTTCTAACACTTTAGGCTCTATGACAATATCTGTGTGCAAAACCATTCTGTCATTGAGGTAATCCCATTTTGGGGGGGCAGGTCATAACAATAATGAGGGTCATACCCTCATTATTAAAGGTATGGGTAAAACTAAACCAACTGTCTTGTGTTTCCTGAGTTAGCTTACCAAGATGCCTCTTAATAATGTTATTAGTCTTTTCAGCCTTTCCTGAAGATTAGGGTCTCCAGGAACAGTGTAAGTGATGCTCTGTTCCAAGAGCTTTTGACACTCCTTGAGTTACAGCAGATTTAAAGATGGAGCCATTGTTGCTCTGAACTTTAGAGTCTAAGATCCCACTTACATCATGAGAAGTCAGTACATTAAGATTTCACCCATTAGTAAACTTAGGAGCTTTAGGCATTAACAAAACAGTAGTAGCCATTACCCTTAAGCATTGTGGCCATAGCCTTTTTGCAGTAACAAACTAAACTCAGATTCTGTGGGCAAACTCAAAGCGGGAGCCTGCAAGAGAGCAGTTTGAAGAGCCTTAAAAGCCCTTTGAGTCTCTGATCCCCAGCTTGTCTGTTTGGGCCTGCTGAGTCTCAGTTAGAAGTGTATTAAAGGCCGGGTAAGTTCCCCATAACTCAGAATCCAAATGAGGCAATGGCCTATAATGCCCAAGAATCTTCTCAATCATCTTAAAGTCATAGGCAGAGGATGATTTAGTATAGATTCAATTCTAGAAAGCAAACTTCAGATCAATGACTGAAAAATATTTGGTTCAGTCAGAAATTTCAGACAATGAAGTATTGGGATTAGGCATTTACTATTTGTATATCTTGAGTAAGTCTCCGTTTATCATTTGACTTTTTCTTACACCCAAGATAGGAGTGCTGCATGGACTGTTACAGGGGATTAATAGTCCTTGTTCCTCTAAATTTTCAGTGATGGGTTTTAATCCTTCCTTAACCTCAGGTTTTAATGGATACTGCTTTGGATTTGGAAATAGGTGAGGGTCTTTGAGTTTGAGAGCGACAGGAACAGCATTTTATGCTTGACCCAGTTTTTCCATCAGCCCACACTTCAGGATTTACGTTTTCTTCAGTTATAAGATCAGGTTCCATATTCATGAAATCAGAAGCCTGGACCTTGTTTAGTATATCCCTCCCCAGAAGGGGTAGGGGAAGCTCTGGCACGATCAGAAACATGTAAGAAAATAACGCAGAGTCCCAGTTTCAGCTTAAAGGATGACTGAAATAATAGCGTTTGACTCGTCCAGACAGCCCCATTACGGTAGTGGATCAGGAGGAAAGTGGACCAGGGGCTTTAGTGAGCAGAAAGTTGCCCCAATGTCCAAAAGAGATTGATGGTTTGGCCCCCACAGTTATTAATACCTGGGTTCCTCAGGTGAAATTAGGACAGGAGCTTACGTAGGACCCCTGGGCATCTTCAGTCCTGATTGTCTTGAGACCTGTGCCTCTGGGGCAGTCTTTCGTCCAGTGTGGTCCCTTGCAGATGGGACATGGGGCTGGGGTGGCTTAGAAGCCTGACGGCAATCCCGCTTGAGGTGCCCCTCCTTTCCACAGTGATAGCAAGCCTATCCCTTTTCACCTGGGTCCCTCTGGGCATTCTTTGCAGGCTGTTTCAGAGCAGGTCTAACAGTCATGCTGGGGCTTCAGTCTTTCCCTGGTGTTTTTTTTTTGCCTCGTATTTTCCTCATATTCTCTACCATAATATACCATCTGAGCCAGCTGCAACAGTTTAAAATTTTTAAAGACTGATGTGGTCCAAACGCCTGTTTTTGTAACTTATGGTGGATATCTGGAGCTGAATGAGTGGTAAATCTTTTAAGATCATTCCTCCCTCTGCACTTTCAGGATCAATGTCAGTAAACTTGGGGAGAGCCTCCCATACTCTTATCTGGGAATTACTAGGAGTTTCCTTCTTTCCCTGTTCTATGTCAGCCAACTTAGCATAGTTTAGTCTTAGTGTGCGCTTGCTTGAGTCCTTGAAAGTTACTTCTTGCAAAGACTCTGATCCTACCTTCCTTTAGCCATGTTATAGCCTCGGTCTGGCACAGTTACAGGAACTGCTTGACTCCCAGTAGGGAGGACAGCTGTTTCATGTTCGCTTTTCCCCCTTGTCTCATGTTCAAGCCATTTATCTCCAAAAGCAGTAGCTTCCCCCAGAACTTGAGCTCTCAAGTCAGGAGTCAGCGTTTCTCCTAAGACATACCCTCTAAATAGTCTCAACCACATTGGGACTGTTTGAAATTCTACCTGGACTGGGGTAGACCCTCCTGGAAGGGTGCTCTGATCCTCAGCCTTGAGACTTGAGCATAGTTCAGTTGGGAGCCCCAGATACAGGGGCAAAATAGGAGGATAGGAGGGAGCTGAAGGTTTCACACCCAAGTCTGCACCCTTAGGACATAAGTCTGGCATGTCTCGAGAGAGACAAAGAGCAACCTGCATGGTACTTCTGCCCGTTTCTCTTGTTTTCTATGGAACTGGTCTAGTTGTAAAACAGTATTGTAATTGAGAGAACTTTTAACAGGCCAGCGTTTCCCCATTTTCTAAAGCATACTATGGCCATTCAGTATCACAGAAGAAGATCAGGCGTGTCTCTTTAAACTCTGGGTATCAAACTTGTCCCAGTTTTTTAAAATACATTGTAAAGGAGTGGTTCTGGAACGGTTAGCTCCCATCTGTGAGAGAGAAAAAAGTGGCATCCACAGCCATGGCTTCTTCCCACCAGAAGTGTCTCTTCCTGCTCTAGACAGGGGTGTAGACAGACTCTCCACCAAAGTTTTCCTTCTCTGGTCGGACTTAGTCCATACCTTACCAACGCAGACATCTTACTCGTCCCTCCTGGTTGTACCACCGAGGCGGGGTGGACGTGCCCCAGGGGTAGGCCTGATAGCATCCCAGACTGATTTCCAGTTTCTTACCACCAAGACATTTGTTTGACTTGCCAGAGTAGTTCCCAGAATGTTCCCAAGCTAGTACTACCAGGGGAAGCCTCCGTCTTACGTGTGCCCGGGCACACTCCTGAGTACAGTGCTGACCGCAGTAAAAGCACTGAGTCATAAGGGATGAACAACAACCGAGATGTCCCTCCTGAGTGTCACCACGCAGCATATGTGATAGCAAAAGGGTCAGCCAGCGAGGAAAAAGTGGTTTTTTTTTTTTGCCCTCAAGCCACTAGGGCTAATCCTTCCAGTTCATGTCCACAGATTCCACAAAAGGAGTATCTAGAGAGTTGAGACAAAAGTCATCAGAGAGCCTTCTCTGGTCTGCCAAGAGCTGATGCTACCAAAAGAAGCCCATTGTAATTCCAGTCTAGCCACATCTTGCAATTCCCGATCTGTGTCCTCGAAAGCCTCATGGTCACCAGCAGGGCTTCTTTCCACGTAGACGGGAGACACAGCCATGACAGAGACGCACTGCCAGGTCGCTGGCTCCTGAGGCCGGCAGCCAAGACAGTGCCCTCTAGACTGAGAGACATTCCTGGATCTGGAGCTCCACCTCGCTCCCAAACGTGCTCTTAGAACTTTCGGCTCCTAGCAAGGCTAGGTGCTTCCATACTTGGGGTCTAAGTAAAAGTACATAGTAACAGCATGGATCACAAGTCCCTTGAAAGTCTGTGATCAGACAGATTATGTTAGTAGCTCTAATTCCCTACACACTTAGGAAATGGTCAAAGAGACCATGAAAAGGTGACTGAGAAGGGAAAATTGTGTCCACATGCTTCGCCCATTTCGGCTGCTCCACTCGCAGGGACATTGGGTGTTTCTTGGCATTGGCAGGTCAGTATAAATATAAACCCATGATAAGATTCGCCTTTTGGGGGCTGCCTTCAGTCGTTACGAGACCGTGAAACTGCAAAGCAGGGCTCAGTGCTTGCTTCATGCAGGGCGTGTCATCTGTTCACATAAGCACACCATAGAGTTAGTAAAGCAGAAATCTTGTTTAATGAGAAAGCAGAGAGACAGCTCTCTGTTCTTACCTTGGCCTGAAGATACCGGACCAGCCCCCAAGGTGATGGCTTACAGTGAACAGTGTCTGATTCATGATCTCCGAAGAAGATTTAGCTTTGGGACCTGGGACCAGGCTTGATCACTCAAGAGCTTTTGTGTAGCAGAGTTTTATTAAGGTATGAAAAGAGACAGAGAAAGATTCTGACACAGACCTCAGAAGGGGGCTGAGAGTGCCCCCCTCACTCGTGTTAGCAAGGGAGCTATATATTTTTAATTAGTTATTATAATAAATCAAAAGAATGTCCAAGGTTGTAAAGATCTTACTAGACCCACTCCCACAATTTACATTTTAAGATAGCAGGATTAGCCAGAAGGTTTTTAGGAAGGAGAAACTGTCCTCAAGCAGGATACATCGTTGTTCTATAATTCTTAGTACAGAGTTTAAACTGAGTTGTTTGTTGTGTAATCATCAGTTCTGGGCTTACAGAAAAAAGTGACTAAGACTAAGAAATGTAGAGGAAAAAAAAAGATGTTTGTCCTTTCTTCCTCTTTGAGAATTCCAGACCCCTGTTTCCACTTTGGGGCTTCCCTGGTGGCTCAGAGGATAAAGTGTCTGCCTGGAATGCAGGAGACCCGGGTTCGATCCCTGCGTCAGGATGATCCCCTGGAGAAGGAAAGGGCAATCCACTCCAGTACTCTTGCCTGGAGAATCCCATGGAGGGAGGAGCCTGGTGGGCTACCGTCCATGAGGTCGCAAAGAGTCGGACACAACTGAGCGACTTCTCTTTCACTTTCACTTTCATTTCCACTTTGAGAGCCCTAGACCCCTTTCTCCTCCTCAGGGACCCCAGACTTCTTATCAACCTGCCTAGGAATTGACTCATTTGTTTCTACTTTTCATTTACTTATTAATAGTTGTGTCTGTCTAGTTATGTTTGTTTTTAGCCAGCCAAAAGCTTAGATAATATACCAGTTTTTCCCCAATACTTTGATCTATATATATCTATATACTGATGTTTTAAAATATTCTTTGTTTCCCTTTTTGTCTTTTCTTTTTTTTGCAGCACTACCTGGGGGACTAGTGAATTTCCTAAGAGTTGTCATTTGAAGCTGGCCTGTGCTAATAGTTAAACGAGAACTCAAGAGACTTTCAAAGAACTATGTCTGGTAAACTGTAAAGAGTATTGTCTCTAAAAAATTATTAATGAATTCTCTTGGGATGCTTAGTGAAAGACAAGAGTATTGAAGCATTAGTATTTAAGAACTAGTTTCAGACTCCATGCCGTGGCTGTGAATTTAGGTGTCACAGGGTAAAAGTGCGCCACGGCATCTTTAGTCTCTTTCGTCCTTATTAAAATGTGCAGGTTGTTGTTGTCCATGATGAATTGTGTTGTGGCCTAAGTTTTATAAAGTGCATTTCTCATTCCTAAATGAATATGTCTGTCATCAGAGTGTCTCAGTTTCCCCCTTGACTGTTGAAGCCTCTAAATTGGCTAGGAGCCCGCGTGTCAGGTACAGTTGCTTGGAAACTGGAGGGGTCCAGGACTGCTGACATTGGGCTTAGGAGCTGAGGACACTAGGCAGGCAGTCAGCTATACTTGCTCTGTTTTGTCTGCTTTACCTTCCTAGTTATTTCTGCCTTCCTTTGGTCAAGGGTATATTGTGATAATGTCTGAAGTGTTTCCATTGACCTCTTTTTCAGCTCCTGGCACATGAATGTTTTTTGCCAGATAGTTTCATTGTTTCTAGTTTTTCTGTGTAATAATTAACTTCACAGATTAAAAAAAAAAAAACACAAAACTGTAAAGAAGAGCTGAAAGTGTTCTGTTACAGTGCCTTGTGTAGTTGGCCAACAACTTTGGCTCATGAAACATACAAAGTGTGCATGCTCAGTCACGCCCGACTCTTTGTGACCTCATGGACTTGGCCCTCCAGGTTCCTCTGTGCATGGACTTCTCCAGGCAAGAATACTGGAGTGGGTTGCCATTTCCTCCTCTTCCTTCCTGACCCAGGGATCAAACCCACATCTCCTGTGTTTCTTTACCACTGAGCTAAAGTGTACTAAAAAAAAATCAGAAATAGCCATTAACATGAACAAATATTCTTTATTTTATACAGTGTATGAAATTAGTTAAGATGTGGCGTAAAAATATTTGTTTTGATAGCTAAAATAGTCATTTCTTCCTTCCATCCATCAATGATTAATCTCTTTATGGCCTGACATTATCAGGTGTTTGGGTTGAACGCTCTCCTGTTGCCTCATTCCTCCTCTCAGATGCAGATAATTGTACCTTAGAACTTTGTGTTCTTAATACACCTTAAAAGTATTCATGCACTTAGTACTTACTAAGTACTTAATACAGACCTGGCAGTTGTGGGTGCTGGAGACTGATGCTGAAAACCAGTGAGGCCACCACTCTCAGGCCACGGACGTTCTCTGAGGCTAGACCAGCTCGCTTCCGAGTGCTCAATTCTGTGAGGACGCAGAGCAGACCAATGTGAGCGTCCTCTCAGCGGTGAGTATTGAGGTGGGAGGAGGGGAAGGCCAGACTGCTGTGGAAGTTCCTTAAGGTGAGACCCGAGTGAGGCAGCCTTCTCGGAGACGCTGCAGCAGGACAGCGGCCCTCGGGGAGATGTGCATCTGGTCCGCTGGACTGAGGGGTGGCATTGGGTTGTGCTGTGGTACCAGCTGAGGTCAAGAGGAAGGTGGGGACCCAGTGTTTTTCCCTTTAGGTCGTGTTGATGGGTTTAGGTTTTCTTCTCAGTGCAGTGGGAAGTTAAGGTTTTAAAAAATAAAGATGACTTGGGATTAGGGTGGTGTTGGTGAAGAAAAGTGATTAAAGGCAGCATGTATTTTGGAGGTAGACTGCATGGCTTTGGTGGTGGATTAGATATGGAGGTGAAGGAAAAAGAAAACTGAAGCAGTGATGCCTAGGACACTTTAGAGAAATAGGGATGCCTGGGGAATAATAAGTCCTGTGTGTGCACGTGGGCAAGTGAGTTCAATTCAGTCGCTCAGTCGTGTCTGACTCCTTGCAACATCAAGGACTGCAACACACCAGGCCTCCCTATCCATCAACAAATGCTGGAGCTTGCTCAAACTCATGTCCATCGAGTCAGTGATGCCATCCAACCACCTCATCCTCTGCCTTCCCCTTCTCCTCCTGCCTTCAATCTTTCCCAGCATCAAGGTCTTTTCTTATGAGGCAGTTCTTTGCATCAGGTGGCCAAAGTATTAGAGTTTCTGCTTCAGCATCAGTCCTTCCAGTGAATAATCAGGACTTTTTTCCTTTAAGATGGACTGGTTGGATCTCCTTGCAGTCCAAGGGATTCTGAAGAGTCTTCTCTAACACCACAGTTCAAAAGCATCAATTCTTCGGCGCTCTGCCTTCTTCACAGTCCAACTCTAACATCCATACATGACTACTGGAAAAACCATAGCCTTGACTAGACGGACCTTTGCTGGCAAAGTAATATCTCTGCTGAGGGGATGTAAGAAAAAGAGCTGCATTGTGGACAGGTTACCTTCCAAGTGCCTATCATATATATTTAGGTAGTGCAGTCAAGTGGTGAGTTAAGCTCCAGGGAAAGCTCCGTGGTGTCTGGAAGCCATCAGCCTGTGAATGGTATTTAGAGCTGTGAACAGACCCATAGCTGGGGAGAGTGAGTGGTCAGAAAAGGCTTGACACTAGGGCCAGGCCAGGGATGGCAGAGCTGTATTATTATGTGGAGGCCACCCACAGGGCGGGGCTACAGCCTGGGAGGGGGGAAGGAAAATGGAAGAGGGGCGCTTCTCAGTGGATGTGCTTCAAGAGCAATGCTGAGAAGTGGAGGGGAAGCGGCAGGGGAGTGACCCCTCGCCTTTGGTGAAGAGTAATCTCTGTGGAGCCAGGGGGTGGTCAGGTGGGAGTGAGCTAAGTGTGGGCAGGAAAGTAAGGGAGCAGTGACAGGGGATGCTGTCAGCTTTTCAGGAAGCTCCGTCCTCCAGGGGAGTAGGAAGTGGGTTGAGGGAGGGGTGCTTTTATTTGTGGCAACTGTGTTTGATGGAAACTACTGGAGTGCATACACTGTAGGATTCAGTAGAGTGGGAGAGATGTTTGTCAGGGGAGGGTATTGTTGCAGGCCTAGTGTTGTGTCCTTACAGAAGCAGAGGGTTGTGGGCCTCAGCGTGAAAGGCTTGGCTGTAAATAGCATGGGCACTCGGCAGAAGGAAGCGCTAGCGTCTGAGTACACGTGGAACAGGGTCTCAATTTGAGACTGAACTGAGTAGCTCTTGTTTTTGGCTCTCAGATTATTTTAGAGGACTTCAAGTCCGAGTTTCTTAAGCATTGGCTTCTGTGCTGAGTGCTTCATTCCTGTAAGGGGCAGTCCTGTGTGTTGCAGACGTTTAGCAGACCCTAATCTCCACCTTCAGATGCCAGTAGCATGCTGTCCCTCCCCCAGCCCCCTCCCCAGCCCCACTGTCTCCAAGATATTGCCAGATGTCCTCTCGGGGACAGAGTCATCCATGAGTGAGAGCCATAGGTCTAAAGGGAGGTTATCTGGTAAAGTTAAGGGTACTTAAGTGTAGCTTTGGGTTGGACTGGGCATTTCAAAAGGTCTCCTGGAAGGATGGAAAAGGGAGCTTTATGTATACAAATCACTAGCTTTTCATTTCATGGACTGTATCTCCTTTTCCTTTATCCTAAAATGTTCTTCTTGTGTTTTCTCTACTTAGTATTAGTTCTTGTTTCTCTCACATTCCTTTGGGTCTTCTGAAGTTTTTTTTTTTGGTCTNTGCTGTCTCTTATACACATCTTGGTAAAGTTAAGGGTACTTAAGTGTAGCTTTGGGTTGGACTGGGCATTTCAAAAGGTCTCCTGGAAGGATGGAAAAGGGAGCTTTATGTATACAAATCACTAGCTTTTCATTTCATGGACTGTATCTCCTTTTCCTTTATCCTAAAATGTTCTTCTTGTGTTTTCTCTACTTAGTATTAGTTCTTGTTTCTCTCACATTCCTTTGGGTCTTCTGAAGTTTTTTTTTTTGGTCTCTACTTTGGGAGGCAGAAGTTTGTAAAATGTATCAAGGGCATGACTAAGCAATTCTCAAAATGTAGAAGTAAGTTTTATAAACTGAGCTCTTTTGACGGTGAATCAGATACCTTGGAGGCAAGATTGTATATAAAAGCCAAATATACAAATAGTACCTCAGTGATGTTGTATATTTTACACATATTTTTGCTTTAAAATAGTAACAGTGATATTCTGTAACTGCTGCAAGATTTGGTTAAACAAAAGAATCCTTGAGGGTAAAAGACACTAGATGTCAGTGAACCTTTGAGTTTAAATCGTTGTTTAATGCTAAGTCTGACTCTTGCGACCCCATGGACTGTAGCCCACCAGGCCCCTCCATCCATGGGATTCCCCAGGTAAGAATACTGGAGTGGTTGCCATTTCCTTCTCCAGGGGATCTTCCCAACCCAAGGATCCAACCTGGGTCTCCTGTATTAGCAGGCGGATTCTTTACCAGGGAAGCCCATTGATTTTAAATTACCTTCAGTCTTTCTACTTGTGTCTTCTGAGGTTATTGTCTTCTTCAGTTTTTAAGTTTAACTTTTATGTGATTGTCAGTGGGTATGTTAATACCTCATTGGTTGGAATCTTGTAGAGGAATAGCTGTAATTATCCTCTGTTTCAAAAAATCTTCAAGTTTCAAAAATCTTTAAGAATTTGGTTTGATATATAAACAATCACGTAAGAAACGCAGCTTTTGGGAGCTGAAGTTTTGGTTGTGTTCATTCATTTGGATACCCGAAGAAAAAATTTCTCGTCATTGGGTAGAATTTACCACAGTGCTTTTACCAGTCTTGTGCAGTGAGCACTGCTTAACTTTATTTTTATTTTTCTGTAGTATATATTTGATGTTTCTTTGATTACATTTTTTTAGTCAAAGATTGTGAGTGTTATTGATTGCAACTTGTTCTGTTTACCCCCATTCAGAAGTAGTTCATGGATAGCCATATATACCAGTTTATATATATTTTAGAGGTTTTAATGTCCATATGGTATTCCACATTATAAATGTACAATAATACATTTTATTGTTTCTTCCCAGGTGATTGTCTCGTTTTTCATGATTTCTTATTTTTTTTTAGCATTTTAAACAACATTAACCTATTGTTTATTGATCTTTTTGTTGGGGTGCACAGACTTTCTAATTGTGGCACATGGCCTTACTTGTGTGGAGGCATGTTGGATCTTAGTTCCCTGATCAGGGATTGAACCTATATCCCCTGCATGGCAAAGCAGATTCTTAACCATCGGACCACCCTGAATATTGTCGGGTGGAGAAAGATCAATCAGTGTTGATTGGTGGGTCAGCAGGGCCACACGTTCTTACACGCTTCCCATTCTGTGAAGTGGTGAGCCTTCCCGTAGTGCGGGTGCTCCAGCAGAGGCACCTCTGCAGGGCAGGTGGAAGAACAGCCCCGAGTAGACTGACACTGTGGACGTGGGTGCCCCCTACACAAGCTGGAATACCAGCTGTCTGCAGGCACGGGGTGCCCAGCCCCTGCTGCATCCCAGGGGCTGGGCACCCCATGCCTCTGGGTCCCTTGGTCCCGTGAGTGACTGAGGGGAGGACAGCCTCCTGCTGTGGGCGGGGGGTGGGGGAGTGGGGTGGTGGAGGTGGTCTGGGCTTGCGAGCTGACAGGCATCCCTCGAGAGGTCTTGAGGTTGTTCACTGGGCAGGACTACTTGTTTCAAAACATCCCTGTGCAGGATATCTGTCCTGATTTGTGTGAATCTTTTTAGGACAGATTCCAGCAAAAATGATCTATATCATGGACTGTCTTTCTTACTAATTACTGTGTGTAGATGGCTTTCCCTCCATGTTTGCCACTGCTGGATATTTTTAATGTTTAAAATCTTGCCATTTAGGTAAATGAGAGGTCACTATGATATTAATAATAGATTTTCATGCTTTATTAATAAAGTTTAGTAATTGGCTAAATTCCCCCTTGTTGGTCTTTTACAAAAACTTTCTTAGCTCTTTGACTGTATGTTTTCCAGATGACTTTTAGAATCACCAAGCCAGAGCATTGTCCCTGCTGTTGGGATTTTGATTGGCAGTGTATGGTTTCATGGATTTGGTATTTACAGCCTTTTCATGTGGAAATGCTCACTTTTCATTTGGATCTTCTTCATATTCTGTAGTTACTTGTTTCTTTATTCCAGTAACATAATTTTAAAGTTTAGCGTATTAAGTTTTCCATAGTCTTCATTGCTATTGAAGAAATAGTATTTTTATTGTGCACTGTGTGCCAAGGTTTGTGTCTGTAGTGCTAAATATGAGTTTTCCACACTTTTGTTCTTTTAGACATTTTTCAATTAAAACTTCATAGATCCTTGTTGTAGGTGTTTATAAGTGAAAAGGGGGGAAAAAAGAAAAACCTAAATTATTTTAGGATAATTGAATGTTACTACTCTGCCTTAAAAAACTTGTAAGTGGGATTCTTAAAGTGTCGATGGAACAGAATTCACTTGAATACTAAAATGAACCTTGTTACTTAATAGCAAGTCACATAGACTCTCCAGGTTTAATTTTTTATATGCGTAAAATTAGGGTACTCAAAAAGACTTGGTATTATACCTCAGTTCTAATTAATTAATGTAGTTTAAAAAAATTTGAGATTAATTTGAATTAATTTTCTAAAATTACTAATTAAAAATAATTGGGTTGAATGCAAAGAAGTTTAATTTACTCTTCTTTTAGGTATTTTAAAAATGTATATTATGCTGAATATCTTGTTTCTAAGTTACACATTGTACCTGTCACTCTGTATATCATTGTACCACTGCTTCCCCTTGCCCTCTGGACAGAGGCCAGCGTACTTAAGGTGACTCAGAAGGCCTCACACCTGCCCCCTCCTCTCCCTTGCTCACCTGTTCTCTCTTCCCTTTCCAGAAGCTCTAGTGAGTCTATATTTTGCTTCTTTGCAGGTTTTTCAGACTCTCCATGTATGTGCCTTCGCCATCTTCCCTCCTTCCTGCTGTGTTTTTCAGATCCTGTTTAGTTGCCCTGGGAAGCCACCTCTGACAGTCAGTCGACTTCCATCTCGTGAACTTCCTCAGAACCACCTGCTCACACTTGCTCACATTACCTGCTAATGCAGTTGTCTTTTTACTTATCAGTCCCTCACTTCTTGAAGGCGCAGACCATACCTGTTGGTGTCAGTGATACATTTTAAAGTGATACTTGATCATATTAAGACTTAAGTATAACTGTTAAGCAATTAGATGTTTCATTGATATGTTTGTTGTTTCCTTTTTGTCTTAGGACTGGGCCAATGCGAATGTCAGCAGACAGATCGAGGACACTGTACTGTATGGTTACTATAGTGAGTAAATTTCCATTTCATTTCCTGTCTGGGCTGCTCACCAAAGTGTAGAATAAAGCTACATATAAACTTTAAATTTTGAGGTTGCATTTGAGATGACTGTTTCAGCACCAGAAATAAGTAGTATAGAATTCACCTCATCACCTGGAAGCTTCTGTAAGACACTTTGCTTCATTGAGGTTCACCTGCCGCCGTTCTCTGCAGAGGTTTAGTCACGTTAAGTCTCAGCTCTCTGCCTCTGATACCATTGTTTGCCTACCTTCCTTACCACTTTCCCACTTGAAGTGTTGATTTTGAGTATCTGTGTTCCAGAAATTTCTTCTAAGTATTGGCAGTAGTAGAGTGTACTGTCTGGGAGTTTGCAGCATCACCTTTTTATACTCTGCAGAGCCTGTTAATCTGGGAGTCATGGGGGATTGGGGGCTTCCCTCCTAGCTCAGCTGGTTAAGAATACACCTGCGATGAAGGGGACCCTAGTTGGATTTCTTGGTCAGGAAGATCCCCTGGAGAAGGGATTTCGGCTGCCAACTCCAGCATTCTTGCCTGGAGGATCCCCATGCACAGAGGAGCCTGGCGGGCTGCAGTCCGTGGGGCTGCAGAGAGTCCCATGCGCCTGCGTGACTAAGCACAGCACAGCACGGTGGTCTGGGCCCTTACTCCTTTGTTTCCTCTCTCCTTCCACAGTATGGGATTATGGAAGCTATTTATAATAACCACTTAAATGTTTCCCAAGTTTTTTCTTTGAAAACATATAAATGTGCTTTTTAAAAAGGTTTAAGTGCTGAATTAGAAAAGGGATATCCTTTTTTTTTGGTCAACAGTGAATCAAGAGGTTGAAAAAAATTTTTGTAGGACACTGAAAAAACATCTGTAGAAGTTTCTGTTAACAGGATGAGTTTTTCAAGGATGTCACTGGATCTTAATTTAGCTGCTTTGGCTCTAACTTTGACTCCTACCTATCTAAAATCTGCAGGACCTATGAAGTTCTATATCTTTGGTGTGGATTTTAGAAATATTTTTATGGCGTTTTAATAAAGAATTCATTATTTCTTATGAATACACTAAATATGTATCATAAAATTTATATTTGACCTAGTAAGTGAAAACTTTTGAAATGCTGGTATATTAAGCAGACTGTTGCTTTTCGTTACAAATTTACTGCATGCGTGTTCAGTCATTCAGTTGTGTCCGACTCTTTGCGACCCCATGGACTGTAGCACGCCAGGCTTCCCTGTCCTTCACCATCTCCCAGAGTTTTGCTCAAACTCATGTCCATTGAGTTGGTGATGCCGTGCAACCATCTCATCCTCTGTTGTCCCCTTCTCCTCCTGCCTTCAATCTTTCCCTGCATCAGGGTCTTTTCCAGTGAGTCAGTTCTTTACATCAGGTGGCCAAAGTATTGGATTTTCAGCTTCAGCATCAGTCCTTCTAGTGAATATTCAGGATTGATTTCCTTTAGGATGGACTGGTTTGATCTACTTGAAGTTCAAGTTACTCTCAAGAGTCTTCTCTAGCACCACAATTCTAAAGCATCAATTTTTCGGTGCTCAGCCTTCTTTATGGTCCAACTCTCACATCCATACACGACTACTGGAAAAACCTGGACTGTATGCACCTTTGTCAGCAAAGTGATATCTCTGTTTTTTAATACATAGTGTAGGTTTGTCATGGCTTTTCTTTCAAGGAGTAAGCATCTTTTAATTTCATGGCTGCAATCACCATCTGCAGTGATTTTGGAGCCCAAGAAAATAAAGTCAGCCACTGTTTCCACTGTTTCCCCATCTATTTGCCATGGAAAGACTAGAGATCTCTTAAAGAAAATTAGAGATACCAAGGGAACATTTCATGCAAAGATGGGCTCGATAAAGGACAGAAATAGTCTGGACCTAACAGAAGCAGAAGATATTAAGAAGAGGTGGCAAGAATACACAGAAGAACTGTACAAAAAAGATCTTCATGACCCAGATAATCACAATGGTGTGATCACTAATCTAGAGCCAGACATCCTGGAATGTGAAGTCAAGTGGGCCTTAGAAAGCATCACTACGAACAAAGCTAGTGGAGGTGACGGAATTCCAGTTGAGCTGTTTCAAGTCCTGAAAGATGATGCTCTGAAAGTGTTGCACTCAATATGCCAGCACATTTGGAAAACTCAGCAGTGGCCACAGGACTGGAAAAGGTCAGTTTTCATTCCAATCCCAAAGAAAGGCAATGCCAAAGAATGCTCAAACTGCCACACAATTGCACTCATCTCACATGCTAGTAAAGTAATGCTCAAAATTCTCCAAGCCAGGCTTCAGCAATA
>SJYV01033017.1:19536-48969 GCA_006410875.1 Neotragus pygmaeus
AGATCAGCCCTGGGATTTCTTTGGAAGGAATGATGCTAAAGCTGAAACTCCAGTACTTTGGCCACCTTGTGCGAAGAGCTGACTCATTGGAAAAGACTCTGATGTTGGGAGGGATTGGGGGCAGGAGGAGAAGGGGACGACAGAGGATGAGATGGCTGGATGGCATCACAGACTTGATGGACGTGAGTCTGAGTGAACTCTGGGAGTTGGTGATGGACAGGGAGGCCTGGCGTGCTGTGCTTCATGGGGTTGCAAAGAGTCGGACATGACTGAGCAACTGAACTGAACTGAACTGAATGGGACTAGATGACATGATCTTCGTTTTCTGAATGTTGAGTTTTAAGCCAGCTTTTTTCACTCTTCTCTTTCACCTTCAAGAAGCTTTTAAGTTTCTCTTTGCTTTCTGTCATAAGGTGCTGCTTCATTCGTGTCCAAGTCTGTGTGACCTCATAGATGGCAGCCTACCAAACTCCTCTATCCCTGGGATTCTCTAGGCAAGAATATTGGAGTGGGTTGCCATTTTGCTGTCATCTGAATATCAGAGGTTTTTGAGATTTCTCCTGGCAATCTTGATTCTAGTTTGACAGGATATAAATTCCCTCATCAAAACAACTCCTTGGATGGGGCCTGTTTCTTGGTGACACTAAACTGCATTTGTGCTGTAAAATGTGACAAGATAAGCCCGATTTTATCTAGATGCAGTCCAGGTTTATGAACCCTATCTTATCATTGAACCTGGAGGCTACTGGGTTGATCCGTCATAGTAAAGGGTACAAAGACTTCTACACTGCAGTGTTAATTCAGCTATCTTTCCATTTTGTTTTATAGAGAGAATCAAGTCTACAGAAAATGATTTGTGATAATTTTTTCTTAATCCTCCTAAGGATAGTGTGTCTCTAGTGTCATTTTAAATGCATGGGAAAAAATTAATCTTTATAAACAAGATGAGTTAGGGATTTAGGGTTTGATTCTCTGTATAATTTGGATTGTAGTGAGAGACTACTTTGGGATAGGAGAGTCACTGATCTAGGAAAGAATTTTGCATGGGAAGCCAAATTATGAAAAAAAGATTTCCTGAGGACTGTGAAATCGAAGCAAGAGGATTTAATTTAATAATATTAATGGTTGTTTTCATAAAGGTACTTAATTCCATTTTACCTATGATTGGTAGCTCTTTGACTCGGATGATGACCTACAGCTAAGAATCAGAGCTTCTGAGATGGTAACTGTCCGCAAGCCCAGCTGTTTCCTAGAAATGCTCGATAGTACCTAACTGCCCATTACTTCTTTTCTCCTGCACCCTGAGTGCCATACAGACTCCAGAGAATCCAAAGCGCTGTTTTATCCGTTCCCTTCTGTGAGATTCTGTAGTTCATCTAATCTCTCCTAACATACCAACACATTTTCGTTGCCTGACCTCGCCAGGTATTGTATAAGGCCTTCACGTTCAACGTTTTCGTATTGTGCAAGGCTTTCACATTTAGCGTTTTCATTGATCTTCAGGAGTGTCATTTTGTGGAAGTATTTTCTACATTTTACTGGTGAAGAAATTGATACCTCAAGATGTTACAGATCACCTTTTTAGTGAATAATTAGTCCAGAATGGGCATTATTATAATATTATAATAATGTTTCCTAAGCTGGAGCTGCTTACCATTAAGTGAGCTGTCTTTTAATAAACTCTTCTGGGGATGTTTGTTACCTATGGGAATGCTTAGCATGGAACCTCTGGGGCAGCTTCAAACATCACTTGGAGGCCTTTTAAATAATACAGAATACTAGATTACATCCAGAGAGACTCTGATTTATGTTGGCATTCTGTTAACATCACCACTCTTCTTATCAGAGAAGCACTTATGTATGGGAGGGATGGAAGGTTTGAGGTGCTGGTTCAAGTTTCCCCCAAATTTCTGATTCTCTCTTGAGACCTCAAGTTTTATCACTAGTAACAAAGACTGTCACTTGCTTTCTTTGAAGTGACAGGTTCACTTTGTTCATTTCTGAGAGAGTCGCCTAATACTCCAATCTGGATTACTATTGCTTTTCTGTACTTCGTTGTTCTTTCAAGCAAAAATGATACTATTTGAGAAAAAGTGCCTCGTGTAGCTCACAGCTGAAATAGCACAAGTGGTTCTCACAAGAATGCTGGATATGTACTTCCTTAAACAGAACTTGAAACAGATGAACACTCATGGGTGGACATCTCAGAAGTATTTCTGCTTAAGGGTACTTTCCTGATTACAAGTGCCCCACGCTGGTGAGTGCTAGGGGGTGAAGAATGTAGTAACTGCTAGTGGAAAGAGAAATAGCATCTTAACATTGTCATGAAGATGATTTCGTGTGTGGATGCCCTTCAGATCTGCTGATCCTGAGGGCTTAAAACCACATTTTAAAAGAAACTTCTGTTGTATTAATAGAACTTTGGGTGTTTTTTTTCTGGAAACTTTGTGGAAGTGAATCCTGCTGCAGATACCTCAGCTGTTGATTGGTTATAACCAGGCTGTGTTAACTGAAGCTGCCTACAATGACACAGCTTCCTGGAGCTCACAGAAGGCTGGAGGGTAGAATAGCCTGTGCGTGTGTGTGCACATGCATGCATGCTTAGTCACTTCAGTCATGTGTGACTCTTTGCAACCCTGTGGACTGTAGCCCTCCAGGCTCCTCTGTCAATGGAATTCTCCAGGGAAGGATACTGGAGTGGGTTGCCATGCGCTCTTCCAGAGGATCTTCCTGATTCAGGGACTGAACCTCCGTCTCTTCTGTCTCCTAATTGTCAGGCAGGTTATTTACCACTAGTGCCACCTGGGAAGCTGGTGAATTGCCTACTTCTGCCCCTTTAACCTGTACTCGTGGTGACCCTGTACTCAGAAGAAGACTGTCTCATCAGAGGATGTTGTGCCCACCCCAGAAACATTGACTCATTTTTCTTTTCCTTTTGAATATTTTTGTTTATTCATCTTTGCCTTCAAATTTCTTTGATATTTTCTTTTAAAGCTTCTCTTGCCTGAGTGTTTAGCTTTCAGTTCTGTTTTAGTGTTACATTTGAGCCTCTTATCTTTTAACTCCTCTGTATATGTTTAGCCTTTTATCTGAGTTCTGTTTGGCCTCAAATTAATTTTTATCTTTAAATTCTTTCTTTTTATTTATTATAATTTATTGTAAATGTTTTTCTCTCTTCTGTGACTATTCTTGAAATTTTTAGTTTTCATTCTTTCACCATCTGCTTTCCTTTAGCTTCTTTTAAGTGGGTTTTCCTTTTACTTAATCATTTTTCTTTATGTGTGTTTTGATTTTGCTGTGAATGCAGGGCAGTTTAGACACAGGGAAAGCCCAAACCAAGAGCCGTGGTATTCAAGGCTGTTGTGCTGACTTGTCTGTAGTTGTCCTGTCACTTGCTGCTAGTGATCCTGTCTCCTCTTGATGCTGATTTTTGGCCTGTTTTTGTGTGTGTGTGTGTGTGTGTACATAAAAATTGAATCATATCCCGTGTGTGGTTTCCTGTTTGGCCTTTCTAGTGCTCAGTGTTACATTTGAAAATCATCCCTATTGTTGCAGGTCAGTGCCTTGTTGATTCCCATGGCTGTATAATGCTGCATTGTAACCATGTATCATGGTTTATCCATGCTCCTGGTGGTGATTAGCTGGCTTGTTTAGCATTTGGCCATTCCCAGTGCTGCTGCTAGGAGACTCTTGTATATATGTGTGTGGGGCGTGGGTGTATGTACACTGCAATATTTTCCATTTTATGGGTGCTCTTTTTCTAACAACCCCACATAGATTATTTAATAAATTCTCACTTTTTGCTGTTAAGGAATTCTGTAGTGGAAATGGCACCCCACTCCAGTACTCTTGCCTGGAAAATCCCATGGACGGAGGACCCTGGTAGGCTGCAGTCCATGAGGTCGCTAAGAGTCGGACATGACTGAGTGACTTCACTTTCGCTTCTCACTTTCATGCATTGGAGAAGGAAATGGCAACCCACTCCAGTGTTCTTGCCTGGAAAGTCCCAGAGATGGGGGAGACTGGTGGGCTGCCGTCTATGGGGTCGCACAGAGTCGAACACGACTGAAGCAACTTAGCAGCAGCAGCAGCAGCAGTAGTGGAAATAGAGTTTGCCAAGAGTGTGAATTTAGGTGAGTTAAATTATAGAACTGGGACGAATAAGATTGACCATGGTTTCAAAGTGAAACCTTGTACCTCAGATTTGAACTTGAACCCACACATCCAGGCTCAAACCAAACCAAGACCAAGACTGGGGCTTGTACCCCTGATCTTCTAGTTGAGATCATGATATTCCTGGTCTCAGGACTTAACAAAACTCAGGGTCTTGATGTCTCATCATGGAAAGAACTCAGTGGGAGCCACAGTGACAGGTAAGAAATGGATTTATTTCGAGAGAAACACACTCCACAGACAGTGTGTGCCATCTCAGCAGGTGAGGGCAGCCCCAGGGTGTGGGATGGTGTTTTATAGGGGTGAGTAACTTCCTAGGATAATGAGTAGTGGGAGGGGTAGTCTAGCTATTTGGGGAAGGGCCAGAGGTTTCCAGGATTGAGCTACCATCCAATTTTTTTAATGCTCTGGTCAGCCTTAGAACCCTCACGGTGCCTGTGGGTGTGTCACTTAGTCTGCTGATGGGTTACAATGAGCATACACTGAGACTCAAGGTGTAGTGGAAGTGGACTCATCTGTCATCTTGGACCTGTTTAGTTCTAATCATTTTATGTTGTATTCTTTTAAAGGTTGTGCTCTGCCTCCTTCCATCCTGTTTCAAAACTGTTCCTGTGGCAGGCTTTTTTGTAGCATATAAGAGAGTTTCCCACATGGCATTAGTGGTAAAGACCCTGCCTGCTAATGCAGCAGACGTAAGAGACACGGGTTCGATCCCTGGCTCAGGAAGATCCCCTGCAGGAGGGCATGGCAATCCACTCCCGTATTCTTGCCTGGAGAATGCTGTGGCCAGAGGAGCCTGGCGAGCTACAGTCCACAGGGTTGCAAAGAGTCAGATATGACCCAAGTGACTTAGCACACACACAGGAGAGTTTTTAGGACACTTCTCTCTCCCAGTTGGTTAGTTGCTGAACTCTTGTAGCAGGAGTTTATGCAGTTGCTCTGAACTTTCTGTGTAATCTGTGAATCGTGCCGTGGTACCCTGAGGTCCCTTCACTTCTCTCTGGCTTCTCCACGTGTGTGATGAGGCTGGAGCAGTGCCTCTGCACCATCTAGGAGTGTGAGACATGTGAGTGCTGAGCAGGTGTCACTGCTCTGCACACCTCTCTTGAACTTCGTATCTGTGTCCATTGGTCCACCTGACAGTTTCTACCAAAAAGTTCACATCTCAAACTTAACATTTCTAGAGCAGCTGGTCTTCAAGCTGTTAATATTCAATAAATTTCCTGGTGGTCAGTGAATAGCAACTGAGTTCAGTGAATTCAGTTGCTTAGTCGTGTCCGACTCTTTGAGATCCCATGGACTGCAGCACGCCAGGCCTCCCTGTCCATCACCAGCTCCCAGAGTTTACTCAAACTCATGTCCATTGAGTTGGTGATGCCATCCAACCATCTCATCCTCTGTTGTCCCCTTCTCCTTCTGCCCCCAATCTTTCCGAGCCTCAGGGTCTTTTCAAATGAGTCAGCTCTTTGAATCAGGTGGCCAGAGTATTGGAGTTTCAGCTTCAACATCAGTCCTTCCAATGAACACTCAGGACTGATCTCCTTTAGGATAACTGGTTGGATCTCCTTACAGTCCAAGAGACTCTCAAGACTTCTCCAACACCACAGTTCAAAAGCATTAATTCATTGGCACTTAGCTTTCTTTATAGTCCAACTTTCGTATCCATACATAAGTACTGGAAAAACCATAGCCTTGACTACTGAGTTACTTCAGTCCAGAAACCATCTTTGACTTTATTTTTTCACAAGTTGTATCAAATATGTATAATGTTTTCCTGGCTTGGCTTTCAAAATTTATCCAGAATCTGGGACTCCCCTGGTGGCCTAGTGGTTAAGATTCCAGGCTTTCACTACGATGGCCCCGGGTTTGATCCTATCAGGGATCTGAGATCCTACTAGTTGCAGGTGTGGCCAAACAAAACAAAACAAAACATTTATCCGTAACATGACCACTTTTTAGTACTGTCTTAATCAGTTGGGGTTGCTATAACAAAAGCGTTGCAGACTAGGTGGCTTAGCAACAGACATTTATTTCTGTCTGTTCTGGAAGCTGGGAAACCTAAGATCATGGTGCTGACAGTGTGGAGTCTGATGAGGACTTGCTTCCTGTTTGCAGATGCCAGTCTTCCTGTTGTGTCCTGACACAGCAGAGAGAGAGTAGGCTTTCTCATGTGCCTTCTAACTCACACCGATTCCGTTCACGAGGGCGCCACTCTCATGACCTGATTACCTCCTGCTTTCAAACACCAACACACTGGGGTTAGGTTCAGTGCATGAATTTTGGGGAGACAGAAACGGTCCGTAGCGCTGTGTATATGAGAGGGATAATTTGTACTTCCATGTTTAGAGTGTATGATCTGGCTGGGATGATGACTTCACACATGGCCAAGTAAGAAGGTTGACAGAGCCTCTCCCCAAAAAGAAATACATAATTGACAAAAGAACAACTTCAGCGCTTTGGAAATCAACCAGAGGACTGTTTATACTTGCAGACTGGTAAGGACAGTGGTTAGTGTGTAATATTTTAGACTAGGTCTGTTGCCTTCCTTCTAACCACTTCTTCCCTCCTCAGCTTGAACTGAATGAGAATAAAAATACTGCATATCAAAATTTACGAGGTGCAAGTAAGAGAAAACTTGATAAATTCTATTTTATCAAAATTAAAAATGTGGCCTTTCAAAAGACAGTTTAAAAAAATGAAGTCACAGACACAATATTTGCAAATCGTATGCCGTATAAGGCTTGTATACAGAATATAATACCAATTCTTACCAATCACTAATTAGACAAACAGTTAAAAATTAGTAAAGTATTTGAGCATACTTTCATCAATAATGATTTCTAAATTGCTTTTAAGCACATAAAAAGATGTTCAACATTGTTAATCATTATGGAAATGCAGATTAAATCCCCAGTGAGATACTGCTGCACACCCACTAGAATGATTATCTCAACTCAGGCTCTGTAACAAAATACCACAGACTGGGTGACTTAAACATATATTTCTTACCGTTGTAGAGGCTGGGAAGCGTAAGATCATGGTGCCAACAGATTCAGTTCCTCTCTTGACTTGCAGAGGGCTACCTTCTTACTTTGTCCTCACATGGGGACTGGGGGAAAGAGAGGGAGACAGAGACCGGCCCCTCTTCCTTTTACCCTAAACACTCAGATCATGCCATGGAGTCCTACTCAGGACTTGATCTAATCCTGATTGCTTGCCAAAGATCCCACCTCCAGAAACCATCACACTGGAGGTTAGGGCTTCAACCTGTGCATTTTGGGGCAGACCTACATTCAGTTCATAATGGCTGTAATAAAAACCAGATACTATCCAAGTATTGACAGATCCAGAGAAATTAGAAAGTTCAAACACTGCTCTTGGAAATGTCAGATGGTGTGTTGGGTTGAAAAGCAGTTTTCAACTTTCCTAAAAAGTTGAGCTGGAATCAAGATTGCAGGGAGAAATATCAGTAACTTCAGATATGCAGATGGCACCACCTTTATGGCAGAAAATGAAGAGGAACTAAAGAGCCTCTTGATGAACATGAAAGAGGAGAATGGAAAAGCTGTCTTAAAACTCAACATTCAAAGAAATAAGATCATGGCATCAGGTCCCATCACTTCAATGCAAATAGATGGGGAAACAGTCATAGAACTTTATTTTTTGGGGGACTCTAAAATCACTGCAGATGGTGACTACAGCCATGAAATTAAAAGACACTCCTTGGAAGAAAAGCTATTACCAACCTAGACAGCATATTAAAAAGCAGACATTACTTTGCTGACAAAGGTCCATATAGTGAAAACTGTGATTTTTCTAGTGGTCACATTTGGATGCGAGAGCTGGATCATAAGAAGGCTGAGTGCTGAAGAATTGATGCGTTTGAACTGTAGTGTTGGAGAAGACTCTTGAGAGTCCCTTGGACTGCAGGGAGATCAAACTAGTCCATCCTAAAGGAAATCAGTCCTGAATATTCATTGGAAGGACTGATGTTGAAGCTGAAACTCCAATACTTCGGCCACCAGATGAGAAGAGCTGACTCACTTGAAAAGACCCTGATGCTGGGAAAGATTGAAGGCAGGAGGAGAAGGGGACAACAGAGGATGAGATGGCTGGATGGCATCACCAACTCAATGGACATGAGTTTGAGCAAGCTCTGTGGGTTGGTGATAGAGAGAGAGGCCTGGCGTCCTGCAGGCTTTGTGACCATAGGGTCGCAAATAGTCGGGCAGGACTGAGTTGAACTGAACTGAAAATGTTAAATTTTTTAGTTTAAACTGTGTGATCCAGCAGTTACACTTCAAGGAATACGCTCAAGAGAAATGGATATAATGTCCACACGAAGATATATATGCAGATTCCACAGCAGCATTTTTCACAATAGCACAGATCTGGAAAGAATCCACATGCCCAGCAACCAGTGAGTGTTTAAGTGAAATGTGTTCTGTGTGTGCAGTGTAAGTCAGGGGTCGGCAAACCAGCATTCCTGTTTTCTGTGGCCACTTTCATGCTGTAACATCAGAGCTCAGTGGGTGTGACAGAGATATATAGGCTGCAGAGCTGAGATAAGATCTGACTCTTCACAGAAAAAAAAGAAGAAAACTCTCTTAGCCCCATGCTTAGTAAAAGAAGCCAGATGCAAAAGACTACCTCTTGTTTTATTACCTCAGTATGAAATGTCCAGAAAAGGCAAATCTCTGGAGACAGAAAGCAGATGAGTCCTTGCCTCAAACTAGGAGTTGGAGTGTGGTTAATTGCAAATGGCACAAAGCAGCTTGTTTGAGGTAATGGAAATGCTCTAAAAATGGATCAAATGGATCATAGTGCTCGTTACTCAAGTGTATACATTTACTAAAAACCATTGAATTGTGAACTTAAAATTTGTGCATTGTCTGATATGTCAGTTTTATTACAAAGTTGTTGGGGAAATATTTAATGAGCAGATATAGGTGAAGAGTATAGCACAGTGCTGGATATATGACAGGCTGTCAGTGCAGGGCAGCTGCTATTATTATGACCTAAAACTTCAGGGGACTTGCATTTTTATGATGTTTCTTTTCTACAGTTAGAATCTTATGTGGAAAATGAGGCTGAAAAGGTATGAATTACCAAGGTGTGTAGACTGGAATGTGGTTCTTTGTGTGTCACACCACATGGCTTCCGAGAACTGTCAGTCAGTATCGCTCATGTGCATTACGTCTGTTTACGTACTGTTTATGTGTATTTTATGTGTTGCTATTTCAGCTAATGTTTCTAAGTAGCTTTGGCGTCAACAGTCTAGTCATCATTAGTTTCTACACAGTTGTGCACTACATTGTAAATTGCTTAGCCTTTTCCTTGAGTGTGTAATTTAACATTTTAACAGTTTCTTGTTATAAAAATAGTGTTGCAGCGTAAACCTTGGAATTAATTTGAAAGAGAGAGGAAACAAAGAACCAAAATAGTCCTTAAGAGAAACGATTGTTCTTCAGACCATGTCAGATGATGTATTCTAAGTCAGAACATATAAATGATTTTATTCTGAAAGTTCTATACTGTCAGATCATGCATCGGAATGTTTTAATCACTTTGCTGTGTTACCAGCAACGGTGCAAATGATCTCTTGTCATGTAACAAATTGCCTCCAAACTTCTTAGTTTAACACCACAGACGGATGTTATCTCACTGCCCTGTGGGTCAGGGGTCCAGATGCGGCCGTCAGCAGGGAAAGTGGTGTCCCAGGGCGTGGGCAGAGGCGGCCTCAGGCCTGGGCTGTCTGTGTTCAGTAAAGTCAGCTTTTGCCGCATGCACTTTCCATAGGGCAGTTCATAACATGGGAGCAAGCAAGATGGAAGCCAGAGTTTTTTAGTCACTCATCCCCCGCTTTGGTCATACTCTGTTATCAGCACTGAGTCTAGTCCAGCCCACACCCAGAAGCAGGGCATGAGTATCAGAGATGTTGGCCACTTAGAGGCTGCCTGCCACAGCTGTTTTGCAAATGTTGACAGCTTTGTTATTTATTCAACATGTAATACTTTTATACTTGCAGAGTATTTATTAAGCAGACAAGGTATGAGATTTGAAGCCAGCGTTTTGCAGTCCCCTACGTGCCTTTCCCCAATGCCATCTCCTCCCCAATCCCTTAGAAATACACACTGTTTAAATTCAGTCTGTGTTAATTCTTACTTGCCTTACAGTATTACCATGCTATATCCTTAGTTATACTTTTGAACTGTATATGAAATTGTTTGCTTGTTTTCATTCAAGTCATGTGTCTCTAGGATTCACACATGTTACTGCATAAGATGCACTTTATTATCATTGTGTGTGACTATATACTGCATGGTGATCATTCTGGACATTTGGAAAAACGGTGAATGTGTTTGTACATGTTTCCTGTTGTGTGTGTGCAAAAATACATACATACAGTGGAATCAATGGGTCATAAGTCATGTGCAGCTTCAACACCCTAAATAGTGCACCATCATTTTTCTAAATGTACCAATTTAAGTCCTGTTAGGAGGCTGTACTCTTTCTAGTTGTTCTGGACCCAGAACTTTGATATCACCATGTATTTGTAGTTTTTGCCAATTTGGCAAATGTGAGCTGATCATTCACTAATCTGCATTTCTCTTATTTGGAAATGAAGTTGCATATCTTTTAACATTTATTGGCTTTTTTAGCTTTCTGGTTCAAGTACCTTTTGGCAGTTGAGATGTGTTTTTGTTACTGATTTAAGATTATTTTTTAATGTACTCTGAGTAGTTTAATTTAGTGATTTTAAATATTTTCTTTTCCTCACTAGAAGTAAGCTATGTGAGGAGGGAAGATGTGAGCTCTGATCCATGACCCAGAATGATGCCTGGAACATACTCAGTAGATGTTTGTTGAATTGAATGCATTTGTCAGGGGAGATAATCATGTGAAGTTTGTTTCATATTTTCATTCTTCTAAGTGATGTGTTACATGAATAGATTGTTCTTAAACCATCTTTGCATTCCTTGGATAATCCTAGATTGGTCATGGTGGTGGCTTTTCGGGTTTGTTTTTAATTTTTTTGCTAGATTTCATTTGCTGCCATCTTGTTTAGGATTCTTTTAAAGCTTGATTTAGAGGTGAAACTGGCCTGTGATTTTCCTTTATCGTTTTCTCATCAGGTTTGAATATGAAGACTCTGCTAGTTTGCTAAAACGAATCGAGAGGTGCCCTTTCCATGTTTAGAGAGTGCCGTGAACCACCTAGCACTTCCATGTGGTTCTTTCCTCCCATGATCTGTTGCGTGTTACTGGTCACCAGGGAACGGATGTGAGCATGGTGGTTTGTACTAGTATTCCTTGTGACCCTTTCACAAAACTGTTACTCTTCAAACCCTGCAGCTGAACTCGGCTGGTTTTAGAATTCTTTATAGCCATATGGGAATACTTCCAGCAAGGATGAAAACAGTGGTTTCATCGAATTGTTGTTAATTGATGTTGTTAATCACTGAGCCTGTAAGTTGTGTCCAACTCTTTCTAGACCTCTTGGGCCGCAGCCTGCCAAACTCTTTCTGTCCTTGGGATTTCCCAGATGAGAATATTCCAACAGCTTGCCATCTTCTTCTCCAGAGGATCTTCCTGACCTTTGGATCGAAGCTGCTGCTTCTGCATTGGCACACAGGTTGTTTACGACTGAGCTACATAGAAGCCCTTTCATCAAATTAGGAGGCATGATTTATATCTGACAATAACAGGCAAGTTTGGCCTTGGAGTACAAAATGAAGCAGGGCTAAGGCCAACAGTTTGCCGTGAGAATGCAGTGGCACACACCCTCATAGCAAACACCCTCTTCCAGCAACACAAGACATGACTGTACACGTGGATATCACCAGATGGTCAACACCAAAGTCAGATTGATTATATTCTCTGCAGCTGAAGACGGAGAAGCTCTATACAGGCAGCAAAAACAAGACCAGGAGCTGACTGTGGCTCAGATCATGAACTCCTTATTGCCAAATTCAGACTTAAATTGGGGAAAACNGTCAACACCAAAGTCAGATTGATTATATTCTCTGCAGCTGAAGACGGAGAAGCTCTATACAGGCAGCAAAAACAAGACCAGGAGCTGACTGTGGCTCAGATCATGAACTCCTTATTGCCAAATTCAGACTTCAATTGGGGGAAACCACTAGGCCATTCAGGTATGACCTAAATCAAATTTCTAGTGGGCACACATTGGAAATGACAAATAGATGCAAGGGATTAGAACTGATAGACAAAGAGTGCCTGAAGGACCATGGACAGAGGTTTGTGACATTGTACAGGAGGCAAGGATCAAGACCATCCCCAAGAAAAAGAGATGCAAAAAAGGCAACCATTTGGTTGTCTGAGCAGGCCTTACAAATAGCTGAGAAAAGAGAAGTGAAAAACAAAGGAGAAAAGGAAAGATGTACCCATCTGAGTGCAGAGTTCCAAAGAATAATGAGAGATCGGAAAGCCTTCCTTAGTGAACAATGCAAAGAAATACAGGAAAACAATAGAATGGGCAAGGCTAGAGATCTCCTCAAGAAAATCAGAGATACCAAGGGAACATTTCATGCACAGATGGGCACAATAAAGGACAGAAATAGTATGGACCTAACAAGCAGAAGATAGTGAGAAGAGGTGGCAAGAATACACAGAAGAACTTAACAAAAGAGATCTCAATGACCCAGATAACCACGATGGTGTGATCACTCACCTAGGGCCAAACATCCTACAATGTGAAGTCAAGAGGGCCTTAGGAAGCATCACTACAAACAAAGCTAGTGGAAGTGATAGAATTCCAGGTGAGCTATTTCAGATCCTAAAAGATGATGTTATTAAAGTGCTGTACTCAATATATATTATCAGCAAATTTAGAAACTCAGCAGTTACCTTAGGACTGGAAAAGGTTAGTTTTCATTCCAATCCCAAAGAAAGGCAGTGCCAAAGAATGTTCAAACTACCGCACAAATGCACCCAGGTTATATGCTAACAAAGTTATGCTCAAACTTCCTCAAACGAGGCTTCAACAGTATGTGAACTGAGAACTTCCACATGTTCAAGCTGGATGTAGAAAAGGCAGAGAAACCAGAAACCAGAGTTAAATTGCCAACATCCGTTGGATTATAGAAAAAACAACAGAATTCCAGAAAAACTAAATCTGCTACATTGACTATACCAAAGCCTTTGACTGTGTGGATCACAATAAACTGGGGAAAATTCTTCAAGAGATGGGAATACCAGATCACTTGACATGCAGATCAAGAAGGAACAGTTAGAACCAGACATGGAACAACGGATTGGTTCAAACTTTGGAAAGGAGTACGTCAAGGCTGTGTATTGTCACCCTGCTTGTTTAACTTCTATGCCTAGTACATCATGTGAAATGCCAGGCTTAATGAAGCTCAAGCTGGAGTTAAGATTGCTGGGAGAAATATCAATAGCCTTAGATATGCAGATGACACCACCCTTCTGGCAGAAAGCAAAGAGGAATTAAAAGAGCGTCTTGATGAAGGTGAAAGAGGAAAGTGAAAAAGCTGGCTTAAAACTCAACATTCAGAAAACTAAGATCATGGCATCCAGTCTCATCACTTCAGGGCAAATAGATGGGGAAACAATGGAAACAGCAAGAGACTTTATTTTGTTGGGCTCCCAAATCACTGTAGATGGTGACTGCAGCCATGAAATTAAAAAACGCTTGCTCCTTAGAAGAAAAGCTATGACCAACTTAGACAGCATAGTAAAAAGCAGAAACATTACTTTGCCAACAAAGGTCTATCTAGTCAAAGCTATGGTTTTTCCAGTAGTCATGTATGATTGTGAGAACTGGACCATAAAGAAGGCTGAGCGCTGAAGAATTGACACTTTCAAACTGTAGTATTGGAGAAAACTCCCAACAATTGTGGTGTTCAGTGTCCCTTGGACTGCAAGGGGATCAAACCAGTCAATCCTAAAGGAGATTAGTCCTGAACATTCATTGGAAGGACTGATGCTGAAGCTGAAGCTCCAATACTTTGGCCACCTCATGTGAAGAACTGACTCATTGGAAAAGACCCTGATGGCTGGGAAAGACAGAAGGCAGGAGGAAAAGGGGACAATGGAGAATGAGATTGGATGGCATCACCGACTCAATGGACATGAGTTTGAGCAACCTCCAAGAGATGGTGAAAGACAGGGGAGCCTGGTGTGCTGCAGTCCATGGGGTTGCAAAGATTTGCACACCACTGTGTTACTGAAAAACAGTAACAGATTTTGGTCTCTTTATTCAGTGATACCAATACCTCCCATTGACTCCCATTGGAGCAACAATACCTCCCATTTTAGCTGAAGGGCCTGGTGTTTATTAGAAGGCTGCTGCTTATCAGGGGAAGTATGTTTCAAACCTGTACTAGGTCGCCCATCACGACGCTGCCGTGTTCAGGGGCACAGACTAATTGAGCTTCATCTACTGACCATTCCCAGACAGGACCACCAAGGACGTGACAGCTTATTGGTGAATGTTTGGGTTACCCCATTTCTCCTGCAGCATTCTATGCTGCTGTAAAGAGATTGGAAATAAGTGGCTGGAATGGTTTTTCAGTCTCTCTTAAAGTAAGACTGGAGAGAGGTACCCAGACTGGTGTAGCAGCATTATGCAGGGCCTCTGCTTGCTTCCCTCTGCTCTCCATCCTTAGTACCTGATTCCCACCTTGAGGCCACCAAGAGTGGCTAGAATCTAAGCTGTCATGTTTACAATTCAGGCAGAAAGTTGAAGGAAGAAAGACAAAAAGGAGAGTGAACTGAAAGGAAAATGGGTGTTGTGTGTGCAGCTAGTAGTGTTGACCCCAGATTGCTTCAGCTGGGCCAGTGGGATAATTTTAGAAGGCTTTTAGAGTTCCCAGAATATCTTAATACTTGGACCGTCTAAAACAAAAAGCTTTGTAATAATTATACTATAACAATATTGACTGAGCTATTCTATGTCTCAGATTTCTCATTGGTAGTCGGGAGGAATAAAGAATGTCTAGAAATTCCAAAGCCTGATTTGTCATGTGAGTTATAATTTAAAAATGCAGTTTTCAAAAGATACATTGTTTGCTTTGTGTGTATTTAAAACATCCTAAGAATTATCATGTATTCTTTGGCACAGTTTTTGTCTGGCTTTTTGAGAGTTGACGGCTTTCTGTTCACTTGTTTTTGCTAGTTTTATTTAAAAAAAAATAACTTGTTTTATGAGTTTAATTTCTGCCAATTTCAGTATATGTGAGGTTTAAATTTTCTTTTTTAGTGTTTTTTTTTTTTAATTTTAGTGGGACTATTAAACCAAAAAAGTCTGTTTATCTTTTACTTGTTAGTAGCAATCTTTTAACAAAAACTGTTACAAGTAAAATGTATTTTATAAAGATGTCAGGATTTGAGAGTATCATTCCTGTTGGAGTTAAGAATAATTTTCCTTTGAAAATAGCTATCAGTTTGAAGTATAACTTTAAAAGAATCAGTTTCTCTGTTTCATGATAGCATTTTTTTTCATTTACAGATATATAGTACCAACTTGGCATTAGAACTGATCTGAAACACATGAAAATGTTAATGTATTTTTAGTTTCCTTCTTTACAGTTTAACATTTACATGCTAAAGGAAAAAATCTTTTTGAAGGACACTGAAAAAGAACAGTCCGATTACAAGCAAATGGCTTGGGACGTGGTATCAGGGTAGCCCTGCACAGACCAGTGTCCTAGAGTCTCTTCAGAAGTGTGTTTCTTCCCTACTTCCTTCCTCAGGTGTCAGTTCCTAGAAACTTGTTCTGGATATTCTTACCAGCAATGTATGAGATTTTTGGTTGCTGTTCATCTTCATGTCTGTTTATAGTCAGTTGAGTTCAGTTCAGTTCAGTCGCTCAGTCGTGTCTGACTCTGCGACCCCATGAGTCGCAGCACGCCAGGCCTCCCTGTCCGTCACCAACTCCTGGAGTTCACTCAGATTCATGCCCATCGAGTCAGTGGTGCCATCTAGCCATCTCATCCTCTATTGTCCCCTTCTCCTCCTGCCCCCAGTCCCTCCCAGCATAAGAGTCTTTTCCAGTGAGTCAACTCTTTGCATGAGGTGGCCAAAGTACTGGAGTTTCAGCTTCAGCATCATTCCTTCCAAAGAAATCCTAGGGCTGATCTCCTTTAGAATGGACTGGTTGGATCTCCTTGNGAAACCAATCAGCTGAAGAGCCCACCAGCGCTAATCTGAGTTCAAGGCATGCAAAGTTAATAATATATAAATAAAAAGTGAGGGACTTCTCCCAAAACAGAGGGCCCAGGTTCGATCCCTGGTCAGAGAACTAGATCCCACTTCAGGGAACTAGATCCCAGAAGCCACAACTAAGAATTTGCATGCCACAACGAACACTGAAGATTCTCTGTGGAGAGCGCATTCCACTTCCTACCCAGGGAATTGGTTTATTGGTGGAGGAAGAGCAGCAGCATTAATTAGGATCTGAACAGAACAGACTCAGAACCACTTATTAAGTCTGACCTTGGCCATGCAGTTTACTCGTTTGTGGGCCTCAGTTTCCTCATCAGTAAAATGGGGCTCCTAACTGTTCTCCTGGCAGAGGCACCTTTGAGGGGTGAATCAGTCCATAACCGTGAACCGCTGACAGATGGTCCTAAGACACAGCAAGCGGCCCACAAAGCGTGGGCCCGCTCCTTCCATGACCCCCATGACTGTGACTCCGCAAGTTAAAGGAGCTCACACATAACGAGCTGAGTGGGAAAACAGGAAACACCGAACACAGGTCAGCAGCCACGTGATGGTGAGCACCAGTGGAGAATAAACGCAGATACGGAATTTCTACCCTATGGCTTTCGCCAGACACCGTGAGACTTATTTCAGAAGCAATGGCATCGACATCAGGCACATTGCACATCTCCACAGACCCGTGTCCTTTCCTATCCGAGCTGCCTTCTGGGTTTTTTAAAGTAATTCACCAAACTGGTTTCAGTCTCATTATTTGCAGTAGTTACATCCACAAAGCTACTGCAAATGCTTAATTAGAGAATACTGGATGACCATCGCTGTAAGGGAAATACATTGTGAGGGTCCCGTGAGCCTGCTGTGACATTCTGGTCCACCTAGGTTTGTCTGCCAAGGTCCTTGTAAAACATGCTAGTTTCATTAGCATCAGAATCCAGCTTTTCCATATAATCCTTTTCTTTTAGTATCCTTTTCTTGAGCAAGTATAGTCAATTCTCATTATTCACAGTAATTATGTTCTATAGTCACCATGAACAGTCAATTACCAAATGCTGAGCTGTTATTTCTAGGATACGTGTGTATATGCACATATATATATGTGTGTGTGTANAAGATCCCCTGGAGAAGGGAAAGGCTACCCACTCCAGTATTCTGGCCT
Source organism: Neotragus pygmaeus (assembly GCA_006410875.1). Lineage (NCBI taxonomy): Eukaryota > Metazoa > Chordata > Mammalia > Artiodactyla > Bovidae > Neotragus > Neotragus pygmaeus. The sequence continues at coordinate 37,069 of SJYV01033017.1, forward strand.
GGAGAATCCCATGGACTATATCCATGGGGTCACAAAGAGTTGGATGTGACTGAACGGCTTTCAGAAGGTGTACATCTTCCAGTGTCTGTGCTGTTTTATTCAGCCTAAGGTCTGTGAGGTCCATCCTTATCACAGGTATTCATAGTTTTTTCTTTTTTATTGCCGTTTCTATGACTGTACCACTCAGCTTATCTGTTCACCCGTGGATAGACATGTGGGTTATTTCCGGGTTTTGATCACTATTAATAATATTGCTGTCAACTTTCTTGTTGTGAATCAGACTCGATAGTTTCCCTCTCGCATATCTTCAGTGGGATGTGCTTATGTGGCTGACCTTTGACCTGGAAACCTAGCCCTTGGCTGTCAGCTGATAGTACTAATTGATTGGTGGATATATACTGCTGAATACAGAATCATGCAGTCCAGCTTGTTTAGATTGTTTGTGCATGTGACTTATGGTACAGCTGCTGTCCTTCTTGGAGTCTGTACTTTTGGTAATATTAACTGGTCACTCAGGCATTTGTGCCCACATTATAAATCACCAGTAAGAACCCTGGCAGGCTTATCTGGGCAGAAAGACTGCATGTGTCGCTGCACTTCATCCCTGGGGGAGTGGAACTGTCTGGCTATATGGTAGGCATGTGTTAACTTGGTGAGAAACTGCTAGACAGTTCTCCACAGGGTTGTGCTCCACAGGGTTGTCCCTCTTGAAAAGCGTGGGAAAGTATGTTGTTCTGCATTCTTGTCAATAGTTGGTATTGTCAGTTTAATTTTAGCCATTCTGGGGTCCGGAGCCTCTCGTTATGGGCTTAGTTCGCATCTTCCTAATGACTAGTAATTATGAAAGTTAAAAAAGTGAGGTTGCTCAGTCTTGTCCTACTCTTTGTGACCCCATGGACTGTAGCCTACCAGGCTCCTCTGTTGATGGGATTTTCCAGGCAAGAATATTGGAGTGGGTTGCCATTGCCTTCTGCAGGAGATCTTCCTGACCCAGGGATTGAACCCAGGTCTCCTTCATTGTAGGAAGATGCTTTACCATTTGAGCCACCAGGGAATAATGATGAGCACCTTGTTAATCATGCTTATTGGCCACTGAATACTGGGAATGCTTATGAAATAGTCATCGGGCTCTGTGCCTGTCAAGGCCAAGGCCACCAAGCAGTAGACACAGGGACATGCTGAGGCTGAAGCCAGACCTACTGCATCTGTCAGTTTATCAAGCTTGGCATATGGCTATCAGCCCCATAAACTCTGTTATAATTTAGGGTTTTTCCTATTCTTAACAAATTATTTGATTATTTCAGTCCTAGTACTGATGCAGTGTTTAGGGTGATGTATAGTACTTTCCCTTTTATATTTAAGTGTTTGAAGCTTTTTGTTGGTCAGTTGCTTAATTCTGTCTGACTGTAGCATGCCAGGCTTCCCTGTCCTTCACATCTCCTAGAGTTTCCTCAAACTCATGTCCATTGTGTTGGTGATGCCATCCCACCATCTCATCTTTTGTCGTCCCCTTCTCCTCCTGCCCTCAGTCTTTCCCAGCATCAGGGTCTTTTCGAGTTGGCTCTTTGCATCAGGTGATCAAATATTGGAGCTTCAGCATCAGTCCTTCCAGTGAATATTCAGGACTGATTTCCTTTAGGATTGACTGGTTTGATCTTGCAGTCCACAGGATTCTCAAGAGTCTTCTCCAGCACCACAGTTCAAAAGCATCAGTTCTTCAGAGCTCAGCCTTCTTTATGGTCCAACCAGTATTTTNCATCAGTCCTTCCAGTGAATATTCAGGACTGATTTCCTTTAGGATTGACTGGTTTGATCTTGCAGTCCACAGGATTCTCAAGAGTCTTCTCCAGCACCACAGTTCAAAAGCATCAGTTCTTCAGAGCTCAGCCTTCTTTATGGTCCAACCAGTATTTTGGTACTTTTTTGAATACTTGTTTCTTTCCACTGGCTCTTAGATTTGTAATAAAAATGTTAATTCTGGCTATTCTCTGGTTTATAGTAGAAACAACAGTATTCATTATCCTTAAATATTTACTATCATTTTTAGTTTCTTAAAATATTAAGAGGCTGCATGGATTTCACAAAGTATCTGTAGTGCCAAAATTCAGTATGCTGACAGTCATGTTGTGATTGGACAGTATAAATTAACTCTGACTCTTCTATCAGTTATTTAGAGTCTGGTTTGTTCTGAGGTTTTTTTTTTTTTTTTTTAACTATGTTGCATTTAGTGGGGGCTGTTTCATAAGTGACTTCCAGAAAAATGAAACAGTGGTAGCTACTGTTTAGATTATGTTTAAAAATTCTGTAATTTATACAGTCATTCTTCCCAAGAGAATGAGTAATTTAGCTTTATTATACATTACTCACAATACTTTTAATTTGTTAGTAATTTAAGTATTATGTATTACTAACAAATCTTTAATAATACTTTTTTGGATAAAGGAGTATAATGATTCTCATCCTGTGGTTCCTTGATATAATTGCATATTCACTATTTCCCATGAAATAGTGTATGAAAATAAACGTAAATACATAGATTTCTTAGGTTTCTTGAGATTGAAAAATCGTTTATGTTGTTTTTATTTTAAATACTGTATCTATAGCTGTTGAAATTTCAAGTTCTATGTTGAATTAAAAACAATACTTTGATTGACTACTGGTTGAAAGTATATCAAATCTAATGTTATATTAAAGCAGATAAATAGAAATTCGTATCACTTAACTTTGAATCTGATTTTACTGTTTCTTACATTTTCTCTTTCCTGATTTTTATTTTCATAAGATCAGTTTCATAACATTGCATATCTTAAACTCTTGCTCAGTGTCTGGGTCGTGTCTGACTCATCGTGACACCATGGACTGCAGCATGCCAGGCTTCCCTGTCCTTCGTCATCTGGAGTTTGCTCAGATTCGTGCTCATTGAGTGGATGATACTATCTTAACCATCTCCCCCTCTGCCCCTCTATTCTCCTTTTAAACATAGATTGGGGAAATTATTTGCAACAAAAGGATCTTATCAGTTACAGCTCTTTCTTTAACTTGAGTGACTGGCAAATGTGTCAGCTATACTCAGTATTAAGTTGGAAAGAATATAAAAGTTAAAGTTTATTTACATAAGATCATTCACAGAAAGTTCTTAGTACTGTGATGTGTACATCTTAAGACCTGAGATGTTAGAGGCTACAGTTTATTGACACATTTAGTATCATGATTGTTGCTAAAAATTGCCCCAAAGTTAAGTTGAATTATGATTTGCTATGTGATAATAATGGTGTTGATTTCATGAAATAGGATTCAGAAAAGGTTGATTTGGATATTACACATACAAATCAAGTTGCAGGTCTAGGATTCAGATAGGGGAGTGAATCTGGAGTGTGTGTACCTATATGTTGGAAACGTTTGTTAAGTTGGTGTGTTTTTATTATATCTCATCTCATTCTTTCTGCAGCCTTATATTCTGTTATATTATTCTGTGTGTTCTTCTGGATCCCTTTTGTCTACTTCTACTATGAAGAAAAGGATGAGGATGATACTGGTAAATGCACTGTAAGTAGCTTTATTTTAGAGGTCTCAGTTTAGGGGGAAATGGATTATTTCTTCCTGTTTTCAAATAATGTGACTTTGAATTCATTCTCGAGCATTGTTGTCTAATAGAAATATAATGTAATCCACAGGTGAATTTAAAGTTTTCTAGTAGCCACAATAAAATAAGTAGAAAGAACAATTAAAAGTATTTTTCATGACACATTGTATTTAAATTATTTGTTCAAAATATTATTTCAGATAGTCAAAAACATTTATTAATGAGATGTTACTTTTTTTCACATTATGTGAAATTTTGAGTGCATTTTATACCTGCAGCACACCCCGGGTCATACTAACTATATTCCAGCGCTCAGCAGTCACAGGGTACTTGTGACTGTTGTTCTCGAGCAGTTCTGCAGCTGGGTCAGCAAACTTATTTCTGCGTAAGGCCAGTGTACAGTTAGTGTGATGTGAGGTAGGAGGGGCTGCGTGTGGCACACAAGATGTGGTTTACTGACCTGTGTTCTAGGACGGAAAGGGGGACTCACAGACTGTCCTTACTGATCCCACAGTAATACCGATACAGAAACCTGGTCAGTGGGGCACACGTGCATGTCCAGACCTGCAGACCAAGGTCACTTAAGGCTTGGAATAAAACTCTTCACTGAAACATTAGCAGGGAGAATTCAGGAGTATCTTAGAAGCACATTAATATAGTATATAACTGAGTTGGGCCTGTCTCTGGAATGCACTGGTGATTTAGAACCAGCACTTCTCTTAATATATAGTAATTTAATAGGCCCTAGAAGAAATTGTATGTTGAAAGGTATTTGCCAAAATTGAACACTTTATTTCTAATTTAAGGGAAAAACAGCATAAAAGAATAAATTTACTTTGTCTTTTTATTGAGTTACAGGAATTTGTTTTATAACTTGTTTTTGGTTTGTAACATTTAAATACATAAGCAAATATATTCACTCAAAAGCCAACATTAGGCATAGCCGTGCTTATTAAAACTTCACAGCATTTGCATTAAGATCATTAGCAAAGTACATCAGCAATATTTTAAATGATTCCCAGAGTGGTAGTCAGTGCAATTTGTTAGAGGAAAAAGTGTTTAAATATTTATAAAGAAAGTTGAATTATTATCTCCAGATACTGTGTGATTCTGTATTTGAAACCCCAGAGTGTGTAAGGTAGAGTGGCTAGTCCCAGATTTGCTGTTGAAAACGGGATGAGCAGGTGCTTCCTCTCTTCACTGCTTCTAAGTGCATCTTCCCCACCCACTGTGGTTGACCCTCCTTAACTTTACCTTAGGTATTTTCCTAAAGACTGTCTCAACTCCTTTGTGAATAAGAATTTATCATACAGAGCATAAAGTTACATTTTAAAGGGTGATTATTTTAGAGATTTCATTAGGCTGAGAGACAAGTCATGTTTTCTTTTCTCACTGATGTAGCTTTTCCTTTGAGATTAACTTTTCTTTCCATGTATTTGGAGTGTCTAGTTTGTGTTTTTGTTAAACTTTGGCTTATATTATGCGTACCAAGGAAAGCACAGGCTTTAAAGAACTGAGTTCTTGGTTTCAAGTCCTTGTTTAATCCCTTGGCACCTCTGTGGCATATGGTAAATTATTTAACCTCTGGGCCACAGTTTCTTTCTCTCGGAAGCAGGGATGGGCGTGCCTGTCTCAGGGCTGTTGTAAGTATGAAATGAGTTTAACATATGTAAAGTTCTTAGAAACAGTCCTGGCATGGCTTTATATATGTGTATGCATACTTATAAAATAAATTTTTATCAGTATATGTTTTATATATATTATATATATATCCAAACATATAAATTAAATATTATAATTGTTGCTTAATTATTACTTAACCCATTTTGATGAATTGGGGTATGGGCATTGTAGATTTTGATTGCTCCCTATTTTGATAAATACTTTATTAAATATTCTGGTATTTATTAAAGTAAATTAATTACTGTTAAGTCTCCCACAAAGAATTCATTATATTTTAGGTATACTACCTTTTCATGAGATCAAATCATTGAAGAGATTTAAAAAATCTAGTATAGTGTGAAAGATACTTAAGATGTGTTATATACATTGTTTTTCAATAAAGAGGAGCTTTGTACAGTTGAATATAAATGTATATCGAACATGAAAATACTGTTATACTCTATCAAGAATATTTTATATTTTAAAAGTTTTACTAAATGGAATTTTTTTTTTCCTTTGACATCTAGCAAGTTAAAATGGCACTGAAGTATACATTGGGATTTGTTGTGATTTGTGCACTTCTTCTTTTAGTTGGGTAAGTTTTGATTTTTCTTTTCCTGAAAATGGAAACAACATTGTTTTAATGATAATGATAATAGTAATACAGGCTTATTAATGAAAGTCCAAGAAAGAAAATCAAGAAATCTTAAGAGAAAAGACTGCCAACAATCAATAACCACTACATTGTTCTATCTAGATATTTTTTAATGTGTTCAAATATATGCAGAGAGCTCCTTCTCCCATAAACCCTCTGTGTTGTGATTTTACACAGATGTGATTACTTTTTATGTGATTTTTGGTAATCACTGGCTGATATATGGCAGGCATCTCTTCAGGATAGATGCATCATTTTTGTGTGTATTGCATTCCCTTCTTAGGATATAACAATTTCTTTGGCTGATCTTCTAGTGATGGCTGCCTGGACATTTATGATGTTTGCAATTTTTCCATTTTTGTAAACAACACTGATGAAAAAGCCTTGTCAGATTTGATGCATCAGTCTTTAAAACTTTGAATTAATCTTTGTCAACAAGTTCTTTCTTTTTTACTTTCTCTGTCTCTTTTCTTTTATTCTTCCTGCTTCCCTCCTTCAATCTCTCTTTCCCTCCCTTTCTTGGCCGTGCTGGGCAGCTTGTGGCATTTTAGTACCTTGATCAGGGATCAAACCCAGACCCTTCGCAGTGAGAACATGGAATCCTAATCATTGGACCACAAGGGAATTTCTAATGAGTTCTTTCTTAATTCTTTTTCCATACGTTTTTATAAACTTATATCAGTAAGTTTTTGTATATTTTTTAATACATTAAAAAATTTCATTTTGGAAAACATTTGTCCCTGTTAATGGAAGACANAATCCTAATCATTGGACCACAAGGGAATTTCTAATGAGTTCTTTCTTAATTCTTTTTCCATACGTTTTTATAAACTTATATCAGTAAGTTTTTGTATATTTTTTAATACATTAAAAAATTTCATTTTGGAAAACATTTGTCCCTGTTAATGGAAGACATTTATCATTGTTAAAATAGATCTTGATTTTTTTTTTTCCCAGCAGCATTCTTAAGCTTCTTCATTTATAACACTTAATAGTCTTTTCTGGTGGCTCAGACGGTGAAGAATCTCCGTGCAATGTGGGAGACCCTGGTTCGATCTGTGGGTTGGGAAGATCCTGTGGAGAAGGGGAATGGCAACCCACTCCAGTATCCTTGCCTGGAGAATCCCATGGACCGGGGAGACTGGTGGGCTACAGTATATGGGGTTGCAAAGAGTCGGACATGACTGAGCAACTAACACATACACACAAACACCTAGGTGTGCCAAAGAGCATGTGCACGTACATGGAACACTACCAGGCTAAAAAAAGAAGGCCTGCCTCTCTAGGTCAAGTTGTGGGTGTGATCACGGTAATCAGTATGACTCCAAGTACAGCCAGAACCAAGCAAACAGAAAGGTTTCAGAGATGATAAATGGGCTTTAAAAATTAAAATGAGACAGCATAGAACCTCAGTTCCTGAAGACCAGTGAATTATAAAAAGCGTCCATTTGCTGTAGAACCAGTAATGAAATAATTTCTGTGAGGGAAATTATTTTAAGATTCCCAGGATAAACAGTGAGTTGGGAATCAATTAAAAAAAACCTTAGAACCAAAGATTTCAAACTTCTGTCTTTTTGTGCCTGTATGATGCCCAACTCATTCCCAAAAAGGAACCAGAATCAGATTCCTACCAATGTAAGACTCCTAAGACATGTCATTTGTCATGTTGGTTTCTGCAGAAGCTGCATCCTGTGAAATAGTCTTTAAAAACAAGAATGAAAAAAAACAGAGTGTACCATGAGAAGCCACTTTCTCGTTCCCACTGTAATTTTGCTTTATTTGCTCTCTAAAGATTTAAGAAAAAGCAAAATCATTGGTCTCAGATTCCTGAGTTAATGTGACCTCACTCCATGGCTGATGTGGCCAAGATAGATGCTTTTGTATAATTAGAACAGAAGGACTTTATATTGGCAGGACTTTAGGGCTCTGGCTCCACTGTGTTTACTATAAGGTACACTGATGACAGGGTGGAGGTCGGAGAAAGGTGGAAATGTCCGTCACCGGGTAACATGACAGGTAGCAGGACCCTAGGAAGACTTGAAAGAACCAGTTCCATTCTGGCAGGGGAAACCCACATAATCAAGTTTCACACTTTCAAAATTATCACTCTGAATTCAGGAATAAGAGGCACTGGGTTGTAGATACAATTCCATCTGTAGATACTAACTTTAAATTTAGAGAAGAAAAACACTTACTGAATTAATATTATGGGTTGGGGTTTCTTAAGTGATTCTTAAATCCACCTGTGATACAATTAACAGCTATGATAAGAAGTCTCCCATAGCCCTGGCTCAGAGGTGGTCTTTAGTTTCACAAAGTCCATCTCCAGAAAGTCTTGTAGCTGTCACTGCTAAATCTGTTGTTTGCAGAAGCCCCAGAGGTCTGTTTGCTGAGTAGAGTCCTCACCATTTAAGCTCTTCCTACATACAGGTCATGCATCATGCAGTTCTAACCACAACACAATATAACTGCTGTCAAAGTAGTGGTTTCAGGGTAACTTGGACTTCCTCCTCACCTGTGTAATCCTCACTGCATACTGGACACTGTGAGCCCTTATCAACTTGTTCCTGAGTTATTGTCACTGTTGGAAGAGATGTGACCTTTTCCATGTCAGCTGGGGGAGGCCCTGTATTTTCCACTTGTTGAAAGGATGTGTTCTAGTGGTATTGTTATTTATTTTAGCTCTTAAATATATTTTTAAAGTTGTTTTTGGCTTTTTAAATCAAGCCAGATCTAGTTATGTGAATTTGCTTTGTCAGAGTGGGGGCTCCCTTATCTGTAAATCTAAATTACCTAGAATAGAGATCAGCAAACTTTTCTTAAAGAGTAGATAGTATTTCAGGTTAGTGGACCAACTAGTCCATTGTAGCAGTACTCAGCTCTCCTCCTGTAGCTCTACAGTAAGTCACGGACAGTGCATAAACCAAAGGGCATGACTGAGTGCCAATGAAACTTTATTTACACACATGAGCCCTCAGTAGTGTGCTAGCTCCTTATTTCGAACATGACTGAGAACCATCAGTGCAATCACAAATCTTCATAGTAGCCAGGATATCTTTCCCAGACAAAACAGATTCTGAAGTTTCTTCTGCAATTTATTGATTCTTTGCATGGGGTTAGGAGAGCAGAGAAAGAAAGGAAAGACTAGGCCGTGTTGGGGGTGTGACCCTGTGAGAAGGCAGGATGAGGAGACCCTTGGAGGAAGTAGGGAGCCCAGCCGTGCATGTGTGTGAGGGCAGGGCAGCACAATGTTCTCTACCCAGAGGAAAGGTCAGTGAGCCTGGGGCGGGAGTGCCTCTGGTGCCTTCAGGACCAAGCGAGGGCAGTGGGGGGCTGGAGTGGATGGCCTGGGCCCAGCCACGGTGCCGAGGAGGGGTCAGAGCTGCCTGAGTAGGGCCTGGGGGCATTGGCAGCATTGTGACATTCATCCTCAGGGAGCGGGGAGTTGCTGGGGGCATTTGCTCATGGAGTGACGTGATCTGACATTTCACAGAGATTCCTGGATGGTGTATTGAGAGTTGACTTTGTGGTGGTTAGGCTAGAAACTTGATGTCTGTTAGGAGCTCTTGCAGTCACCCAGACCAGACAAGATGGTCGCAGCGGTGAGGATATCCTGCCTGTGGTTTGGAGAGAGAGCTGGCAGGGGTTTTTCACAGGGCAGGTGTGGAGGGTATGAGATGAGGAGGAAAGGAAGATAGGTGCACCTGGACTTAGCCCAGCTGCAGACTTCAAGGAGCACTCCTCTCACCTCCAACTGTAAGCTGTTTCAGGGTTCCTAAAACCACCCTCAGCTTTGGTAATTCTCTAGAAGGATTCACAGAACTCACTGAAAGCAATTATATCCATGGTTACCAAGGGCTTCCCAGGTGGCTCAGAACGTGAAGTGTCTGCCCGCAATGCAGGAGATCCAGATTCGATCCGTGGGTTGGGAAGATAGCTGGAGAAGAAAATGGCACCCCACTCCAGTAATCTTACCTGGGAAATCCCATGTACTGAGGAGCCTGGTAGGCTACAGTCCATGGGGTCACAAAGAGTCAGACACGACTGAGTGACTTCACTTCACTTACCATTTATTACAGGTAAAGAAGACAGATTAAAATCAGCCACTTGAGAGATGCATAGGACAGAGTCTGGGAAGATTCCAGATGTGAGGTGACTGTTGTCCTCCGGCTTCCATGTGTGACAACACGTGTGGAGTACAGATTCCCCGCCGTCCCAAACTAGAGGGTTGCTCGGAAACCTTTCCTAAACTGAAATGGCATAAAGGGAAGGAACAATTCCCTGAGGACCCACCTTGATCACGGAGGCACAAAATAAACCAGACAGAGCACACAGATGCCCACAGACCCAGGTCAGGGTTGTGGCTGGATGCTGAGACGCTGAGTGTGGTTCCTGGGGAAGAACTGGGTGGTGTCACTCTTCNAAGGAACAATTCCCTGAGGACCCACCTTGATCACGGAGGCACAAAATAAACCAGACAGAGCACACAGATGCCCACAGACCCAGGTCAGGGTTGTGGCTGGATGCTGAGACGCTGAGTGTGGTTCCTGGGGAAGAACTGGGTGGTGTCACTCTTCTGCTCAGGGTGCGCACTGCCTCTGTAAACAGACTTCAAAACCAACTCTGATATTGTCTTTGCCTTTTGCCTTTCTTCATACAAGTGCCAGTTTTCTTTTCAGATTTCTTTCACGTAGTGAAAATAGGTACTAATGTAGTTCTTTCAGAAAAGTGAAATGCCATAAAGTGAACTTAAAAAATGCTGGGGGGCTACTTGTATTTCCCACAAGGGAAGCTCGCGTGGTGTTTTTACTGCAGCACGTCTGAGTGACTGATGGCCTGTAATTGCCTGCATGGTCATCTCACCTCCATGCTGAATTGCATGATGGGCTTTCTGGCCTATCACGTGAAGCTGGGTATGGCCAGCCCCTGTCCTGAAAACAGATGCCCCATCAGATATGACCTGGATGACATGCCAGAATCGTGGGCAAAATTCAGACCTCGCTTTGGGCAAGGCCAGGTTCTCTACTCCACGGGAAGGGCAACTATCATCCACAGGCAGATCTGGAGGAGGAGCAGGTTTGCTGAGGGATCCTCACAAGCTCAGCATGGTTCATGGGCAGTCTTAGCCTTCAGGAAGGATGTGGAGTAGGCCACCAGGTCAGGCCATAGGATACTTAAGAGTTTAGTCTCTGTTCTTCCAGTAGCAACATGCAGTGAGAACTAGAGCTTTATCCTTTGTGACATGTGGGAAATGAGTTAGATGATTGCCACACACTACTTGCTGTGCTGCCTCCTTCCTTTCTCAGTCCTGGAACCCTTTTGTGCTTATACTGAGAGCCTTGACGGCCAAGTGAGTAGCAAGTGAGAAGGAAGGGTGTGCGGAGCTCTCAGATAGTGGGTGGCTGTGATGGCGGTGCAGGCAAGTGCGTTTCCTCCTTTTGTCTAAGAGGGATGCAAGTGGAAGGAGTTCCAGGTTGGTGCACTGGTTTGAGGGCAAATGAAAGTGTCCCTCTCTGACGGGCTCTTGTTTTCTCCTGCATGTTTGCGGTGGGACATCTGCTGAGGGCCCTGATGTGCGGGGAAGGTGTGGGCTCCGCTAGTTCACCAGCCAGAAGCTTGTGACTGGAGGACACACAGTGCTGTCTGGTTATCTCCTTACCCTGTGTGTGTCTGCGGGAGGGGCATTAGGGTAAGTGATGGGCTGCATTTCCTGAAACTCTTGAAGGTGACATGCTCTAGTTTTTGTTAAGTGATGGTTTTTGATGAAACAGTAGATAATTTTATGGCCAAAATATGGTCTAGGTTTAAGCAGATCATGCAGCTAACACCATTGGAGCCCTTGTGGGTTGTGCAGTCTTAGGAATAAAGATGGAGGGTTGTGAACTCTCCTCACAGTTCACGTGGAAAGAGCTGCAGATAGATACTTGAGTTACTATGTTTAAGGACTCTGATAAGAAACCAATGCCAGAGGTTGATGGTGGGGTAGCAAATTCTGCTTTAC
>SJYV01033019.1:4642-15983 GCA_006410875.1 Neotragus pygmaeus
AGAGGATGCGGCCGCGCCACCATCTGGAGAGAGAAGACCCCAGCAATGCCCTGCGTGCCCCGGGGCCCTTGACATGCACACACATGTGCTCCGTTTCCTATACTCACCGCCACAGAGCTGTAGACATCAAACACTGGAGCACACACGCACACGGAAACACACACACGACTGTCTCCCTGTAATCTGCAGGTAATCGTAACACCAGGTGCCCAGCGCCTGGGCAGAGAAGGAGGGGACGGAATAGTGGGTGCAGGGAACAGAGGGGCTGTGCTTAGTGGAGAGTGTGTGGGGCCGCCTGGAGCCAGGGGACCCAGACTGAGGAGGAGGGGGCCTTGGGGTGGGGGACTTTGATGCCACTGAAGGCTTTGGGGAACCACAGAAGGTTTCTGGGAGAAGAAGATGGGAATTGTTGGCCCTGGGGAGGAGTCTGGTGGGGAGGCAGGAAGACAGGGAGTGGCCTGTTTAGCGCTGTGCCTAGGTGGTACCATTCTGCATCCCAGGTGCCCAGCAGCTGAGTGAGTGTGAAACAGTTACTGAATGAATGAATGAAGGGCCCAGGCAAGATGAGGCCTGAACTCAGACCAGGCCAGGGAGATGGACAAGAGGAAGCCAGAAATCACTGTGCCTAAGTTGGCTGCTTGTGGCAACTCATCGGCTGGAGAAGTCAAAGCTGCTGGGGTGTTCTGGGGACCAGAGGAGTACCGTTAGCAGGAAGTGGGGAAGCAGCAGGTCTCGTGGGATGGTGAGAGACAGATGTAGAGAGGGTGGCGTGGCGATGGCTTCACTGCTCAGAGCCAATATGCGTCTGAGGAAAAGCATAAGTGAGTTTAAATGTCCCAGAATTGGTTTCCATTAAATCATCCCATAACTGAGAACAGAAAAGGAGATTGCAGAAGACACAGATGGCCAAGTCTATACCAGTTCATAAGCCACCGGTTTTCCTTTCTAGGTGAGAGTTCTCCAGCTAGCTCTTGGGGGAGGGAGCAGGGGTCTGAAAACCTCCCACTGCTCTCCTGGAGAAGGCCCTCCACTCAGAAAACACGGGGTATATTTGCTTTAGGGATAAAACCTCTGGCTCCAAAGCCAAGGGGTATGGTTCAGATCCCCCCCATACACACCTGGGCAGGGGGATTTTGCTCTGTGGTAGCTTGAAAGAGTCGTTCTCTGTACAAGGCTGCGTGGTACGGGTGGAGCAGGTGCAGAGTATAGAATCGGCTCGCCTGGTTAAGGACCATGGCTCTGCCTCTGAACCCAGAGCCACTTCCCCTTGCCAGACTTCAGTTTCCTGACCTGTAAAATGGGAACAACATCCCGTGAGGTGATAGAAGCATCTGGCCCAGCACAGGTTACATCAATGGTTGCTCCTTTCCTTTCTCGCCTCTCTCCTGAAGTAAGGAGCAAAACTCCTGTTCCTTTCTCTTCCAGTGTCGGTGGAAGCTGATGGAGAATCGAGCTCTGGACCCAGGGACTCGGGACTCCTATGGCGCCAACAGCCACCTCCCTCACAAGGGGGCCCTGGCGAAAGCCAAGAACAACTTCAGAGACCTGATGTCCAAGCTGACGGAGGGCCAGTACGTGCTGTGCCGGTGGACGGATGGACTGTATTATCTTGGGAAGATCAAGAGGGTAAACCCTTCCCCCCTGGCCCCAGTTCCCCAAGCTTAGCATCTCTCTGCTCATCCCTGCTCCCAGCCTCAGACCAGGGGTGGGGGATGGGAGATTGCTGGCAGATTCCTGCTGTGCCCCCCTGCTCCAAAGGTGAAAGTGGGAGGAGGCGGAGCCTGCAAAAGCAGGTGCCATCCTTAGGGCACCTAAGGACATCTTTAGACAAGTGCTCTGTGAGCCCACAAAACAATTCAAATTCAGGTTGGAGAGATCATTTGGCCTCGGTATTCCCACCAAGTTGCTGTCACTGGGCCCCTCGCTGCCCAACTCCAGGGAGTGGGCGTGTACAGCCTTCAGGACCGCCATTCTCCTTCGGGCCTGGCTCTACTTTTTGGAGCACAGAGTGACTCTTTGTGACCCCATGGACTATTCCAGTCCATAGAATTCTCTAGGCCAGAATACTGGAGTGGATTGCCATGCCCTCCTCCAGGGGCTCTTCCCAACCCAGGGATCGAACCCAGGTTTCCTGCCTTGCAGGCGGATTCTGGGAGCACAAGGAGGGAGTCTGATGTCTGTGCCCTGTGGGGGCAGAGATGGGAGAGGAAGACCATGTTCCAGTGGCTTTTCCCCAGCCACTGTCTCACCCTGCTCCTCCCTCTCTCTGCTCCAGGTCAGCAGTTCTAAGCAGAGCTGCCTCGTAACTTTTGAAGATAATTCCAAATACTGGGTCTTATGGAAGGACATACAGCATGGTGAGTATTCCTGTGCTTCCTCACCCCTGCCCCACCCCTAGTCCACTCTCCTCTTCTGCCTCTATTTTCTTCCTTCTCTCCTTCTGTCTCTTAACTTCCAGCATCTGGCCGTGTNGAACTGCTTTTGCTGCATCACATAGGTTTTGAGTTGTCGTGTTTTCATTGTCATTTGTTTCTAGAAATTTTTTTATTTCCTTTTTTATTTCTTCAGTAACCTGTTGGTTATTTAGAAACACATTATTTAATCTCCATGTGTTTGTTTTTCTTACAGTATTTTTCTTGCAACTGATATCTAGTCTCATAGCATTGTGGTTGGAATAGATGCTTGATACAATTTCAATTTTCTTAAATTTACTGAGGTTTGATTTGTGACCCAGGATGTGGTCTATCCTGGAGAATGTTCCGTGTGCACTTGAGAAGACAGTGTATTCTTCTGCATTTGGATGGAATGAACTGAAGATATCAATGAGATATATCTCATCTAATGTATCATTTAAGACTTGTGTTTCCCTACTAATTTTCTGTTTTGATGATGTGTCCATTGGTGTGAGTGGGGTGTTAAAGTCTCCTACTATAATTGTGTTACTGTCAAGTTCTCCTTTTATGTATATTAGAGTTTGTTTTATGTATTGAGGTGCTCCTATGTTGAGTACAAAGATCTTTACAATTGTTATGTATTCCTCTTGGATTGAGCCCTTGATCATTATGTAGTGTCCTTCCTTATACTTGTAATCTTTATTTTCAGGTCTATTTTGTCTGATATGAGGATTGCTACTCCAGCTTTCTTTTGCTTCCCATTTTCATGGAATATATTTTTCCATCCTCTCACTTTCAGTCTAGATGTGCCTTTAGGTCTGAAGTAGGTTTCTTGTAGACAGCTTATATATGGGTCTTGTTTTTGTATCCATTCTGCCAGTCTGTGTCTTTTGATTGGAGCATTTGATCCATTTACATTTAAAGTAATTACTGATATATATGTTCCTATGGTAAAGCGTCTTTCTACAGTGTGGGAGACCCGGGTTCGATCCTTGGGTTGGGAAGATCTCCTGGAGAAGAAAATGGCAATCCACTCAAGTACTATTCCNGGAGCACTTGATCCATTGACATTTAAAGTAATTACTGATATATATGTTCCTATGGTAAAGCGTCTTTCTACAATGTGGGAGACCTGGGTTCAATCCCTGGGTTGGGAAGATCTCCTGGAGAAGGAAATGGCAATCCACTCCAGTACTATTGCCTGGACAATCCCATGGGCAGGGGATCCTGGTAGGCTACAGTCCATGGGTTTGCAAAGCGTCAGACCCGACTGAGAGACAAGGCTATATGTTCCTATAGACATTTTCTTAATTGTTTGGAGTTGATTTTGTAGATCTTTTTCCTTCTATTGTATTTCTTGACTATATAAGTCTGTTTAACATTTGTTGTAAAGCTGGTTTGGTGGTACTGAATTCTCCTAACTTTTGCTTGTCAGAAAAGCTTTTTATTTCTCCATCAATTTTGAATGAAGTCCTTGCCAGGTACAGTAATCTTGGTTGTGGATTTTTCCGTTTTGGTATTTTAAATATATCCTACCATTCTCTTCTGGCCTGCAGAGTTTCTGCTGAAAGATCACCTGTTAAATGTATGGAGTTTCCCTTGTATGTTACTTTTTGCTTCTCCCTTGCTGCTTTTAATATTCTTTCTCTGTGTTTAGTCTTTGCTAGATTAATATGTGTCTTGGCATGTTTCTCCTTGGGTTTATCCTGTATAAGGATTCTTTGTGCCTCTTGGACTTGATTGACTATTTCCTTTTCCATGATGGAGAAATTTTCAACTATAATCTCTTCAAAAATTGCCTCATATCCTTTCTTTTTCTCTTCTTTTTCTGACCCCTATAATTCGAATGTTGGTGTTTTTGATATTGTCCCAGAGGTCTCTGAGACTATCCTCAGCTTTTTTCATTCTTTTCACTTTATTCTGCTCTTCAGAAGTTATTTCCACCATTTTATCTTCCAGCTCACTGATTCGTTCTTCTGCTTCAGATATTTTATTGATCACTTCCAGAGTATTTTTAACTTCAGTAATTGTATTGTTGTCTCTGTGTATTTATTCTTTAATTCCTCTTGATCTTTGTTAATTGATTCCTGCATTTTGTTTTCAAGGTTTTTGATCATCTTGACTATACTTTTTCAGGTAGTTTCCCTATTTCCTCTTCATTTATTTGGACTTTGGTGTTTCTGATTTGTTCCTTCATGTGTGTAGTATTTCTCTGCCTTATCATGATTTTTTTTTAACTTATTGTGTTTAAGGTCACCTTTTCCCAGGCTTCAAGGTTTAATTCTTTCTTTTGGTTTCTGCCCTCCTAAGGTGATTCATGGGGTCGCAAAGAGTCAGACACGAGTGAGCAACTGAACTGAACTGAACTGAAGGTTGGTTCATATAGAGTGAGATTTGTGCTGGGTTTTTTGTTTGTTTGTTTGTTTTTCCTCTGATGGGCAAGGCTGAGTGAGGTAGTAATCCTGTCTGTTGATGATTTGGTTTGTATTTTTGTTTTGTCTGTTGTTTAGATGAGGCAACTTCCCTGGTGGCTCAGATGGTAAAGCATCTGCCTACAATGGGGAGACCTCGGTTTTGATCCCTCGGTTGGGAAGATCCTCTGCAGAAGGAAATGGCAACACACTCAAGTACTCTAGCCTGGAAAATCCCATGGATGGAGGAGTGTGGTAGCTTATAGTCCATGGGGTTGCAAAGAGCGACATGACTGAGCAACTTCACTTTCTTTCTTTCCTGCACAGGGTGCTACTGGTGGTTGGGTGATGCCAGGTCTTGTATTCAAGTGGTTTCTTTAGTGTGAATTCTCACTATTTTATACTCCCAAAGGTTAGTTCTCTGGAAGTCTAGGGTGTTGGAGTCTGTGCTCCAACTCTAAAGGCTCAGAGCTTGATCTCTGAGAATGAATCAGAAGGTCTCAGCTCCAAGTCACTGCTGCTTCTTACTTGCTGTGGGATTTGGATAAATTAAGGTCTTAGTTTCTTTCTCTGTGAAATGGATTATTCATGTCTTGTCTTTCAGGGCCTCTGATCTCACTGCTCCCTCAGAGGATGGGGGGGAAATGAAAGTTGTCACAGCATCTCCCGGCAGGGGCCCTCTCACCTCCCAGACCGGGCACCACGGTGGAGATGGGAGGGCTGCTGTACTCCATCCCACATCCATCCTGTCATGCTCTCCTCCACCTCTTATTTTCACTATATTATCTTCTGCTCAGAGGGGTGGGTGGGGGCAGGAGGCTTAGGAATTGAGGAGACTGGGAGGCTTAGGAAGCGAGGAGGAGACGTTTGCAACTTTTCTTCACTCTCTTTCTGCCCCCTCAACCCCCATCAGCCTTGTAAAAACACTGTTGAAGGGGGTGAGGTGGGGAGGTGTGGGGAGGGGAACACAAAGGGAATCTGAAGAGGTGATGATAATCCTTTGGAAAAATGATCAGAGAACACACACACCCCTCCGCCCCAAACAAACATATCNGACCACAGCACACAGCCCAGAAATCTGTGCAGGACGACAGTGGCACAGAGCCTGCAACTCATCGCTACTTGACAACAGAACACAGCTCGGACCTTGGCGCAGGGCGACCACGGAACACAGCCCGAACCTCAGTGAAGGCCGACCATGGCACACAGCTTGTAAATCGTCACTAGTCGACCGTGGAACAGTGTCTGGACTTTGGCGCACTGCGACTTCTGCACACAGGCCGGACCTCAGCACAGGGCAACCAAAGCACACATCCCAGACATCCGTGCAGGGAGAACGCGGCACACATCCCGAACCTTAGTGAAAGGCGAGCAAGCACACATCCCGTAATTCAATAAAAGGCGACCCTGGAAAACAGCCTGGACATCGACAGTTGGCAACTGCAGCACACACCCAGGACCTCGTTGCAGTGCAACCGCAGCACAGAGCCTGGAACTCATCACTAGCCAACCGCGGAACACAACCCGGACCTC
The DNA here is from genome assembly GCA_006410875.1 of Neotragus pygmaeus. Lineage (NCBI taxonomy): Eukaryota > Metazoa > Chordata > Mammalia > Artiodactyla > Bovidae > Neotragus > Neotragus pygmaeus. The sequence continues at coordinate 10,980 of SJYV01033019.1, forward strand.
GCTGCAGTTTGACTGCTGCATACAGCCCAGATCTCGGTGCAGGATGAGTGCGGCACACAGCCTGAACCTCAGTGAAGGACGACTGCAGCACAAAGCCCAGAATTCTGTGCAGGGCATGACGGCACAGAGCCCGGAACTCATCGCTAGCCACCCACGGAACACAGACCAGACCTCGGTGCAGGGCGATCATGGCAAACAGGNCACACAGCCTGAACCTCAGTGAAGGACGACTGCAGCACAAAGCCCAGAATTCTGTGCAGGGCATGACGGCACAGAGCCCGGAACTCATCGCTAGCCACCCACGGAACACAGACCAGACCTCGGTGCAGGGCGATCATGGCAAACAGGCCAGAACTCATCGCAGGGTGCCCAGGCACACAGCCTAGATCTCAGCGAATGGCGACCGTGGCACACAGCCTGGAATTCGGCACAGGGTGACTGCAGGACACAGGCTGGACCTCGTTGCATGGTGACCACTGCACACATCACGGACTTCGAGCGGGGTGACCGCAGCACACAGCCCGAACTTCAGTGACGGTCAATCACGGAACACAGCACAGACCTCGACCAATAGCTACTGCAGCACACACTCTGGACCTCTGCACAGAGTGACCGCGGCACAGAGCCCGGAACTCTTAGCTAGCCGATCGCAGAACACAGCCAGCAGTTTGGCGCAGGGTGACTACAGAACACAGTATGGAACTCGGTGCAGGGTGACTGCAGCACACAGCATGGACCTCGACACAGGGCGACCGCGGCACACAGCCTGGACATTAGCGAAGGATGACCGCGGCACACAGCCCAGACTTTGGGGCAGGGCGACCATGGCACACAGCCCAGTTTGCAATGCAGGCCGACCTCGGAATACAGCCTGAACCTCAGTGAAGGCCGACTGTGGCACACAGCCGGAACTCGTCACTAGCCAACTGCGGAATACTGCCCAGACTTCGGCATACTGCGACCTCGACACACAGGCTGGACATCGGAGCAGGGCGACCGTGGCACACAATCCAGACATCNGAACCTCAGTGAAGGCCGACTGTGGCACACAGCCGGAACTCGTCACTAGCCAACTGCGGAATACTGCCCAGACTTCGGCATACTGCGACCTCGACACACAGGCTGGACATCGGAGCAGGGCGACCGTGGCACACAATCCAGACATCGGTGCAGGGCGACCGCGGCACACATCCCAAACATCAGTGAAGGGCGAGCAAGGCCCACATCCTGAACCTCAATGAAAGGCAACCTTGGCAAACAGCTTGAACGTCAGAAGATGGTGACTGCGACACACACCCAGGACCTCGTCACAGTGCGACCGCGGCACTGAGCCCCGAACTAGCCAGTAGCCGACCGTGGAACACAGGCCAGACCTCGTCACAGGGCGACTGCGGCACACAGCCCAGAAATCTGTGCAGGGTGACTGTGGCACAGAGCCAGGAACTTGTTGCTAGCCGATCGCAGAACACAGCCCGGACTTCGGCATAGGGCGACCGTGTCACATAGCCCAAAATTCAAGAAGGGTGACTGCGACACACAGCCCAGAACTTGTCGCTAGTCAACCGTGGAACACAGCCCGTACCTCGGTGCAGAATTACCATGGCATACATGGCAGACCTCCACGCAGGGCGACTGTGACGCACAGGCCAGATTTCGGAGCATGTTGACCGCGGAACACAGCCCGAATCTCAGTCAAGGGCGACTGCGGCACACAGTCCGGAACTCGTCACCAGCTGATCGCAGAACACAGCCCAGACCTCAGGAGATGGCGACCGCGGCACACAGCCCAGACTTCGGGAGATGGGGACCGCGGCACACAGCCCGGACTTTGGAACAGGGCGACCGCGGCACACAACTCGGACCTCTGCAGAAGGCTATCATGGCACACAGCACCGACCTCAGAAGAGGGCTACCATGGCACACAGCAGAGACCTCGTCTCAGGGGGACTGCAGCACAGAGCCCAGAACTTGTCACAAGCCCAGGGCGGAACACAGCCAAGACCACGGGACAGGGCGACTGTGGCACACAGCCCGAACCTCAGAGAAGAGCAACTGAGGCACACAGCATGGATATTGGCGCATGGCAATGCTGGCACACAGCACGGAACTCGCGAGATGGCGACTGTGTCACACAGCATGGATATCAGCACAGGGTGAATGCGGCACATAGCCTGTACCTCGTCGCAAGGTGACCGTGGCAAAAGGCCTGAACCTCAGTGAAGGGTGACCATGGAACACAGCCCGGAAATCTGTGCAGGGCGACCGTGGCACAGCGCTCGGAACTCTTCGCTAGCCAACTGAGGTACACATCCCAAACCTCGGCACAGGGTGACTGCGGTACACAGGCTGGACTTTGGCACAGGGCGACCGCGGCACACAGCCCAAACCTCAGTGAAGGGCGACTGCGGCATACAGCACAGAACTCGTTGCTACCCGACCGTGGAACACAGCCTGGACCTCTGCACAGGGCAACCGCGGCACACAGCCGGGACCTCAGGAAATGGCGACCGCAGCACACAGCCCGGACCTCGGGAGATGGCGACCACAGCACAGAGCCCGGACCTTGGTGGAGAGCAATTGCGGCACTGAGCCCGGAATTCGTCGCAAACCGACCGCGGAACACAACCCAGACCTCGGCCCAGGGTGAACGTGGCACACAGACCAGACATCGGCTCAGGGTAACTGCGGCACACAGCCGGGACCTCGGTGCAAGGCTACAACGGCACACAGCCCGAACCTCGGTGCAAGGCTTACATGGCACACAGCCCGAAACTCACGCAGTGCCACCACGGCACATAGCCAGGTCCTCAATGAAGGATGACCACAGCAAACAGCCTGGTTTTCGGCACAAGGCTACCATGGCATACAGCCCGGAACTCGGTTCAAGGCTACCGTGGCACACAGACCGGACCATGGCACAGGGCAACCACGGCACACAACCTGAACCTCAGTGAACGGAGACCATGGCACACAGGCCGGAATTATTTTGCAGGGTGACTGGGGTACAGAGCACGGAACTAATCACTAGCCGATGGTGGAACACATCCCGGACCTCGGCACAGGGTGACCGCAGCACACAGGTCGGACCTCGGCGCAGGGTGACTGCGCCGCACAGCATGGACCTCGGCGTAGGGTGACCGCGGCACACAGCCTGAAATTCAGTGAAGGGCCACTGCGGCACACAGCCCAAAAATCTATGCAGGGCGACCGTGGCACAGAGCTTGGATCTCGTCGCTAGCCAACTGTGGAACACAGCCAGGACCTCGGTACTGGGCGACAGCGGCACACAGCCCAGACCTCGGCACAAGGCGACGGTGGCACACAGCCCGATCGTCAGTGAAGGGTGACTGTGGCACATAGCCTGGAACTCGTCACCAACCAACCGCGGAACATGGCCCAGACATTGGCAGAGGGAGACCACGGCACACAACTCAGACATCAGCGCAGGGCTACCGTGGCACACAGCCCGAACCTCAGTGAAGGGCGACCACAGCACACAGCCCAGAAATCTGTGCAGTACCACGGTGGCACAGAGCATGGAACTCATTGCTAGTTGACTGCGAAACACAGCCAGGACCTCGGCGCAGGGCGACCACGGAAAACAGGCTGAACCTCGTCACATGGCGACCACGGCACACAGCCTGGAACTCGCTGAAGGGCNGGTGGCACAGAGCATGGAACTCATTGCTAGTTGACTGCGAAACACAGCCAGGACCTCGGCGCAGGGCGACCACGGAAAACAGGCTGAACCTCGTCACATGGCGACCACGGCACACAGCCTGGAACTCGCTGAAGGGCGACCGAGGCATATAGCCCGAAACTCAGTGAAGGGCGACCGCGTCACACAGCCCGGAATTCGTCGCTAGCCGACCGCAGAACACAGCCTGGATGACGGAGCAGGGTGGCCATGGCAATCATGCCAGACCTCAGCGCAGAGTGACAGTGACACTTAGGCCAGAACTCGGCGCAGGGTGACCGTGGCACAGAGCCCGGACCTCGGTGTAGGCCGACCACGGCAAAAATGCCGGACTGCGGCATAGGGCCACCATTGCACACAGACCAGACCTCTGCCCAGGGCGACTGCGGAACACAGGCCAGACCTCGGCACAGGGCGACCGCGGCACACAGCCCAAAAATCTGTGCAGGGCCACCGTGGCACAGAGCTTGGAATTCATCTCTAGCCAACCGTGGAACGCAGCCCGGACCTCAACACTGGGTGACGTGGCACACAGGCCGAACCTCTGCGCAGGATGAGCNAGGGCGACCGCGGCACACAGCCCAAAAATCTGTGCAGGGCCACCGTGGCACAGAGCTTGGAATTCATCTCTAGCCAACCGTGGAACGCAGCCCGGACCTCAACACTGGGTGACGTGGCACACAGGCCGAACCTCTGCGCAGGATGAGCACAGCACACAGCCCGGAAATATGTGCAGGGCGACCAGGGTACAGAGCTCAGAACTTGTCGCTAGCCGACTGCAGAACACAGCCAGGACCTCGGGGCAGGGCAACCATGGCAAACAGGATGGAACTCGTCTCCATCCGATGACAAAACATAGCCCGGACCTCGGCAAACGGTGAAGATTGCACACAGGCCGGACCTCAGTGCACGGCGACAGCGGCACACAGGCCGGACATCGGAACAGGGTCACCGTGGCACACAGGCCAGACCTCGGTGCAGGGCGACTGCAGAACACAGGCTGGACATCTGCTCAGAGGGACCACGGCTTACAGCCTGGAACTCAGTGCAGGGGGCCGTGGCACACAGTCCGGATTTCTTGAGAAGGCTACCGTGGCACACAGCCCAGAGCTTGGCAAAGAGGAACCGTGGCACAGAGCCGGGAACAGGTTGCAAGCCGAGGGCGGAACACAGGCCGGACTTCGGCACAGAGAGACCTCGGCACACAGCCCAGACCTGGGGAGATGGGGACTTCGGCACACAGCCTGGACCTCAGAACAGGGCAACCGCAGCATACAGCCCAGACTTCTGCAGAAGGCTACCTCGGC
>SJYV01033022.1:0-16218 GCA_006410875.1 Neotragus pygmaeus
GCCCCCAACTTGCCCTGCACCCCGGATACTCATGTACAGGGGGATACGAGTTCCTCCTGAGATCAGCGCTCTGTTCACCGCGCCCCACCCCCCCAAAAAAAGCCTGGGCTCCGGGTGCGGCTGCACTCGAGTCGCAGCAGCGCATGCCTCCTCTAGCTGACGCCCTACGGCCCGGGAAAGAGACCCGCAACGGGGAGCGCAAGCGACGCCCGGCGCCGGGATGCGCCAGTGTGCCCCCGGGCGCGCGGGGTGCTCAGGGGTCACCGGGGCCCTCCGCGATCAGCGGTGGTGGGCAGGGGTTCCCGGCGCCCACGCGGTCTCGGGGAGATCTCGGCCGCCGCCCGAGCGCGCATCCCGGCCCAGGGGCGCTCCCTGCCGGCCGCCGCTCGCACCAGCCAGGCTGAGCCCAGGCAGCAAAGCTGGGGGCGCCTCTGCCCCCCAACCCCCGGGGCGGGCCAGGCCTCCTGTGCAACGGCTCCATCACCCACGCCCTCGGCTGAGCTGCCTCACTGCGCAGGTGCGGAGNGGGCGCTCCCTGCCGGCCGCCGCTCGCACCAGCCAGGCTGAGCCCAGGCAGCAAAGCTGGGGGCGCCTCTGCCCCCCAACCCCCGGGGCGGGCCAGGCCTCCTGTGCAACGGCTCCATCACCCACGCCCTCGGCTGAGCTGCCTCACTGCGCAGGTGCGGAGGTGCGCACCTGCTCCTTTGAGACGCTCACCTGTCCTTGTTCTTACCGGCGGCAGGAGGGTGAGTGTTTGGCAGCGTTTTCTTTCGCTGCCGGTTATTAAACGATGGTGGCCTGGGCTCACGCACTCTTAGGTCTGTGACGGTGGGTCGCTGCCCTGTAATGAGAGCTGATGCTGTGACTGTCTCTATTAAACGAAGGGAACCAGCGCGGGGACCACCAGCCCATAAGGGAAAGGGCCCTTGCCAGCCACGTGCCCTTAACTCCTCCTGGGCGCAGGCAGGGAGGGCTGCGGGAGGCTGTCCCTTCAGACCCAGACCACGGGAGAGGGGAGCCCCACTGAGTATGCCACACAGCAGCGACACACAAGGGGAGTGCAGAAGAGCCAGTTTGTGACCACCTTCAGGACACGCTCGATCCAGCTGCCTGTGTCCTGGGCCTGAGGCCCTGAGCATTCCCAGGCAGCACGGCTCTCAGGGCCCTTGGGCAGGGGCGTGGAGGTGATGGAGGGAGGTGCCCTGGTCTGCCTCAGTGTCAGCCTCCCCCGACGGAGGAGGATGCTCCATGGGTGCTGAGACCCCAGAGAGGCAGCCAGGACAGGAAGTCCCCGAGGGCGCTCTGGACCCGCCAGTGCTTGGTGAACGGGCTCAGGAGTGTCCCTTCGTGGGGGACACTATTCCCAGGACCCAGGAGCAGTTTCTGGGTGGCAGGGGGCAGGAGGGGGGCACACAGCTTTTGCTGTTCTTCCCGGAGGGTCAACAGGCCAGTCCCTAGGACCCTTTCACTGCTCACAGCACCTCCACGCTGGAATGTCAGAGTCCAGGAGCCTTGCGTCTCCACGGGGCAGGGACTCAACGAGAAACCTGGCCAGGGGAGCACCACTCAGCCTGGGCTGCTATCTCTGCCAGCCAGGAAGCTGGATGGGGCCGGCATCCCCCAGCACAGGCAGGTGTTGACGGAAGCTTCTGTCCCTCCCCAGGTTCATTTTAGTTTATTTCCTTGCACTAAACTCTCAAACCCCAGCAGGGCTGGAGGGTCTAAGACCCTTGACCAGGCTGGAGAGCAGAAAGAAGCTCAGAGTCCCAGTGGAGACAGCTGCAGGAGTTCGCTGGAAACGTCTGGAGGGATATCTGGTGTGATGCGGAGGGACAGGTCAGTTTCAAAGGCATTAACCCGCAGGGACGCATGCACACCTCAGTGGACATCCACACAAGGCCACCCACTTGGACTGTGTGAGGGCTGGGACGTCAGGCCTGAAGCCCACCATCCACACAGGGACAGCCCCTGCAACCTTTTTACTCTTCCAGTGCCTCTTATGCAAACTCAAGCACTTAGGAATATGTGGTTTTTATCCCCTCTGTTTTCCTTTTCGTTTTTATTGTGATAAAATATACACAACACAGGAGAATTCCCTAGCAGTCAGGTGGTTAGGATTCTGAGCTTCCGCTGCAGGGGGAGCGGTCCGTCCCTGGCTGGGCACCTAAGATCCCACATGCCCGAAAAACCCCCAGGGAAGCCAGGACAAGGACGTCCATCGCGTGACATGGTTGTCAACTGAAGAAACCTAGATCCATATGGGATAAGTTAAATTATCAAAAACACATAAATCAAGATCAAAATTTACAATCTTAACCATTTTTTAAGTGCACAGTCCATTCTCATTGTTGTTCCACCATCACCACCGTCCATTTCCAGAACTTTCTCAAACTGACACTCATGGGCCCTCTCTTCCCCCAGCCCTGGCCCCACCGTCTACTTCCTATCTCTGTCAGGTTTGACTCCTCGTGTGTGTGCCTGTGTGCTAAGTCAGTGCAGTCATGTCAGACTCTTTGTGACCCTACGGACTGTAGCCTGCCAGGCTCCTCGGTCCATGGGACCCTCCAGGCAAGAATACAGGCGTGGACTGCTGTGCCCTCCTCCAGAGATCTTTCCAACCCAGGGATCCAGCCCCAGTCTCATGTCTCCTGCATTGCAGGCCGATTCTTCGCTGCCTCGCCCTCCCATGAGTGGACTCACACAGCCCTTGCCTGGAGTGCTGACTCACTCCACTGAGCGCAGCGTTCCCCAGGGTCCCTGTCTTTTGCTGACTGAGTTCAGTGCGCAATGGGCAGACCGTTCAGGAGGCACACTGTTCTTTGACCTCAGTGGCCCTCAGTGAATTTCCTGAGACCACCCTGAGCTCAGACACTATGTTCCAAATAAGTGTTCCCCTCTGCTGTGTCTCAGACCACCACCCTTTGTGTTTCTTTGGAAGCCCACTCCTCTGAAGCCCCCAGGATAAGCAGCTTGCAGCTTTCCTCCAAGGCATGGACACTCAGGGCTTTGTGGTAAAGAATCTGGCTGAAATGTAGGAGACTCAGATTCCATCCCTGGGTGGGAAAGACGCTCTGGAGAAGGTAATGGCAACCCCCTCCAGTATTCTGGCCTGGGAGATCCCATGGACAGAGGAGCCTGGCGGGCTTCAGTCCAGCGGGTCACAGAGTCGGACATTAGTGAGTGACTAAATGCCAACAAACACGACCCCATCCCCATGGCCTGCGTCCGTACTGGCAACGGCAGGCAAGGCGTGGCAAAGGCAAAGCCTCAGGTGGGGAGCCCCCGCCACCAGCCCAGAGCCTCGCCCCTCACTCTTCTGTGGCTGCAGAGACAGCAGGGGCCCAGCCACAACTGTCAGAGGCCCTAAGAAGTTGGCCAGCATCCGCGCTCCACCCCAGGGGAAGATGAAATGGATGTGCGCCCAGCTTTACGTGCCAGGGTGTCCATCACAGAACTGTGTATGACACCAAAACACTGGGGTCAGTGCCCGTGTCCAGTCAGAGGGGAACGAAGAGGTAAGTGAGAGGACGTCGTGTGCTGGAAAACGCGGGGCCCCAGATCTATGAAGAGTGGCTGCTGTCGTGGAACACGTTCCTTACGAAAGGCCAAGTGGGAGAGCTGTTCAGTCACTCAGTCGTGTCTGACTCTTTGCAGCCCCCATAGATGGCAGGATGCCAAGCTTCCATGTCCTTCATCGTCTCCCAGAGTTGATGATGCCATCCAGCCATCTTATCCTCTGTCATTCCCTTCTCCTCCTGCCTTCAATCTTTTCCAGCATCAGGGTCTTTTTTTAAGGAGTCAGTTCTTCGCATCATGTGGCCAAAGTATTGGAGCTTCAGCTTCAGCCTCGGTCCTGCCAATTCACATTCACTCAATTTCCTTTAGGATGGACTGGTAGCAGGATGCAAACCCAGGTACCCAACAGAATCCCACTTTTGAAAAATAAAATACTAGAGCGCTTGCCGTGGAAAGCAGTCGCCAGGGAACACAGCGTGTCCTCCTGTGTCCCAGGGCAGAGCCAGGCTGGTCCCCAAGGGACCAAACAGGGCAGCCAGGGAAGCAGGGAAGACGGAGGGTGTGCTGGCGGTTAAGAGAGTCCCTCTGCCAGAATGTGGGGCTCGGGGTGAGGTGGGGGTCCCCGGGTGGGGTACCGCGATCCGGGCATCAGGCAGGAGCTCAGACCGAAGCCCTGAGTGGCCCACTCATCCCAGCTCAGCTCCGCAGGTGCACACCAGCCTCCCTGTCTCCGTGCTTCTGTGTGCTTTCCTGTCTCATCTGCTAGAATCACACAAGAAGTGAGTGTGGTTCTGGTTGAAACAGACTCGCCAGATTTTACAAGAAAGAAACGAAGACCCTCCACAAAGACACGGTCCTCCCTTAAAGCACAAAGCTTTGTGGAGGTCTCCCCGGTGATTTCTCCAGTCTGGATGGTCTTGTTGAATGAGACGGTCTCTGGCAGGGACCAAGAGAAATGCGCACACAGCTCCGTCAGACGGGAAGCAAAAGTGATGGGGAGATGGGACCGCCCGGGTCTTCACCGCATGGCGCGCTTGGTGAGCTCAGCTCCACGCCTGCCTTGGGTCAGGCCTCGAGCAGAGGACACCTCCTCCCCTCCAGGCCCTGGCCCAGGGCACGGGCTCACCCCCACCTGACGGCCTGCCGCCACCCTCCCCTACGAAACGGGTAAAACAGTTTAATTCAAAAAACTTCATTTAATCAAGAATCAGAGGGAAGAATGGGCAGACCCTGAGAGAACCATTCCCAGTCCGTCCCACTTCCCTCTGTTCTAGAAAAGACCAAGAAGGAGCCGGCATCCACACCGATGATGTGAGCGCCAGGGCTTCTGGAGCCAGGCCAGGCCAGAGTGGGCGTGGTTCCCGGTGCTGACTTCCAGGCCTGGCCATGCAGGCGGCCACGCGCAGGCCGCCACTGCAGCCCAGGGGACGCGAGCAGAGGGCCTGGCTGACGGGCTCGGGCCCCAGATGGGGATGGGAAAGGCCGCCCAGAGGGAGAGGCGGGCCTTGACCTCCCAGTCCTGTCCAGGCTGGCTCTGCCCGGCTCCCCGGGGCGTGCCCTCACAGCCATCCCTCATTTCTGGGCCTCCAGATTATTCTGGAGCTGATTAAATTAGCAAATGCAATCACAATCTGAAGCAAGTTAATTGAGAGAATTTATTTGGGCCTGACAGCTTTACGCATGTTTGATGAAGTATTATAAGGTTTATTTTTGATTTTGCATAATTTACCTTTAAATCCTGCACTGGGGGGCCCATCAACCATTAACGACCAAAATAAACCTCTTTTAAGATGCATCTATTTATGATTTATTTCTGAATGCAATATCCTCCAGATTTTTTTGGTGCTGTTGCCAAACTGACAAATATGTTAAAAGTAACATTTTGAGCCATTGCATTCACCCTATAAATCTTCTGGAATGTATACAATTCATTAAAAGTTTTGAACGAAGTACAAGTTAGCATTTATATTGCAACAAGTGACATATAAATGCCTGTGTTTGTCTTCCGGGCCGCCATAAAACACACCCACCCCGCCGGGCTCCTCCGAGCCAGACAAATCGCCCACGCTCTGGGGGATGGTAACTCTGCCACCAATCTTCCCTCCTGCCAGCACAGAACTGTTCAATCAACAGGAGTGTGAGTTGTGTCTTTTGTGAAATTGGCACAAGAGGAAATACAACCTGGGCCGGGGACTGGGGCCGTGGGTGCAGGAAGGGGCCACTGTGAGCGATGACCTTGAACACACGCCTTCCCTGCCGGCTTCTCGGCCTGAGTCTGGGTCTTAGGAGGGCATGCTGCCCGGGAGGAAACCAAGGCCACCAAGACGCCGGGCTGTGTGGTCTCTTCCTTCCCACGGTGAGCGGCCGCGTCCCAGTCTGGGAGCTCCGACCCTGGCAGCACCGCGTGGACTCTGCACCCTGAGGTCCTCACTCACAGCCACTGGGGATGAGACCTCCAGTTCACAGGGGGAGGCTGAACACTGAGTGAAGTGAAGTGAAGTCGCTCAGTCGTGTCCGACTCTTTGCAACCCCATGGACTGTAGCCCACCAGGCTCCTCTGTCCATGGGATTCTCCAGGCAAGAATACTGGAGTGGGTTGCCATTTCCTTCTCCAGGGGATCTTCCCGACCCAGGGATTGAACCTAGGTCTCCTGCATTGCGGGTAGACACTTTACCCTCTGAGCCAGGAGGTTACATAGGTTAACCCAGCCACCAAGGAGCCTGGGGGAGGTGGGCGGGGGCACTAGACACACTTCGGAAATCAGGGCAAGACTGTCACCAATAAACTATAAGCCAGCTGCCGGTCCTGCCTGCCCCTTGCCACCCCCAAGCCCGTAGCCAGTGTACGGCTCGATCTGCTTTCCCTCCAATGCCCCTTACCCCTGCACTGGGCACCCAGGCGGGCCAGACTGGAGCTGGGCAAGCTGATGCCCATGGATGTCACTGGCGATGCCAGGCTGAAGCCACTCCCCCCCATCTGTAGCCCCAGTTTTGAATGCCCGCCCAGTACAGGGTAGGCACTGCATCAACCAACCAACCAACACCAGCAGCCCTGGGCTTGTGGTGGACCAGACACTGGGGCTACAGAGGGCGGGGTGGGGGGTGGGCACGGGAAGCCTCCCTTCCAGGCACCACCATGCTGAGACTGAGTGGCCAGCTCATGCCAGCCTTGGACTTAGAAGAATGGAGGACAGCCAGCTGGTGGGGGAGTCAAGGGGAGGGGAGGCCAAGGCGGGAGGGGGGCCCTGCGCCCCTTCCCAGCTGCCTCGGAGACACAGGCCAGCAGCACAGAGGACAGAGGACTTGCCCAGTTAGAAACCGGTGGACCAGAGCCGAAGCAGGCAGGACAGGGCCGCAGCAGCACACGATCTGACTGCGCACTGCTGCTGCTAAGTCGCTTCAGTTGTGTCCGACTCTGTGCGACCCCATAGACGGCAGCCCAACAGGCTACCTTGTCCCTGGGATTCTCCAGGCAAGAACACTGCAGTGGGGTGCCATTCTCCAATGCATGAAAGTGAAAAGTGAAAATGAAGTTGCTCAGTCGTGTCCAACTCCCAGCGACCCCATGGACTGCAGCCCACCAGGTTCCTCCATCCATGGGATTTTCCAGGCAAGAGTACTGGAGTGGGGTGCCATCGCCTTCTCCTGCCCTCTGCAAATGCTGTCCACTGCGTCTGTGGCTCAGTGGCGAAAAAATCTGCCTGCCAATGCAGGAGATGCAGGTTTAATCCCTAGGTCGGGAAGATCCCCTGGAGAAGGGAATGGCAACCCCTTGTATTCTTGCCTGGAGAAGCTCATGGACAGAAGAGCCTGGTGGGCTAGTCCATGGGGTCGCAAACAGTCACACATGACTGAGGGCACACGCCTGCACACACAAGTCTGTGGTGACCTCTGGGGGCCCAGCTGGCCCTCATGACACACCGGCCAGAGTCCACCTGGAGGAGAGGGGTGTCCTCTCCAGGTTCACGGGGGTAAAGGAGTCACATCAGGGATGAGAGATGCCACCCAGATAGACTGGGATTCCATAACCAAGGACCAGCAAGGGAGTGAGACCAGTGCCAACCAAAAGTGATGTCTGCAGGGATTCCGGAGGAGATGGGCCAGGACGCGTGCCACGTGTAGCCATGGGTGCTGTGGGTTGTGGGTTCAACCCAGGTTTGGGAGTCAGGCCTGACTTGAACAAAAAACTCTCTTTCCTCATCTGTAAAAGTGGAGGCAAGACGACTTCCCTTGAAGGCAGTGATGAGGATTTGAAATGACACCAGTAGGGGATGTGACCAAAGCAAACTCCCTACCCTGATGCTGTAGAACAGCACCCGTTTCGTTGCGCTCACAGGGCCCAGACAGGGCTTCCCTGCTCTGCGCCACCCGGGGGCTCGGCCGGGCAGTCTCAAGTGGACGGGTGACCCAAAGGGCTGCGGTCAAAATCCCCCGGAGAGTCACCCACTCACGGGTCTGATGCCTGTGCGGGGATGCCCCAAGGCTGGGCTCAGCGGGGCCACCCATCACGGACTGGCCCAGGACCCCATATGGGCCTGCGTCTCAGGGTGCATAACTGGGGCTTCCAAGAGCATCCCCGAGGCTGAGAATGAGGCTGCACGGCCCTGGAATCACACAGTGTCACTTGACCTCAGGATCTGTTCACTAAGGCAGCCCAGAGCCGAGGGGAGGGAATTCATTGACTCCCAACTCTTTTTTTTTTTTTTGGGGGTGGTGATGGTTTTTAGTTGAACTCCCTTGAGCACAAAATCATTTTCACACATTCTTTAATATTTTTTTAAAATATTCTTTTCCATAATGATTTCTCATCGGATACTGACTACAGTTCTCCGTCCTGTACAGGAGGACCTTGCTATCTAGCCACTCTCTATAGGAGCTTCCATCTCCTGGCCCCAAGCCCCGCTCTGGCCGTCTCCCAACACCCTCCCCCTTGGCAACCGCCAGTCTGTTCCCTGTGCGCCTGAGCCTGTTTCACAGGCAGGTTTGTCTGTGTCGTATTCCAGCTTCCACATCTTCTGGTCTTTGTCTTTCTCTGTCTCACCTTTAGTGTGGTCATCTCTGTGTCCATCCGCGTTGCTGCAAATGGCATGTCGTTCTTTCTTGTGGCCGAGTGTATATACACCACGTTTTCCGTATCCATTCCTCTGTCGATGGACGTTTAGTTGTTTCCACGTCTCGGCTGCTGTGAGTAGGGCTGCTATGAACACTGGCGTGCAGGTATCTTTTTGAATTAGAGTTTTGTCTGCCCATATGCCCAGGAGTGGCGTTGCTGGGTCACATGGAGGTCCGTCTCTTGATGGCGAGGTGACTGTAGGACCGCTCACAAGGACTACGCAATTGCTGAAGGCTAACATGCCTGACTACGTACGCTGCTGGGACCCTCGTGAGGATTACACCCACCGTCACGGGGTGGGAGGTCACACCGGCCCTGCCTGAGGATTGGACAGTTAGAACATGACTGCAGAGGTCAGTCCCTCCCCACACCCAAACCTGCAGGGCAGCCTGATGTCAGGGGTCACTCAGCCTCTACTGTCCTGGGTGGCAGAGTCATTCCATGTCTGGCCCCCGAAGTAAGCGGACCCTTGCTCCCCAGCAAGCACAGGGACAGTGGAGGGCGGGGTGGCGAAGACCGTCCCAACCTGGCAGTCTGCCCATCTACCGTTCTCTGTGAGCCATGTGACAAACGCATGCTTAAAGCAGGAGCGAACTAGGTTTCTGCAAGAGGGTTTATGGGCCGAAGGGCCTCTGCGGCAGGAGGCTACTCAGCTCCACCGTAGCTCCACAGACAACCGGGAGCTGCTGGGACTCGGCCTGCGGTGCCCTGGTTTACGGCTCAAAGCGCTGATGGACTCAGGCCCTTCTCGGACCCTTCACTCATCTCAGGCCTGGCTCTGGGACACCTTGTGCACTGCTCCAGCAGGTGGCGCCCGGCCACCGCCCACATCACAGACGTCCTCCTGATGCGGGGGCGGGGGAGCAGGGAGAGAGGGGTGCCTGCGAGGATGGCAACATAACGGAGCCCCCGCTAGACGGCTCCCCCCACCCCTGCCTGGGGCAGCCTGCAGAAAATCGCAGCACACGTCGGGGGTCTCCCCCGGCCCTGCCACTGAGCTGGCCCTGGACACAGCCTCGTCTTCGTCCTTGTGGCTCCAGACCTGGCAGTGGTTGGGCTGCAGATACGGTGGCTTCCAGCCTGTCTACTGAATGAAACAACAGAACACAGCAGAGTGCGTGGTCAGGAGAAGTGCAGTTGGTGAAGCTTCTGGAGTTGTTTAATCATGTGCATGTATGGACTAGATCATGACGTAGAGAGACATCTATCTTACTGTGTGGCCTGTGGTAAGGAAACTGAGCCAGTGGGAGGCCTATCCGTCAACGGATCTTTGAGCTTTTGAGGTGGAGAAAGGGTATGGTTGAAATTAGTCAGAACCACTAACTCCCACCAAGGGGTGGCTGCCAGGGAAGGGATGGCACACAGTTGGAGGCAGTCTCCTGGAGGTGGGCATAGTGACTGGGGTTTTAAAGGGTGAATAGGAGCTCACTGGGTGGAGGAGAGGCAGAGGGACAGAAAAAGCTAGTGTGAAGGGACAAGGACCAGAGCAATGGGGCCTCCTCACAGGGCTGAGGAGGGGCCTGGATAGGGCGTCTCCAAGAGACAGGGCAGGACCCAGGTCTGGGGAAGAAAACCAGCACCCTTGGTTAGGGTACAAACCAGGGATCAACTGCAGAGGCCCAGCCACAGAGAAGCTGCAGTTTAAGAATCCCTTCTTACAACACCCTCCTTCTCTCCCATCCTCTCCTGCTGCCCCCTGGCCTGATCTGGGCCCCTTCCTCCCCTCTCCACCATGACTCGGTCAGACTCTCCTCACCAGCAGAGCGGCAGCTGAAGGGATAGGACCACCACGCGTGTCCCCAAGCACCGCGCTCCACCCCTAGGACAGGGCAGGGCGAGGGCTGGTTGGGGTCAGGGCGTGCACGCCTGGTGCTGGCAGGTAGGGGCTCCAGCCCTGGAGGGTGAGCCAAGGGGAAGTGAACACCCAACTGTCTTCTGTAAAGGATGCCCGAGGAACTGGCCTCTACTAGAGCAACCGGTGGGAAAAACAACGACCAAGTCCAGGACCCCAGGCACCGGGGGTGCGACCAGCTTCTTCCACGTGTGGAAACAGATTCTCCATACCCGACAGAACTCAGGTAGGTGGAACTTGCCAACTACGTCCAAGGAGCGTGAGGTTTCCCCTCCCCGACCTCGACCGGATTAACATACTTAAACACGTCTACACGACATCCTCTCTCTCCCAGGGCTCTGAGTCCCTACATGGGACTTTGACATCTGCGAGTGGTGTCAACCAGTCCGCCCTGACTCCCTACACTTGGGAACCTCGGGTGGTGTCCCCAGTCCGCTCCAGACTCGCCGGACGGCAGACGCCAGCAGCACCACGAGCGACGGCTCTTTACTGAGCGCAGGCGCATCACCGACCCAAGAGCGCGCGCCTGCGCACTGCCCACAGCCTGGGGCACAGAGGCGCATGCGCAGAGCAGCCGCCTGGGGGGACGCCAACGGTCAGATCCCCTATCTGCGCCTGCGCAGGACGGGCCGCGGCGCCGACCCGGTACCTGGGGCTGTGTTGTCCGGGGGTACGTCACGGGCCGCGCGCCGGGCGCATACGCACGCACGCACGCACTTACGCTCAGAGGGCAAGCGCCGAGTTCCGGGCGCTCAGGGTCGACGCCGAAGAGGGGGAAGGGAAACGCTGTCCGTTTCGGCGCGGGCGGAGGGTGGGGGGAGGTGTGTGTGTGTGAGGAGAGACCTACGGTGGCCGCAGAGGGACGGCGCTACGGCTCCCACGCTGGGCCAAACGCCGCCGGCCGCCGGGCGCGGGAGCCCCTGTCCTTTCGCGGCGGCCCCGGGCCGGGACGGTTGAGGGTCCGGGCCGCGCCGTCGGCACCATGCGGCCGCCCTGCTCCTGGAGTCCCGAGGGACAGGGGGCCGCGCGGCTCGGGACGCCGGCGCGGAGAGGGCAGCCGGTGAGCAGGCGGGGGTGCCCGGGCGAGGCAGGCCGGGGCGGGGGCGGCTCCCAGGGGCGCCGCGGGTCGGCCCTGCCTCTGGGGGTCGAGGGCCTAGCACTGAGTGGGCGGGTGTTGGGGAAGCGCGTGGGTGTTGCCCCGGCCCCCAACCTGGAAGCCCGTGGCGCAGACCCTTTGCCCGCGGCGAGGTGGGCAACGAGAGGATGGCTAGCAGCCCGCCCCCGGCTGCGACCCCGCAGGAGCACCAACGTCTAAGTGCCATCAGATGCTGTCAGACCTAGTTCTGGCCGCAGCCTGCGGGCAGGGCTGGGCCTATGAGCAGGGGAAGGTGGACGCGCCCGGCCTCCCCTTTCCTCCCGCTCTGGCCAGAGCAGCACGTGGGCGGCCGGAGTGGGAGCTAGCTAGCACCAGCCCCTCTGCAGGCCGCCAGGCTGCACGCCACGTGACGGGAGGCCGATGCCCTAGGCAGCGCCTCCCCTGGGCCTGTCGTCAACTTTGCTGCTCCGATTTTACGCATCCTGTACTTCCAGTTCTGTGTTTTCCATCCACGACCCAGGCACAGCTATAAACGGTAGTTGCTAGGCAAAGCCAGAGAGCCACTTGGTATTTTCTCCTCTCCGGTGGTCCAGTCCCATGACCTGCGATGACACCACTGGCCGGCCCTGGGCTGCCATCTCCTCCTCTGCCAGGCACGGGCAGCCTTTTCCCAGTAATGCTTGTTTCCTACAGCACCCCGGGGAGCCCAGAGCTGCGGGCATCCCCATGATGCACAGCAGGAATGGTCTCAGAGGGTGAGGAGCCCTGCCCGAGGTTGCCCAAGGACAACACCAGGGTTCAGGCGCCGCGGGGGGAGCCCAGAGCCCTGCGCCAGCCGCCTGATCCCCAGCACTTGGCCTGTCAAGTTGCTAAAGAGAGTGACCCAGTCAGCTCAGTGGGCACACTCTCCCTCTTCCTGTCCTGTGCTGGTTGCCACCCAGGGGCTTATTCTCCCTGGATAAAGCAGCCACAGAAGGGAAGGCAGCCTTGGGCATCCCAGTTAAAAGCCAGACGCTGAGTCCACTGCAGGGGACTCTCCAAGCCTCTGGGGAGGGGGAGGTTCGCCCGGGTTTCTCTTGGCCCTTTCTCTCCTTTTGGCATTGACTGCACTGGGGCGGGGGTGTGGGGTGGGGTCTGCGCCCTCTGTCCTGACCCCTCTTCCTGGTGTCACTGAGGGAATTTTGGTTCCCACGTGATTGTGGGCCCCTTCGGAGCGTCCTCAGCCTTTTGAAAACGATAACTCAGTGGCTCTTCGGTCCCAGACTCCGTCTCCCGGCAGCCCTAGGCTGGCAGTGTCCTGGCTGACCCGGCTCCCCTTCGTGTCCCTCTCCCTGCAGGCCCCCGCCTCCCCTGGTGCTCAGCCTCGGCCGCCCAGGCGCCCAGGACGCTTATGCTGACCGCCGCTGGGACTCCGCCACCGCCGCGAGCTAGCGCCACCGCCGCCCGGACCCGATGCCGGTCATGCCCATCCCCCGGCGGGTGCGCTCCTTCCACGGCCCGCACACCACCTGCCTGCACGCCGCCTGCGGCCCGGCGCGCGCCTCCCGGCCGGCCCGCACCAAGTACAACAACTTCGACGTGTACGTCCGGGCGCGCTGGCTCTACGGCTTCATCCGCTTCCTGCTATACTTCAGCTGCAGCCTCTTCACGGCCGCGCTGTGGGGCGCGCTGGCCGCCCTCTTCTGCCTGCAGTATCTGGGCGTCCGCGTCCTGCTGCGCTTCCAGCTCAAGCTGTCGGCACTGCTGCTGCTGCTGGGCCGCCGGCGCGTGGACTTCCGCCTCCTCAACGAGCTGCTGGTCTACGGCATCCACGTGACCATGCTGCTGGTCGGGGGCCTGGGCTGGTGCTTCATGGTCTTCGTGGACATGTGAGGGTGCCGCGGGCTCCTCTGGGGGCGGCTGATGGCGACCTGGCTGCAGCTGCCCCTGCGAGGGGTGCTCTCCTTGCCGGGATCGGCCAGGGCCCCTTCTGCCCCGTCCCAGAGGAACGACCTCCGGATCGGAAAGAGTGGAGACTTCTGTGAAGGGGACGCTGGCGCCCTCGCTCCTGCTGGTCTTTGCTTCAGCCCTTCTCTGTGTGCTTTCGGTGCCCGCCTGCTTGTGGCTCTGCCCGGCAGTTCCAGAGGGGACCCATCAGTCCAGTCTACTCGGAGAGCCCGCGTCCCTGTTCCCTCTCCGGGACACCGGCATCCCCAGTGTTGGTGTGAGAGGCCCCTGGGGGTGTGGTGCGCCAGTGCAGCCCTGGAGGGGGCTCCTCCCAGCTGCCCTGTCCCCTCCTGTGCACCCCCAGCCTCTGCGCCAGCCTTAGGGAAGCGTCAGCCTCCACCAGCTGACGCCCCGCACTGCCACCAACCTCTTCACTCCGCCCTGGGCCACCACGTGCTGGCTCAGCCCACACACTGTCCTCCACATGTTGCCCTGTGAGGGGTCCTGAGTTCCAGACTGGGCTTCCATGTCACCTGGGCTCACTTGGCAGGTTGCTAGATCAGGAGGGGGCGTGCTGGTTCCAGGGCACGCCTGTCTGCAGAGACTGTCGGCCAGATGACGTCATCTCTTCAGGTGTGACTTTCTGAGGTGGGCACCTCAGTGTATTTCTGGCTTTAGGGGCTTTGGGGGTGGGGGGTTCAACCTCTTCCCTGGAGGGAACGTCCAGGATTGAGACGTGTGTGTCGGGAGCAGATATCAGAGGTGGCCTGAGTGTTGCGCGTTAAGAAACACCTCTTGGAGTCATGGGCACACCAGGCTGGACCAAGTGAGGGACTCGGTGGCCCTTGTTCCTGCCTCGGCAGCTGTTAGAGCAACTGGGAGTACAGAGCAAGAGTGAATGTGGGCCAGCAAAGAACGAGTGGGCCAGGGCGGTTCTGACTGCAGAGAGAACATACCAAAGGGCTCGAGCCTTGCCCCTCCCCTCCCCCCGCCTCCACCAGATGAGGCCAGGGTGGCCTTGGGCCTCGCAGGCAGGCGAGGGGCACTCAGACTCAGCTGGGTCAGCAGCCAGAGGCAGGACTTAGGGCCTCAGGCGGGAGGGTGGCAGGCAGGCCAATGCTGCTCCACCCCAAGTTGCCCCACAGCCCCAGCCACGGGCGTGGCCCCTTCAGCCCTGTCTGGCCAGGCTGCCTAGTGGCCAGGGGGGCCGTCAGGGCAGTTGTGTGCCGCGGGAAGAAAAACCCAAATCAGGTAAAGAAAGCAAAAAATAACTTGGCTGCAAGCCGTGTTTTTTATTTATAGTCAGCTTCTGTCAGGCGATTGTCCACTCAAGGTCAGCGGTGGGCTCCTCGGAGGGAGTGGGGAGCGCGTCTGTCCGAGTCACCTGGACTGCAGGCGAGGAGCCGGTCAGCGTGGACCCCACTTCTCAGCGCTGCAGAGAATCTTTTGCACTAAGTCATGCTGTTTCCTAAAAGCTTTGTTTTCTGTTGGTTGACTCCTGTTACTCTGAGCCCCCCCCCCCCAGGTGGGCGAGTGCCCGTGGGGCTGGGGGGTCACAGTGGTGCGGACACATTGCTTGGTGTCCTCAGTGCCTGTGAAATTCTTTAAGAAATGAGCCACCTGCATTAAACTTATTTTTTTAACATATTGATGGCGTGACTGTTTAAGGCTCAAAAGGTTTATACCTTTTTGTAGAGGATATAGCAAGCCAGAAACACCACAGATGCCGTTTTTCTCGTAAGTACAGTGGGAAGCTTTTAAAAGCGGCCGTTGCCAAGCTGGAGAAGGAGTCACTGCTGGACCGTGGTGGGCCCTCTGTGCCCAGAGGCCAGGGGTTCCACCCCCGGCACTTGGCCTTGGGGTTTGGTGGGGGTGGCCGCGAGACTTGGTCAGTGCTGGGCGAGGAGGGCCAGTGAGGGTCGTGAGGCTGAATTCACCAGCCAAGTGCGTACGGTCCTTATGAGACAGGACGTGCCCTCTCGGGCCGGAATGGCCGTGTGCACGCAGTGTGCACCCAGTTTCAGAGAAGACACCCGCAGAGAAATGCTGGCAGAAAACCCAAGTTACGGTTCTTGTTTAGCCAAAAAGCAATTGGAAAAATGAGACGCACATTCTTACTTATCTTTATTGAGCGAAGGCTTCCCTGATTCCTGTGATGAGGAGGGTCTTGTCCTCTCCCGCAGCTGGGGTGGCCGGAAAGCGNACGGTTCTTGTTTAGCCAAAAAGCAATTGGAAAAATGAGACGCACATTCTTACTTATCTTTATTGAGCGAAGGCTTCCCTGATTCCTGTGATGAGGAGGGTCTTGTCCTCTCCCGCAGCTGGGGTGGCCGGAAAGCGCCCCTGGAAGGGGAGCTGCAGGTCTGCAACAGGGCGGCCTCGCTGCCGACCCTCGAATTGTGTGGGGCTTGATGTGTCAGTGGAAACCAACCCGAGTCCTCTCAGGGTTTAGCCGCTTCTGATGGCAGAGTCGGTAGACTCTTCTCAGAAGCCTTGGCCCTCGAAACATACTGGAGGACCCTCGGGAGGTGCGGTTTGTTGGATACAGCCTGGCCGAGGCTCAGTGGGGCGATGCTCTCCGGCCAGGAGGGAGAACCCTCTTGGGCGTGCCAGCTTCACGGGTAGCCAGTGCCAGTGGGCAACACTGTCCAAGGTTCGTCACTACGCCCGAACCTCGGGGAGGCCCACCCTCCGTGGCTTCCACAGGCCGCTGGG
>SJYV01033024.1:0-21596 GCA_006410875.1 Neotragus pygmaeus
ATCCCAGGGACAGGGGAGCCTGGTGGGCTGCCTTCTCTGGGGTCGCACAGAGTCGGACACGACTGAAGCAACTTAGCAGGGGTACGCATGGGGCTTCCCAGGTGGCTCAGCTGGTAAAGAATCTTCCTGCAATGCAGGAGACCCTGGTTCAATTCCTGGGCCGGGAAGATCCCCTAAGGAACAGACTGCCTACTCCAGTATTCTTGGGCATCCCTGGTAGCTCAGATGGTAAAGAATCCGCCTGCAATGAGGGAGACTTAGCTTTGATCCCTGGATGGGGAAGACCCCCTGGCCGAGGGTGTGGCAACCCACTCCAGTATTTTTGCCTGAAGAATCCCTATGGACAAAGGAGCCTGGCGGGCTGCAGTCCATGGGGTCACAAAGAGTCAGATGCGACTGAGCGACTAAGCACAAAACTCACAGGGGTACACACAAGGAGAAGAAACGCCCCTACTTATACTCCCATTGACAAAAAAAACTCATCAATGGTCAATCTAAGAAAGGAATGGCAAATTTTATTCAAGTCAACTGGAGGATTTTAACTTGGAAGGCAATCTCTCAGCAAGCTCTGAGAACTGTTCCAAAGAGATAGTGGGGGAGGCCATTATATGTGAGTTTGATGAGGGTGATGTGCACAGTCAAGCAGACATCTTGGTAGAAGGTTCCTACTATTTGAGAGGATCAGACATTTTGGTTAATGGTTTTAGTGCTTTTCTGAGTGTGGCAGGACTTCCCTGATGGCTCAGAAGGTAAAGCATCCTCCTGCAATGCAGGAGACCTGAGTTCAATTCCTGGGTTGGGAAGATCCCCTGGACAAGGGAATGGCAAGCCACTCCAGTATTCTTGCCTGGAGAACCCCATGGACAGAGGAGCCAGGCAGGCTATAGTCCATGGTGTTGCAAAGAGTCAGATATGAGTGAGCAACTAACACTCCCACTTTGAGTATTGGAAGATGCAAGAAACTGGATTCATAAAATTTTCTTCTGAAAATATCTAACTCTCTGAGGATTAATTCTTCCAGTTTTCCCATGTCTTATTCTGCTCTTCACCCTTAATTCCCAGTGTCTGTAGTGGTCAGCAACTTGATTCTTATAGAACTGGCTGATGGCCAACATTCATTATTTTTACAATCCTTTCCCTTTTGGCCATAATTTTGACCAGGGTTTGGGAGGGATTTCATGACCTGTTTGCCCCTCAGTGCTAGGAATGCTCATTCCTAGATCAGGCAAGGATTTTGTTGATAGGTCCCTCAATGTGCTATCACTGGACGAGGCCCTGTTAACAGCAACCAACAGCTTCTGTACTTCTGGTTTTACTGGTCTGTTATGGTCTGGGAAGTGGCTCCCTCTTGTTGCTTCTTCCCTTATACAGAGTCAGGTTATTATAATCATTGAACTTATAGAACTATATATTTGGCTCATCATTTCAAGTTGCCTAGTCATCCTTATTTTTATTGGAGGCTCAATCATACATTTGGCAATGCAAGAACCAATAATCTTGTAAAAGAGGCAGAGTAGAAGAAATATAGCTAGTAACATTAATGAAGCTATAAGTATTTAAGCTAAGAACTTCCATTAGATACAGTGCTGTATTTACGCAAGTCATCTGACCCAGCCTGCTCTGCACCCATTGCTATCTTTAAGGGAAATGATATATTGGTATTATGTATAAAGCTTACCAAAGGTGTCTGCACATACAAGGTGAGTGATGGGTCATCATGACCCCTTACAGGATTAAGACAGGAATGTTATCTTCTAAGGAGTTACATGGTTGGCACCAGAACAAGAGTTGATCTTTATGGTTGAGCAGGTATTTCTGCTGTCCGGAAGGTCTGGTTAATGCATAATGCAAATGCTAATTAATGCACACTGGGAGGAAAGGTGGGGGCCCAAGGGAGCAGAGAAAAATTTTATGTTTAAATTTTTCTCATCTTACCTTAAAATATAAGCTTTATTTCATTCTTGTTCTGTGTCTGTGTAGCTTGATAATCTTTTCCTCACTGACTTGTGATTTCAGAAGAATACTGTATTTGATTAAAGCAGGCTTTACATGGTTGGTTCACTGTTCTTTCTTTTAAAAATCCTCCCTGTACCCAGCCGACTGATTCATAGCCTCTTTATATAATGTTATCTCGTAATGTAGTCGCCAAGGCCTGTAATTGAGGTGAGTGGCTCTGTGCACAGAATGTAATTACTTATACTGCAGCTTGGAATGTGCCAAAATAATGACCAGATGAACAATTATAATGGATGATACGGCTCATTGTGGCAGATCTTCAGAGAGTGCTAATCGTATCGTTGCTGAAATCAACAGCATAAACCTGGAGCACCGTATTCATTGGTCGGATACTCTTCTCACCACTTATTCAACTAGCGTTTGTGAAGTCTTCAAGGAGGCATTGTGGGAGGTGGCCAGAGAGCAGAAACCATGGGTCCTGCCCTCAGTCTTGCTGTCCTCTTGGGAGAGAGAACACACTGGGATGTAAAAATTGGGAACAGTGTTTTTTTGTTTGTCTTTTAAACTATAGTCAAACTACATAACAAAGCAAAAGAGTGATTTATTTGGATTGTGGTCACACAGGGAAGACTCTTAGGAGAAGATGAGCCTAGAGCTTGGGTCTTGAAGAAATCGGTCATGATGCTGACAGTAGCCTTCGTGCACCAGTACTGGATCGAATCTTGGAGACTGAGTTTTGGGTGAAGTAAAAAAGAGTTTTATTGCTTTGCCAGGCAAAGGGTAACACAGTGGGCTCATGCCCTCAAAAACTATGTGTCCCAACTCCAGGGTATCTCATGAGGAGTTTTATAGCAATGGTTCAAGGGCAGGGCTGCTGTAAGGATCAGGGTGTATGTAGGACCTGCATTCCTTTAATTTGACCTCAAGTGGTCTCCTAATGAGCCTCTCTGATTCCTTTAACCCAGTCTCAGGTGGTCTTCTCTGGGTTGAGGAATGCTAACATCCTCCATTTTGGGGGGGGGTAGCTCAGGTGGTAGAGAATCTGCCTGCAATGCAGAAGACCTGGGTTCGATCCCTGAGTCAGGAAGATCCCCTGGAGAAGGGAATGGCAACCCACTCCAGTATTCTTGCCTGGAGAATCCATGGACAGAGGAGCCTGGCAGACTATAGTCATAGGGCCACAAAGAGTCAGACACAACTGAGTAACTAACACTTTCACACATAATTTACACGATTGTACACATATTTGCATACAACTTTTCTTACTGTGTCATAAACATTTTTCTGAATAGTCAACATAATTATAATTTGAATGAGCTTATATTTGATAGTGCTTTAAAAATGTAGAAATGCCTTATATCCATTGTTTTATCACAACAACCCATGTGATAAGAGGGAGACTTGGTGATTGAGTGACAAGTTCAAGGTCATACAGATATCACAAGTCAGGATTTCTGACCCCAAATCCCTTATTCATTTTATTTTACAATTGTTCTACTGATAATTGTATAATTTGCCAAAGTTAATGTAAATTATTTTTATTCTTTTACTTATTCCATTGTTGCATATATCAGTTGCCCCATTTCTTCCTTTTGACCAGTAGTGTCAATTATATGACTTATTTTGTCTTTTGTTTATTTTAAGGGGGAGAATTTAGATTTGTTTTAAATTTGATTTCAGAATTCCAGTGGTATGAATGGGGTAGGGATTGAACTGTAAGTAGGGAGCAAAATAGGTGGTACAGTGGTAAAAAATTCTGCTTCCCAATGCAGGAGACATAGGTTTGATCCCTGGGTTGGGAAAATCCCCTGGAGAAGAGAATAGCAACCCACTCCAGTATTCTTGCCTGGAATATTCTATGGACAGAGGAACCTGGCGGGCTACAGTCCATGGGGTCACAAAGAGTTGGATGTAACTGAATGACTGAAGACTCACGCACACGTATACACTGGTGGTCTCACCCTGGTTCAGCAGCTGCCTCCTCGGAGACTGATCTAATTTCCGAAGTCCTTTCGTGGTTATCTGTGGGGTTCTATTAGTACCAGGCACTGGGCCAGGTGGATTCTGAAATTGACAGGGCATTTGCCATCAGGAAGCTAAGTCACGTATGGGAGGCAAGGGGACAGGTAAGCTGGCTGTGATAGTGTGCGTGGTGAGTTGGTGGGGGTGCCCATCTGGATGCTTGGCAGCAGGCCGCCTTGGCTGGGAGCTCAGGGAAGAGTCTTACGATGAAGGACAAGTTGGGAGTTGACCAGGCGAAGAGGCATAAGAAGAGGACACTGGGAGGACACGTTGTTACAGGCAAGGGGACCAGTCTACGTGACCGGTAGGTGGTAAGACAGACCCGGCACACCTGATGAACTCAAGTTGTTCAGGGTGGCTGGACTAATGGTAAAGAACCCGCCTGCCAGTGAGGAGACAGTAGAGACGCGGGCTCGATTTCTGGGTGGGGAAGATCCCCTGGAGGAGGTCATGGCAACCCACTCCAGTGTTCTTGCCTGGAGACCCCATGGACAGAAGAGCCTGGCGGGCTACCATCCATGAGGTTGCAAAGAATTGGACATGACTGAAGTGACTTAGCA
Organism: Neotragus pygmaeus; assembly: GCA_006410875.1. NCBI lineage: Eukaryota > Metazoa > Chordata > Mammalia > Artiodactyla > Bovidae > Neotragus > Neotragus pygmaeus. Next base: position 4,539 of record SJYV01033024.1, read on the forward strand.
GGCGTGCACACAGCGTGGCTGGAGTGAAGGTGTGTGAGAAGGTGGGGAGAGAGAAGGCAGGAGGGGCAGGTAAGGGACAGACAGTCAAGGCCTTGTGTGCCCCATTGGGGAGCACAGACTGTATATCATGAGGGTGTTAAAAAGCCGGAGCTGGAGAGACGTGTGACCAGAATTGCCTTTCAGAGAGAACAGGGGAGTTGCAGCGTGGAGGAGGAGTTACATCGGGGTGAGCTTGGAGGCCCGGGGCCAGTCAGGGCAGCTGGGGCAGCAATCCAGCGACAGACGCCATGTCGGTGAGGATGGAGAAAGCTGGACTGGTTCCAGAGACAGGTAGAGGCACAGTTAATAAAACTGTACAATTGCTCGTACGTGGGGAATGAGAGACAAGGAGGATCCAAACAAAGATAATATCCAGCGTTCTAAAATGAAGGATTTTTGCATTTTAGACTTTTTTCCATCTATTAATGTCCAGTTAACAGATTGTTGGTAAATAATCTTTGTAGACTCTTGATATATTTTGAGGGTAGTACATTCTCAAAGAGGCAGTCAGTTTAGAATACCAATACATAGATATTTGTGCAACAGAATGATTTGATAAAAACAGTGTAAGACGGTAGAAATGGGTGGGTCAGATTCAGTCAGAGAGCCTTGGATGGATCCAGGCTGAGGATATGATAGGGTTTTAGCCATAACTGGGCATGTGCGTGCTGCTGAGGCACTCAGCAAGTTGTATCTGACCCTTTGTGGCCCCATGGACTGTAGCTCACCAGGCTCTTCTGCCTATGGAGTTTTCTAGGCAAGAATACTGGACTGAGTTGCCATTTCCTAATCTAGGGGATCTTCCCGACCCAGGAATCAAACCTGCATCTCCTGCATTGGCAGCTGGATTCTTTGCCACTGTGCCACCTGGGAAGCACAAGTTCTCATACTCCTCAATAGCTGATTGTTTGCTTATTCATTCAGAAATCAATCACTGTGTGTCTGCCATGTGCTGGGACTGTGCTGGATGCCTCAGAGATACATCTAGGTGATGGGTTCTGTAGCTAAGAAAGAGTTTATATATGTAATAGGAGGTCAAGATAGATAGCAAAACGTTAGGGCATGATGAATGTAGTAATAATGGTACCAAATGCTGTGAGAATTCAATGAGAAGAGATTGATTATATAGAGTGGGTGGTGATAGGGTGGGGAAAGGGGTAAATTCAGACCAGTCTTCCTTAAAGAGGTGCTGTTTGAGCTGGTTTTTATTGAGAAAGGGTGAAAGTTTTAGCCACGTGGCTGAGAATAGTCCAGGTGGGGAATAAAACACAAATCTGGGGACGTGATACTCCTTTGTTTATTCTGAGATCTGCCTGTCGGGTTGAAGTGGAGGCCCCAGAGAAGGCAGTGCTCTGTATCCTGCAGCTCAAGCTGGCTGAGTAATCAGAAGTCATTAAAGCCGGGAGTGCCCCAGTGGCTGTCTGCTTCCCAAACTAGTGTCCTATTTTGCTCCTGGGTGAAGCAAATGGAAAAGGATTTACAATTTTGAAATATAGTTTTGTCTCCAGGTTTTCACCAGGGAGGGGCAGATCATCTTGCCTCCCTTGGGCAGACTGGTCTGCACCCAGGCCTCTAGGATCGGCAGGTATCCTGGGCTACTTTCTGGCCCTGCTGCTACTGCTAAGTCGCTTCAGTCGTGTCCAACTCTGTGCGACCCCACAGACGGCAGCCCACTGGGCTCCGTCATCCCTGGGATTCTCCAGGCACGAACACTGGAGTGGGTTGCCATTTCCTTCTCCAATGCATGAAAGTGAAAAGTGAAAGGGAAGTCACTCAGTCGTGTCTGACTCAGCGACCCCATGGACTGCAGCCTACCAGGGTCCTCCATCCATGGGAGTTTCCAGGCAAGAGTACTAGAGTGGGATGCCATTACCTTCTCCGACTTTCTGGCCCAGGGCTCCCTAATTCCTCCAGGAAAGTACAAGTCCTACCTCAAGCCCCTAGGACCTGCTCCCACACCACAGGGAGATATAAAGTCTGACCTTCGTGGTGCGATTCTTCTAAGACATTTCCAGTGATTAAATGAAAACCACAAAGGATAATGTTTGTGGAAATATGTTATGAATTCTTAAGTGCTTGGTGGATGCAATGTATTCATCCATTCAACCAGTCATTACTGAGAGCCTGCTGCTGTGTTCCACATGCCAATGACACAGCAGAGCCCCTTAGCATTGTGTTTACCTTCTAGTACAGGGAGCGGAGGAGGCAGCCAATAAATAGACACAAAGCCTAGAGTATGTTAAATGCAAAGCCTATAAAATACTACTCTATACCTACTCTGCATCTGTGGTTTTGTTTTCCGTATTTTCAGATGCCTGTGGTCAACTGTAGTCCAAAAATATTAAATGGAAAATTCCAGTAACGGTGCTTTTTAAGTTCTGAATTGTGCACCATTCTGAGGAGTGTGATGAAATCTCATGCCATCCTGCTATGTCTCACCCAGAACATGAATCATCCCTTGGTCCAGAATATCCTACCTGCTACTCACTTAGTAGCCATCTCAGTTAGGAGACAGATTGTCGTAGCATCATGGTACCCTAGTGCTTGTGCTCACGTAACCCTTATTTTACTTAATATTGGCCCAAAGCGCAAGAGCAGTGATGCTGGCAGTTTGGTTGCTTTCTAAACTGCCTGATTAAACTTTATCATAGATACGTATGTATAGGAAAAATTATAGTACATATACAGTTAACCCTTGATCAACATGGATTTGAACTGTCTTGCTGTTTCATCCTGACAACTACACCAATTGTCTTGCTGTAGCTCACTGCTTGCTGAACTCAGGGTAGACAAGGAGTGGGAAGCTGGAAGAAAATTCAAGGGGCTGTATGAACTGCAGACCTGTTTATTCTCTCCTCACTGGCACTAGCAGCCTTAGCAGCCACAGACATGCTGTATTCTCTTGTGGCTGACCCAGCGGACACAGCCATAATGCAGCCTCAAGGGCTTTCCAGGTGGAGCTTATATATGTTTTCAGAACAAGAGTAGCCCGTGGCCAAAGAGTACATCGTGACACGCATGCGCAATGTAAGTGCTCTGAGCTGTTACATCACCGTGTATTTACCGCACGTGGGGTGAGAGTGAGAGGCCGTGGGCGAGAGAGCCCGACTCATTTGCTCTTCCCCTACATACTCCATAGGTCTACTTACATCCAGATTTTGAAAAATAAGTACTATGGTACTACCCAATCTACGGGCTTCCCTGGTGGCTCAGATGGTAAAGAATCCACTTTCAGTGCGGGAGACCCTGGTTTGATCCCTGGGTCAAGAAGAGCCTCTGGAGAAGGGAATCTCAACCCACTTCAGTAGTCCTGCCTGGAAAATTCCATGGACTAGAGGAGCCTGGTGGGCTACAGTCCATGGGGTCACAAACAGTCAGACATGAGAGAGCGAATAACACAACACCTATTCTGCAGTTGGTTGGACCCACCAATGTGGCACTGTGGGAATGGAAGGCCAATCATGAAGATACACACAGATTTCCGACTGTTCGGGGGATTAGCACCCCCAACCTCTGTGTTGTTTAAGGGTCGACTGAATAGGGTTTGGTACGGTCTGCAGTTTTAGGCATTCACCAGGGGTCTTGAAGTGTATCCTCCCAGATAAGGACGAACTGCTATAAATGCTTTGGAGAAACATGAAACAGGGAAGGAGATAGGATGCTTTAGAGACAGAGGTTGGTATGAGGTTTCCGAGGTCTAGGGAGGGAAGACTGGGGAGTCCTTGCTTCACAGACACCGTGCAGTGAGCACTTCCTGCACCTTTGTTTTCTTGCCTGTAAGATGCTGGATGTGGGCTGTGATCCTTGGGATCCCCTCCTGATCCAAAGAGCTGTTATCCCAGCACTCTGGAGCAAGGCTTATGTCCCGCATTTAGATATGGGCCATTTAGCGGTCCCACCCTTTGGCAGCTTCGTTTGGCCATCTGCTTTCTGGGCCGGAGAACCATGGCTCTGTTCGCTTGCCTGGAGGCTTTTGCAGCTGAAACTCTGTTCTGTATAAATATGGCACTGTGTCCTATCACCAGGGAGGGATTTAAATTATCGTCTGTAAATGCATCGTGACTTTAAAAATCATCTCTAAATAATATCACCAGCACCACCAGCACTCACTTGTAGAGCTTTTGATTTTAACTTTCCAAAAGATGTCCCTGTGAACTGTTTCGCTGTAGCCTCAGTATAGCTCTGTGAACCAGCTGAGCTGTGTGCGTACATGTCTCGTGTCCGACTCTTTGAGACGCTATGGACTGTAGCCCGCCGGGCTCCTCTGTCCGTGGCAGACTGCAGGGAAGAATACTGGAGTGGGTTCCTGGGTTGTCATGCCCTCCTCTAGGGGATCTTCCTGACCCAGGGGTCGAACCCGTGTCTCTTATGTCTTCTGCATTGCCAGGTGGGTTCTTTACTAGTGCCTTCTGGAAACCTTAGGAGACCTGCAAAGTGGCCCCAGCTTGTCCCCTGGCCTTTGGGTAAGTCTTTTCCCCTCTCTGGGCATCAGTGGCCTTGGTGAAGTGATTTGAATAATAAACTGCATCTAGAGAACGGAAGCCAGCTTCCTGTTCCTAGGCCTGCGATGTATGGGAAGCCCTTATTTAAGGAGTCTCCAGGGATTGTGGCCTTCTCTGGTGGCTCAGACAGTAAGAATCCACCTGCAATGTGGGAAACCTGGGCTCGATCCCTGGGTTGGGAAGATCCCCTGGAGAAGGGAACAGCTACCCACTCCAGTATTCTGGTCTGGAGAATTCCATGGACAGAGGAGCCTGGCAGCCTGTAGTCTCTGGGATCGCAAAGAGTCAGGCATGACTGAGCGACTTTCACATAAGGATCCTGCATAAGGTACTACCCTGGGTAGTCCTGAGATGCCATCGTTTCTGTCTGCAGGTCATCTTTTACGAGCCCAGCATCCTCAGTCTATACAAATGCAGCTGATTTCAGTTCTAAACTTCATGTCATTAGTCTTGAGGAAGGAACATCATCTTTTTATTCTACCACTGCTTTGTTTTTTATTTCTTCATTCTGCTACTTGCTGTATGTACTCACAGCTTTCTCACTGCTTGTAGAGAAGATGACAGTCATCACTCCCACTGTAGCCAGGTTGGCTTTGGGGGAGGACTTCCTGAGTAGAAAGAGGAAAGGAATATGCTGGTTGTGTCCTTGGAACAGCCTCAGAAGACGTTGATCTTACTGCTTGTTTTTGAAATCTGATTGTAACTCATCACCCTGCTGGCTGCTTACCCATCAGTTAATTCATTTTGAAAAATCCATACCTTTATATGTAACAGGGAAAATTATACTGTTTATCCTATAGGATCGTTACAGGAGTCAAGTGAGTTAATACACGTAAGACTAAGAATTAGAACGGCTTGGCATACTGCAAATGCTTCATAAATTATTGTGGTTATTATTTGCTATGACTTAGCGGGATGGGATTGACAGGTTGGGGTCTATAACTACTTTTTCATTAAAATAAACTTCTAAGTGGCATATTTGTTATTTTAATGATTTCTAATCATTGTAGTCACAGTAGCAGATCTCGTGAAGAGCATTTAGAATACAAACACCTAGGTGTAATGACAATTCTGTTAGTTTTCCAAATATCCCTGGGCTTTCATATTCTTATCAGGTGTGTGGCCCAGCACCCCAGCGTGGCTGTTCTCTTGCTGTTTTTACACCCCCTGCCTGACCATTCCCTGCTTCACCTGTACCCTACTCACACAAACGTGCTTGCCTCTGGCCCAGCTAGTGATTGTTCTAATCCCTAGGCCAAAACAGCTCCACCTGCTAGTTTATTAAAGGGAAACGTTTGCCCTTGTGATGGTTATTAACCTGAGGGGCTGTGAGGGACGTGCCCCAGACGGTTTCCCTGGTAACTGATGAGCAGCCTGATGTCACTTCCCCCTGTAAATGGTAGCCTAAGGTGCCACGCTGTTCTGCGGACTGCCTGCTGTGTGTGGCGGGTGTCGCTCCAGGACCTTTTGCTTCAGCTGTATAAGAGCCCCTTGTCCAATAATCCACTGATGTCTCTGTTGTGGTCTCTGGGCTTCTTTGGTCTTGATGCTGGGCAGTTACAAGGCTTGCTGGCCTGTGGGTTGCAGCCCAATATCAGGTGAGGCTGACTTTCAGTTACCCCTGTAAGCTCTGCGAGTCCAGAAGCACAGGGCCGGGGCCCCCTGCCTCTTTCCTTAATCTTATACCCTCGAGTGTTTAATATACTTGACTGCTTGTGTGCAGCTTTTCAGAGAGGGAGTATTGCTTTCCCTCTTTATTAATTCCCACCTAGTGGTAACTTCTTTCTGACATTTCCAGATCCTTTCTTTCTTTTTCACCCAGGTCAAATAGTTTTTCCCCTTTGTGGTTCTCTTATTTTTTTGGCTGAATTTTTACAGCTGAAGGGAAGCAAGGTGACCATTTCTTGAGTAACAACAACAACTAATACTTTGCTTACTTTAATTTTTTGGCTGCGTTGGGTCTCCGTTGCTGCGCATGGGCTTTCTCTAGTCTGGCGAGCAGGGGCTCCCGGTTAGTTGTGGGGTGTGGGCTTCTCATTGCAGTGCTGTCTCTTGTTGTGGAGCACAGGCTCTGGGTCCGTGGGCTCTGTAGTTGTGGTACACGGGGTTACCCATGCTGCAACGTGTAGGATCTTAGTTTTGGGGCCAGGGATCATACTATGGGTTCCCCTACATTGGCAGACGGATTTTTAACCCCTGAATCACCAGGGAAGTCCCAACAACTAAAACTTTCTGTGAGCATTAATCCTGTGAAAATGCGTTTCCTGTGCTTTACAGGTGAATAAATGAAGCTCACAGAGGTTGGGTAGACTAGCAGGATCATATTTAGTAAAATTGTGCCAGAGGCAGGACGTGGGTCCAAGCCAGAGTCCTACATGTGGCTCAGTGTGCATGGGACTCCTCTAGGTAGTTTTTATTTTCCTGTAATGAGAAGACAATTTCTTTTCTCTATAGCTTGTTATTCCCCAAAGTTGTAGTTACTGATTAGTGTAACCACAAGAATGGTGATTACTTACCTCCACATGCTTCCAGAAAGTTTGGAACTCTGAATTTACTAGAAGCCTCTTAAAGGAGCCATAACTTTTCCTTACATTATTCCTACAGAGACTTCCTCTCAGAGGGCCAGAAGGTAGTTGAGGGAAGCTCTGTGTATGGCAGTTGCTTCCCAGGATGGAAGATTCTAGAATGATCCCGTCACCACTCACTGCTGCGGCTGCAAGGAGGAAGAGCCCTGAGGGTTTTCAGTCCATTTGTGAGAGTTAAAACCACGAACAATATTGAAAGGGAAGCACGGACCCTCTAGCCAAAAGGGAATTCTTATTACCTTCAGCCTAGGAATCCTCGAAGTTAGGGCCACACCATCTACCCCAGGGTCTGTTTCCCCCGTCCCTTTCTCTGTGTCCATGTGTTGGTCACACTGAGAAGTGTCCTGAGGCTAAGCCCACCTCGTAGCCTGCTCCAAGGACCCTGCTCTGAGTTCCCCTTGTGGCCTTTCAGAAGTGTGCCAGCAGCGTCTGTAGCTCCTCAGAGGATGCTCTGATCCTGGGGCTTTTGCTGCCCCATGCAGGTGAGCTCGATCCTGAGCGCTGGGAATACTTCACAGCTGCCCCAGTTCTCACAGATTCGGCCCGGGTGTGTGGGCTGCTGGCCTACATGCAGTTTGCTCTGTCCCCAAACCTGGGGAACCTTGCCACCTCCAGACTAGCCGCATGAGTCTTCTGTCCTTGCTACCCTGGCAGAGGTCTCTTCAGGCTGTACCCCACATTCCCAGTGCTTGACAGGAGGCTATGCAGTTGGGGGCTACTTTATAGCTTCTGGGGGCTTCCACCTTCTTACCTGAAGCTTGGTTTGGAGTGAGGATGAAAATGACATGGGTCATGTTTAGGGAGGGAGGGTGTCTTTTAAACCGAATTAGACTCCTCAGGAAATTATCTGCACCTCTCCTCTCCGTGAATTAGAGGGTTGTTACACGTGGTCAGGAGGCCCCAACCGAGCCCTCACATGTTACTAGTTAAGGTGATGCTTTCATAGTATCCGCCCTGTTTCACGTTGAGAGCTCTGGCCAGGCAGTGATAAGTGAACCCGTGCCCTATTCAGGCCCCAGTGCTGAAAACTCCTAAAGACATGACCCTCCTGTAAGCCACTGGGATTTTCACCTGCACCATTGATTTGACTTAAACTCTCTGATAATTTAAATCAGCCTAAAGCCAACTGAAGGCTTGGCTAGTTCTGCATCAGTGTCAGAGTTGCAGACATGATTTTTTTTTTGCCCGCTTCATAGGAGAGAAAGTACAGTCTAGGCTATCTGGGCTACTTGGGTTCATTTCACTTCCCTGGTAGAGGAAAACCTGAGATTACTATTCTGAGAAAGAGACATGGCTTGATAAAACCAAATTCTGTACACTACATCCTTTGGATTTTATTTGGCCAGTGATAGAGTTCCATTTTCAAAGCCTCTAGAGAGGAAAAGAGCCTGATGGTATAATATCACAATTAAATACACAATTTATTTTATAGTTTGAACTGTAAACAAAAGGAAAGTGGATAGTTTTAAGTGAGATTTTTATACTTCCTTTGTTTTCTAAGGAGACTGCAGCTATGTCTTTTGGGTGCGTTCTTTGATTAAACCAATGAAAGATTTCAAGCTCTCCCATTTCGGGCTAAAAGCTCCCCTACACTTGGTAACCACGTCCTCCCCCTGAGTATGGTCAGCACAACTGTTAAGTGAACTAGGAAAAAAGTCCCTTTATGCATGGCCACCAGACTTGTGCTTGTTCAGTCTTCATGGTGGCAGCTAGCTCATGTTTGCTGCTGCATTGCAGTCATGCAGGCTGTTTTTCTCTGTGGTCTGACTGTAGACAATGTGAGGGCAGGTGATGGTGTCTTCTCTGGTTTTGTATCACTGGTCGTTCTGGACTGTGTCTTCCTATACTAAATTTTCAGAAAGTGCCTGCTGAGTCAACTCAGATGAAAGTAAAATGTTGAAGCGATGAAAGGGAAGCAAATTACACTTAAGCTTCAGGGAGTAACTTCCGATGAGATCTGGGAAGCCAGTTTATTCCATTATGCAGAGTGGTGGGACTATCTTGAAATATTTATTCTTGAAGTCATCTCTGTTTTAAAGACAACAGACAAATCAAGCTCTGTTAATAAAGTAGTAACTCCTTAAAACAGACTGCTAGAACGCCTCCTTCAAGTAAGTCTCATTGTGAGTTTCCATTTAATAAACATTTATCGACCATCTGTGAGGAACCAGAAACTCTAAAAATATTCTCATTAAAGGTAGATAAAAGGGGATAAAAGCATAATCTTGGGAGCTGGTTTATCAGGATTCAGATGCTAGCTCTGCTACTTTCTGTGTCTTTCTAGACAAATGATTCTATCAGTTTCTTCATCTGTAAATTGGGTGTATAATATACCTACCTCTCAAAATGATGAGGATTAAGTGAGATAATGCTTGTAAAGTCCTTATTGTGTCTGGCATTTAGTAAGTACTCAATAAAATTGCTATTTTAATTAAAATAATTAACTATTAATTCCATGGAAGGTGTGCTTCTTGATCCCAAGGGCCTGACAGCCTAATATAAAGACCACGTGACCTTCATACCTGGGATATTTGGTACTTGCTGACCCGCTGGGAGGGACTGGGGGCAGGAGGAGAAGGGGACAACAGAGGATGAGATGCCTGGATGGCATCACTGACTTGATGGACGTGAGTCTGAGTGAACTCCGGGAGCTGGTGATGGACAGGGAGGTCTGGTGTGCTGCGATTCATGGGGTCGCAAAGAGTCAGACATAACTGAGCGACTGGACTAAACTGACCTCTGTCTGGAGCATGTTTCTCTTAGGTGCCCTGGTGGCTCACATTCTCACATCCCCTGGTCATTACTTAAACGCCCAGATTTCAGAGACGTTTTCCCTCACAGTCCCATTGAACACTCTGCCAGCCCCACTTCCTTGCACTCCTCATCTATTTCCTGCTTAATTTTTCATCCTACTGTCATATAAGATACCATTTCTTTTTGCTTATTATCTCAGTTCCACAGGGCTAAAGATGTTGGTCTGGTCCATCTGTGATCCATTATCAGTGTTTGAAACCGTGTTTGCTTTATGGTAGATGCTCAGCAAGTATTTATTGGAAGAGTGAACCAAGGAACGGTCGTGGGAGGCCAGTGCAGGGCATGTGGAGCTCTGCCTATGGGTATTAGGAAAGGCATCAGGGGAGAGATGGCTTTGTGCTATGTCTTAGGTGGCAGTTCTCAACCTTTTTCCTATTAAGACCCTGTCTGGGTCAAGGTCCTACAGAGAAATAGAATCAGTAGGATTCTATATGTTATAAATAAATATTATCTATATAATTAGCATTATGGTAGTTATGGAGGCTGAGAAGCCCCACATCCACCCTTGGCAAGATGGAGACCCAGGAGAGGCAGTGTTAACGTTCCAGTCTGAGAGCGGAAGACTGGTGTCCCAGCTTGAAAGCAGTCAGCACGAGGTCGCCCTTATCCAACTTTCTGTTCCATGCAGGCCTTCAGTGGACTGGGTGAGGGCTGCCCACACTCGGGAGGGTGAGCTGCTCTATGCAGTCTGTCGATTCAAATGTTAATCTCGCTCCAGAAACACCCTCACAGCCACACCCAGAATTGTGTGTAACCAAATATCACGGCACCTGTGTCCCAGTCAAGTGGACACAGAAAATTCACCAGTAGACACAGAAAATGAACATAATCAGTGGATTAGGTTCCTGTGTGTGACTTCAGATCCATAGTTTCTAGGTTGTTGCCATGTCTATATTCTTTTTTCCCACAGGCCAAGAAAGAAAATTGGAATTCAGATGACAGTGATGTTATTGGGGTAAATTTGAACTCTAATTGTTTTAAAAGAGAAACTACTTTTACACTTGATAAGTCAGAATTTTAGTGCTATATGACTCATCCTGCCACATGAGTGTTGAGAAATGCCCTCAAGGATGGGAGGGCTCTGCCAAGCAGACAACCAGGAGAACAGTGCTTGAGGCCAAAGGAACGGCATGTGTGAAGATGTGAGGGCATAGAATGACTGTGGAACCACAAATAATCTGATATGATGAAAGCAGGGGGTGCCTGGGAGGGAAGCAGTGAGTGACGAAGCTGTCCAAGACGACATTACAAAGGCCTTTGTTTGCTAAACTAATGGAATTTTATTCAGAAGGTGATGAAAGCCATTGAATGGGTCTGAGCAGTTTTGGGTCATATTTTAAATTTTACTTTTAATTTTTATAATGTAATCTTTAAAAATTTAGGGTAAACAAAAATCATATGGAATAGCATTCCAAAGGATATTACAGTGAAGAATCTCCCTTCTTGGGATCATCCATGTTTCTAGTATCTTACGTATATTCTAGTACCTATGTTCATTCTAGTATCTTATTAATGTTATATGAATAGACAAGAAAATATTTTTCTATTCTTATCCAAGTGGCAGTAAATTATGCATTGGAATACTGATACACCTTAACATCACCCTTCTAAAAAGAATGTTCCAGTTAAGAAAAGTTTGCATAGGCAGCAAGGATGATGATATTTAATTTTTCACTTGGGAGACTGTGTACGTTCGGCACATTCTCCAAGTTGGGAAATAGGAGCTGGGCTGAGAGTTAGACATGGCAGGCTGAGGAAGCTGTGGGATATCCCAGTGACATGTCCATAGAGGGTCTTAGGGTCAGGAGAAATGTCTGGTTTGAAAAGATGGATTTATAGCATGTTATTCTTGCCTGAAGAATCCCAGGGACAGGGGAGCCTGGTGGGCTGCCGTCCATGGGGTCACGTGGAGTTGGACATGACTGGAGCGACTTAGCAGCAGCATTATATACATAGTGGTTAAAGCTACATTAATGGATGTAGCTTCCCAGAGAAAGGAATATATTGGGAAGAGAAGAAGACCAAGAACAGTGCCTTGGTTAATCATTAGAAAGAGGTATTGAGAGAACCGAGAGGGGAGTCCATCTCATGTGGTGGTAGGAGTGAGGGCTCGAGGATGTTGTGTGCTCAGAGTTTGGGGACAACTAGGAGGACACTTGGCAGCTTTGCTGCCTCAAGTCGTGCGGCAGAGCTGCTCCTGTGAGCGTATAGCTGCTGTTGCTGTTGGATGTGGGTTCAAAACGTGCAGTGCTGACCTGACCCTCAGTGAACCATGGGTATCCATTCCAGAACCGCTTCTGCTGCCTCTGGGACCTAGGGGATGCTTCCATGCTCTTGCAAAAGGAGCCCTGCACAGTCCTCCATGGGATGCCATCCCGCGACCGGGATGGGTGTCTCTGATGGGCACGTTCTCCGTCATGTGCTCACACATTGGCTGCAGAAGGAAGGTTTATGGTGTTGTCAGCTTCCAGGTGGGAGAGGAGGTCTACTTGGTAAGGTGGTGATTCCCTAAACGTAGGAAGACAGTGTGGACCCTGTGTGGCCATGAAGAATGTCACATGCCCATTACAGGTGACAAACACTGAAGGTATGACAGTTAGAAGGTGATTGGTGGCCGTTGAGACAGTAGTTTCTGGGTAGAGTGAGTGGACTTTTGAGTACAGTGGGTTGAGAAATGACTAGGAAAGGAGGAATCTGAGCCATTGTGTGTTGATTATGGTTTCAGGAGAGAAAGCAGTGGAGAGTTGTATAGAACTTGAAACAGTAGTGTGATTATATTTTAACAGAAATGAGTCCATGAAAGGGAGATTTGAAGATGAAGGAAGGGAATAGAGAGAAGGGTAAGTAGGTGAGGCGGTGGGGTTCCTGAATAGGTGAGGAATGAGTTTTGATTCAGTGTGGAAGGATGGTACTAATGCATATGCTCATGTTTGTGAAGGAGGAATGTGGATGAGAATTGATACTAACGACCCCTGCTCTGTCTGTAAATGGGTAGGTGATGTTGGCTGAGAATAAGAAGGCACAGGTCAGGTGGGATCTTGAAAAGAGTAGTGAAGATTTGGAATAGCTGTTGATGGGAAGGAGAGTGTTGTTAGAGGAAGAGGAAAAGGACAGGTCCCAACTGAGAAGGGAGATAGTAGCCCAGTGTCTGCTGTTGAATCTATATGGTGCTGCATTTCGTAGGGCAAGTGTGATAGGAAAGGAGAGAGAGATGGTGAGGGTTGTGGGAGGGGGTACTTGAAATGATGTCACAGGGTTTAATGAAATGGGAAAGGAAGTAAAATCTGGAGAGTTGATGGTTGGGGGGAAAAAAGATGGGGATAGAGATATCAAAGAAAAGCCCAAGAGCAGGCTGGATGTGATGAAGGAAAGGACGGAAGGAATGGAAATATGTGTAGTCCTTGTGTCAGGTGCTGGTCTGTAAGCTTTCAGAGATGAAGCAGTTCCCAGTGATAACCAGGCCCAGGTTATGGAGAGGAAGTAAAAGTCACTGGGATAGAGAGGCTGGACTGTTGAATGATTTTTTTTTTCCCCTTGAACATTAAGATTCCCTTGCTGATAGCAGGAGATGGGCTGTGGCCAGGTAATGAAAAGGAGGGACTGAGAATTTGATAAATGGGAGAGTAAATGAAATAAGCCCAAGTTCTGGCATATTTGTAAGCATTCAATAGATGTTAACTATCAGTAATCAGATAACAGTAATGGTATTGCTGAAGGGCATGAATTTTTTTATGGGGGTGTGGCAGTTTCAGGGAATCTTTATTAAGTGGGTTTTTTTTTAATTTTCTGGTACATGAATCTTAAAGAAGGGGAGCTTCTTTTTCTTTTCGAGTGTCAAACAACTCTTATTTGGAACATGAAATGTGGAGTTTGAAACTCCCTACTCCAAACTCCAGGATGGGAAAAAGCAAGGTGCTTGTGAGAGCCAGTTGCAACTAAAGCAGGAAGGTGGTGGGAACAATCCATGAAGATGCTGAGGCTGGGAATTTTCTACATATGATGACAGGTTCCCAGATGACTCAGAGACCTTTAGTGAATGAGACCTTTAGCTGGAGGAAGGTGCAGGAGAAGAGTAATGATGGGTAATGTGGGGTTGAAAACAATCTGAAAAAATCAAGTGTAACTGCAGAATTTCCTCTGGATGCTATGTGTCACCACATAGACTTGGAAGCCTGGGGAAACTTTTCAAGAATGTGAAAGACAGAGTTGTTCTTTTCAATAACAATGTCATCAGTCTGTGAGAGTGTTACTTTTTGTGTGTATGACAGAAAAAAAAAAAGTGATGAAAGAGCCGAAAACTGGTGAATTTGGCTAGTTGAGGAAGCAAAGTGGAGCTGGAATTAACAGGATGGTTTCTTTAGTCCTGGTGAATAGGCAAAGCTTGCTCATGCACAAGTGAACCTGATAATTGCCAAATGTCTACTTCAATCTGAGTTGCATCAATATCACTACAGCTGAGGTTACTGAGATTTCAGAAGCCTTCCTTCCAGTCATACATGTTGGCCTTTAGTGATGAGGCTTACCAGCTTAGGTTCTTTCTCAGTGGCCTTTGGCCATGTGCATTCAACCTGAAATTCCTGGGTCTTCACACCCTTAAGATTTTGATAAAGAACTCTCTGGAACTATTTGGAATGTGAGGTAGGATTTCTGCTATAAGAAGTTCCTTGGCGGGGGGAGTCCCTGGGGAGATGTGATTGGCTCCCAAATGGTGCTGTCATGCTTTTAGCATACTAACTTTTTTTTTTTTTTAAGTTTGGAATATTCTCTCTAGCTAATCCACTGAGCTTCGGGCAAATAAGGAAAAAAAAAAAATTAGTAGCTTGAAATGCTTTTAAACAGCTAAAATTCCAGCTGTTAGGGCAATAGGGAGCTAATGCAGAGCTATGTAACAGGCCATCTGTGTGCACATAGATAACACACTGAGGAAAGTCTTATTTTATATTGTTCCAGAGGCTCCTGAAAATAAATTCTCTCATAAGCCAAACTCTTCAATTCAGTTTAGAAAATATTTGAGACCCTCTCTGAGAAGGTGCTGGCTTTAAAGCTTGTATAGACGTATTAGTTTTCTAGGGCTGCTGTGACAAATTACCAAGAACTGGGTGGCTCAATACAGCAGAAATTTATTCTCTCCCAGTTCTGAAGGCTAGAAATCTAAAATCAAGGTGTCAGCAGGGCCATGCTCTGTTTGCAGCTCTAGAAGATAATCTATTCCATGCCTTTCTCTTCATTTCTGGTGTTGCCAGTCATCCTTCACATTCCTTGGCTTGAAGACCCGTTACTCCAGCCTCTGTGTTCATAGTCACATGAGTCTTTTTGTCTGTCTGATGAGGACACTGCTGCTGCTAAGTCGCTTCAGTCGTGTCCGACTCTGTGCGACCCCATAGATGGCAGCCCACCAGGCACCCCCATCCCTGGGATTCTCCAGGAAAGAACATTGGAGTGGGTTGCCATTTCCTTCTCCAATGGATAAAGTGAAAAGTCAAAGTGAAGTGGCTCAGTTGTGTCTGACTCTTAGCAACCCCATGGACTGCAGCCTTCCAGGCTCCTCTGTCCATGGGATTTTCCCTAGTCATACTGAATTCAGGGTCCGCCATTTTCCAATATGACCTTATTTTAGCTAAGTATACCTGCAATGGTAGCCCTATTTCCACATAAGGTTACATTCTAAGGATTCTGGGAAAGAGTTGAATTTAGGGAGGAATATTATTGAACCCAATGTAAGAAGCTTCGAAAATGAGTAACAAGTGGCTTCTATCTTCAGGAAGATGTAGTTCCTGATGTAGCTGGGGAACTGGCTGTAGGAAACTTTAATGCAAAGTGATGGATACAGAATAGTGTGAACACACGGAAGGGTGAGTGGCTGGCTGTAACTTCCAGGGGCTCTGGGAAGGCTGTAGGCTGGGGATCGTGGCAGACCTGAAGGATAATTAGTGTTAACCTGGCAGAAATTGGGAAACTGGGCCCTTTGGGCTGAGGGACCTGTCTGAGCAGGATCAGAGATGCAAGTGTGTGTCCGATGTGTGGGATGCTCATGCTGCCTGGAGTGTAGGGCCAGAGGATCGCATGGCCTGTGGGTAGGGCTTGCATGGGACGTGGTGGCCACTGGGGAGGGGTGGAGCGGAGCGGAAGGTGGAAATGCGGGTGGAGCACACAGGAAGTATGAAAAGTGACGGAGCCCGATAGTCTGTCTCCCTGAAAGCCTGCCACAGAATTAGATCTTCAAGAGGGAGAAGAGGGTTCAAGCAGAGGCTGAAGGGCCATTCCAAAGGGAGCTCTCAAGGACACTGCTGGACTAAGAGGCTGTACGAGATGACTTCTGTGCTGCTTCTCAGCTCCAGGTTCTGTGACTATTAGCAGAAATCTCTCTTCACTAACTGTATTTCGCCTCTCATTAGTAATCCGGTTGTTGCTTCCTCTTCCCTTTCTTTCTCTCAAGCATCCTCCACATGCCAGCCCCTGAAGACCCAATAGTGAGCAAGAAGACAAAGCACCATTTCCCCCTCTTCCTTGTAGCATTAGCACAAGGAGCACAGTCAGTCCCCGTAAGTGTTGCTTGGGTTGAACGTGAGGGAAAATGACAAGGCAGTTCTGCCCAGGGTAATGAGTTCTGCTTCAGAGTAGAGCTGCTTTGCAAGACAATTTCAGGAACCTCCTTATGAGGAGGTGGCGAGTAGGTGGCTGCTTACATGTGTTTGATTTCTGAGTCATCAAAAAGGCTTCTTTGCCTCCCAAAATATCTCATCCATCCAGGCTGTGGGTACTTTTAATTCCACGATTGGAAGCTGGTTTCCCTCTGTTAAAATGCAAATACCCTCTGGGGAGAGGATATCCACTTACCATCATCAGTCTGTTGCACCTTAATATGAGGATTTTCTCAACCATTTCTCATGGCAGGTTTTTGAGAAAAGCACATGGAGGGAAAGGGGGTCCAGGGGGTGAATACTGGACATGGCGCAGGTAAACTCTGTCAAAGTCAGCAGTTTGGATGAACCGCCTGGCTCTGTGGTCCCTTTTGCCTAGTAAGATCCATTATTATGTATTGGCAGGTGTACGCTGGGCCAGAAATGATTATTTCTGTTGGGAATTTCATGGTTACAAAACTTTTTTTTTTTTTTTTT
>SJYV01033026.1:0-33500 GCA_006410875.1 Neotragus pygmaeus
ACAGTCCAACTCTCACATCCATACATGACCACAGGAAAAACCATAGCCTTGACTAGACGGACCTTAATACGTGTCAAATATGGCAGAATTTGTAAGTGCTAAAAAAAAAAAGTCACCTGCATAAATAAGTTTTTGTTTCAAATATATGCAAATTTTGGGTTTTATTCTTCATTAAATTTTATAAGACATTAATTTAAACTTCCCAAAACTGAAGTCCATCTCATATAAAGTCACTTCAGTTGAAAAATGTCCCAGTTAGAGTATTAATAGATAAGTTAACCTGTCACAATGAAGAAATGTTTTTTCCTTCCTTAAAATAGCACAAAACCAAAATGCAAACTCCTAGCTGATGAAACATTAAATAGCTCCCACCAGCAGCAGAAATCAGCAATATTAAGGGCCAGATTATAATATTCAATTTAACCTTATTAAGGTAATTTTTTTCTTCTAACATATTGGTTGTTAAAAGCAGAAATGAAGCAATCTAGTTTTAAACTAGTTTAAATCAAACTTTACGTGTATGAAGTCTAAGTTCTTATCCAAGTTATTATATAATGATTATGCATTTCTACTTTAAAAATAGGCCAAATATGTATAAAAATGAAAGAAAATCTTTGTTCAAATAGATACGAAAATTTTCCATTTTTGTCAGAAGACTTTGTTTATATTTTGGTTCTCCTCTGTGCCATTTTGACTCTATAAAAACTCTGAACTGGGAAAGTTATGGAAAAAGGCCTTAGCATAATGTAATGACCAAAACATTTCTATCAGAGAGAAAAGTAAGGAACATGGCAGGGCAGATCTTTGTAGGCAACTTAGATTTCTAAAAGGGTAGCTATTCTCACTTACTGATAACAAGGGTGAACAGCCCATATTCTCTTTCTGGGTCTTACTGAACCAGTCTATTTAATCAACATCCAATGCACACATAACTGTACAGTTTTTGTGGGGTTTTTTTAGATTAAGCTATAGTCTGAGGATAACCTGATGTATGATTTCTAACATAAAAAAAAATATTAGTACAGAAAATAGATTTGATACCAAGTAAGAGTTCTAAGCAGAAAGCTGTAAATGCTAACTTGAGGATTTTTAAAGATTAAAGGATTATTAAATATCATTTCATTAAAGAATGTCTTTGGCTAAAAAACAATGTTCCAGATAGACACAAAAGTAATCAAAGCAGACTAAAAATTAGAATTCTATTATGTTGCTTTCACACACCAATATGCAGGGGGAAACACTGGAAATATATATATATATGTATAAATATATATATATATACACACACACACACACACATTAAATGCTAACTATTTTCTTTAATAAGTTTTTGGTCTTAACAATTGTTCATCTATATTTTCTAGAAACACTGCATGGAACACTCTCTTAAGTGAGGGAAAATGTTAAGAGATACAGTAAATTCAAAAGATGGACAGAAAATCTGGTAGTTGAAGAAAAAACATGAAGAAGTATGATTTAATCTGAACTTCGATGAACAGGTGAAAGTTCTTCTGGGTGCAGGGAATAGCATAAATGGCACATAGGTGGAAAGCAACAGCACAGAGTTCATGTTGCTGGCATACGGACTGGTTCAGGGTTAAGTGTGACATCGGACTGCAGAAAGTTGGTCTGGATTCAGGTTATGGGTAGTCTTCAAAGCCATGCTAAAGACTACTTTGACTGGAGTGACAGAGGGCAGGGGCAGAGAACACTGACAGCCCTTGAAAAAGGGACTCACATGAGTATAGAAATTTGGAGGGGATCTCCTTCTGGTAGCTTATGATGCTAACTGAAAGCAGGGAAATTTCTCAGAAAGGTTTTGCAAAGTTTCCTTGAGAGGTTCTAATAAGTTAGGTTAGGCAGCAAGAGATTTGAAGGCTTTTCAGAGCTAAAATTACAAGGATTTGCTACTGACTGACTCTGAAGACATGTGGTGAGGGTGGGCTCTCGGAAGACTACCAGGGTCTAACAGCTCGTTGTGCAGAAGAGGCATCAACTGTCAGAGCCTGGCGTCAGCCCACTAGTTCAAACCTCGTATTAACGCTCTGACTTGGGAATGTGAAAGAACTGAGTTTGCTATGCACGTATGCAGGGCAGAAAATATAAAGCTAAAGACAAAATTTTGGAGGATTTCTTATTTCAGGGGCAAGAGGAGAAAGACAAGCCTTTGAGGAAGCAGAGGAAAGTTCAAATGCAACCAAGATGTTTCCTTTCACAGGAGACAAGAAGAGGAGAATATTTCAAATGGGAAATAAAGCGCAGCACAGTCAAGTTGCTCCTAGGGAACAGGGAAAGAATGCTGAGGGTTTTAGCTTCACTCCTGCCTCTTGTCCCACTCCCAGCCTTTGAAGCTGTAACACTTGTCCCCAAAATATCCCCTATACAAACGTATGTGTGAGAGGAGACAAAGAATAAAACAACAAAAACCTGCCCTGAGATTTATTTAGCTGAGAAACAGTGCATCTTAAACCTAGAAGGACTTCAAGGTCAGTTATGTAAACTTTCATTTCATATACGAAAAAATGTAAGGCTGCCACCAAACTATATGACTTGCTCAGAGCCCCAAAATCTCAATCCGCCTGGAACGTACCTTAATGCTTGTCTAGTCCACATCTCCACTGATACCAATCTTAGCTAGTTTCCTCTAAGAAGGTTAGAACCATGGAAACCATCACTGAATTTATGAGGTAGAATTCTGAGTCATTCTCTTTCAAGCATTTTTTCTGGATCTAAAGCCTTCTTTTCCTTAAGTAGCCTTATCTTTAGTAAAGACTACCTTCTTGTCCATCATCATTAGTATCCAGGTTTTGTTTTTATTTGTTTTGCTTGTTTTATAGTTCACAGGTAAAAATGAACATTGGAAATGATACTTTTCTTTAAAAGAAAAGCTGAATAGATAAGAAAGAATATCAGGAAGGAAAAAATGGAGTAGTGGGTGAATACACATCAAAAATATCTGACACAGAACTAGCTGAATTATGAGAAGTGAAACATGAAGGAAGACAGCAGAAAAGAGCACCCTTAAGGGCTCTCAATTTAAGGAAAAGATACAAGAAGCTGGTTGAGATCAAGGGGTCACAGTGTCCCCAGCAGTCAGCAGGGAGGGCCCTGTACGCAAGACCATGGAAATGATATCCAGAGAAAAGGGTTGGATGGAAGCTGGAAGTAGCCTCCATGTGAGTTGGAGGGGAAAAAAAAAAAAAAAANAAACTGCTCTTCTGTCCCAGCTGATCACCCTAACAGTGAGGGGATTTCTGCAGATATGCATATGAAATATCACTTATTTGCTGCTGCTCAGTAGCTGAGTCATATCCAACTCTTTGCAGCCCCAAAGTAGGAACCTCTCATCTCCTTCAACTCCATGCCAATGTTACAGGCCCCATCTTGCTTCCTATCCTCTTCCTTTTTCCTTCTTTCTTTTGTCCTACCCAATTAAAACCCCTAAAAAGGGTCTTTCTTGTCCTTTTAAATGTCTGAGGTTCCCTGCTAGTGTTCAGCAGATGCTCTGTGAGAATTATCCCATTTGTAGACATATTGTTGTATTTGTGAGGAGAGATGAACTCTACTTCCTCCTACTCCTCCACCACCTTAAGAATTTCTAAAGAGAAACCTTGGAAATGGCAACCCACTTCAGTGTTCTTGCCTGGAGAATTCCATGGACAGAAGAGCCTGGCAGGCTGCAGTCCATGGTGTTGCCAAGAGTCAGACACAAGTGAGCAACTATCACTCACTCACTCACACACTCCTAGGTGGTGCTAGTGGTAGAGAACCTCCCTGTCAATGCAGGAGGAAGAAGAGGTGCAGCTGGATCCCTGGGTTGAGAAGATCCCCTGGAGGAGAGCATGGCAACCCATTCTGGTTACTCATGCATGATGAATCCCGTGGTCAGAGGAGCCTGGTGGGCTATGGTACATAGGGCCACAAAGAGGCAGACACAACTGAAGCTGTTTAACACACACACACACTCACTTTTAGCTAAAGGATTATGGTAGATATTTTATTATGTCAAAACATCCTCTTATGTTTCTATTTTGAAATTTGGCATTTTGTTTTATTAAATAATTTGACCTGTAATATTTTTCTCTTATTTTTAGTTGTTTAGCTTTAAAATCAAAGTAGTAGTAACCTCATAAAGTGAGTTGGCAGACACTATTTCTTTTTGAGTTACTCAGACAACTTGTATAAGAATGGGATTATTTATTCCTTAAATAGTTGGCAGAAATGATTTGTACCTGTGACTGAGCATAAATAATACATATTATCACACACACACATATATCAACAGTAGCCTAGATGTTTCCTGGCTCCACGGCCCCTATAAATATGGAGCAGGATGGGAGTTGGGTAACACTTCTAGAGTATTTTCCATGTTTTTAAAATAATATATTGACATGTTACTTTCAGGCATACAACATAGTAATTTGACATTTTCATAAATTACACCCAAAATTACTATAAAATATTGACTGTATTCTGTGTTGTATATCACATCCCAGTGACTTATGTATTTTGTAAATAGTAGACTGTATTTCTTGATCACTTCATCTATTTAGTTTTTCATCCCATCTCTCTCCAGTAGTTTGTTCTGTATCTGTCAGCCTGTTTCCATTTCGTTCATTTGTTTGCATTTTAGATTCCACACATAATTGAAAATATATAGTATTTATCTTTTTCTGTCTGACATTCATTAAGCATAATGGTCTCCAGGTCCATCCATATTGTTGCAAATGGCAGAATTTTATTCTTTTTTATTTTGCTGTGTGTGTGTCACACACACAGACACACACATATATGATATTTTATTTATCGATGCATCTGTTGATGAACACTTAGGTTTTTCCCCCATATCTTGGCTATTGTAAATAATGCTGCTGTGCCTTTTGTGTTGCTTAGAGGATGCTTTTGGGGCTGCTAGGATCCCACCTCCTGTTTGAAGAGTTCATTTCCCAGCCCTGGAAAGGTTTTTGACTGAAATACTTCAGCTGCCAGTTCTGCTGACTGTAGACTTGCACCATCTATAGCCAAACTCACTTTGTGTCGGTAGCCAGCATTAGGTAACTGTTAGAGTAGAGTACATAATGGTGTAGCCCCACTTTGGCCCAACTTGGGACATCTCTGATGAGTATTCCTAGCATCATAACTCTAGATTTGTCTGGGACTTCCACTGGACTACATTATAGCCCAATACCTTCCTTTACCCATCTATCTTCCTTTCCTTTCATTCCATAGGTGATACACCCCACTGGAATTATCCCCGATAAACCCCTACATGTTAATGTTCATCACCAAGTCTGCTTTCTGAGCAACTCAACCTGTGACATTTAGTGCCAACATTGGTACACATAAGGAGACTCTATAATGAGATCTGGCAGTGGAGAGTTTTGGTTGACAATGAGGGCTTCAAAACGGATTGTAGGTAGAATACAAGTAGCCTAGCATAAGATAACAGTTAATTGTTCGACCTTTCTCCTGCAGTGATGAGGGAATGCTAGTGCAGTGTATCGTGTTTTATGCAGCATAGGGGTTTAGTAACTCTAAGGGCAACAAATTAGGTTTTTAACGCTAAACACCCCTGATGTTTGTTAAAATTTAAAAGAAGACTGAGAACAATTAATTAGTAATTGCAAGCAATGGTGATAGCCAGAAAGTTTTCTTAGTAGCATATAAATATGCTCTTGTCTCATAAGCTGAGGGCACAGAAAATTAAAGACGAGATCCAGGACAAAGTACCAAGAGTTATAGAGCTGTAAGGAAGGGCTATCCTCCTATTCTCAACAAGTCAGCTATAACATAGTCAGGTTCTTCTTGGGCAAAAAAAAAATGGTACCCAGGGACAAAATGAAGAATTAGAAGTTGATGCACCTAAAATCTTGAACCTCTCTGAAACATTTGAGTCTGAAGAAGTAAGCTATTGATTCTAAGAAGTATTAGTGTTCTCCTCATATTTAAAGATGATACAGTGACTCTACTTTGAAAGATAAAATACAACCCTCAAGATCTGCCCTCACTTCTCTTTCTGGCTACTAAACTAATAATAACTGTGGTTAAATCACAAAATAACCAGGATGAGTTGGGCCTAAAATGAAAGGCAAGAGACTATATCCAAAAGGACCTCCAGAACATGGCTGACTTATAACTGGAGGAGCTAAGAGTCTAAGAGTACAGAAAGACTCATATCTAAGGATGGAACATGAAATCATATAAGGGAGTTTATTCATTTTGAAGTGCTCTCTGGGGATATAGGTTTCAATACCTTTGAAAGGATACCAGAAGATGATGCAAACATGCTATTAGCACTGACCTACCTTAAGTAAAACAGAAATGGCAGAATTGTAGTTCCGGAGGGATTAAAAGGCTCAGAGAAGTAAGTATGCATGAATGGGCATACAATGTTCAGCCATAAAACCCATCAGATGACTATACTATATAGAAGGACCCTGAAGATACATTATTTACCAAGCTCTAAGGAACATAGTGGTGAAAAGGCCAACATCAGTAAGAAATGATAATGCACTGAAATCCAAGACTGAAGGCAGAAGATGGTATTGGCAGGCTGGGCTTTCTGATAATAATGGATATAATAGAATCCCCCAAAACAGTCATAGGATAAAACTAAATTAATATAGTAATTACTATAAGCCAGATGGAAGCAATTATCATAATTCTTGGCAAGGTTGAAGTCGTACCTATACATGATTACTGGAAAAACAATAGCTTTGTCTCTATGGGCCTTTGTTGGCAACTTTGCTTTGTACTATGCTGTCTAAGTTTGTCATACTTTTCTTCCAAGGCACAGACAACTAGCCAATCAGATCATGAGGACCACAGCCTGATCTAACTTAATGAAACTAAACAGACAATGTGGGGCCACCCAAGACAGACTGGTCATGGTGGAGAGATCTGACGGAATGCGGTCCAACTGGAGAAGGGAATGGCACACTACTTCAGTATTCTTGCCTTGAGAACCGCATGAACAGTATGAAAAGGCAAAAAGTTAGGTCACTGAAAGCCAAAGATGGAGAAGCTCTATACAGTCAGCAAAAACAAGACTGGGAGTTGACTGTGGCTCAGATCATGAACTCCTTATTGCCAAATTTAGACTTAAATTGAAGAAAGTGGGGAAAACCACTAGACCATTTAGGTATGACCTAAATCAAATCCCTTATGATTATACAGTGGAATTGAGAAATAGAATTAAAGGACTAGATCTGAGAGACAGAGTGCCTGATGACCGATGGACAGAGGTTCGTGACATTGTACAGGAGACAGGGATCAAGACCATTTTCAAGAAAAAGAAATGCAAAAAAGCAAATTGGCTGTCTCAGAAGGCCTTACAAATAGCTGTGAAAAGAAGAGAAGTGAAAAACAAAGGAGAAAAGGAAAGATACACCCATTTGAATGCAGAGCTCCAAAGAATAGCAAGGAGAGATAAGAAATCCTTCCTCAGTGATAGGTGCAAAGAAACAGAGGAAAACAATAGAAAGGGAAATACTAAAGATCTCTTCAAGAAAATTAGAGATACCAAGGAACATTTCATATAGAGATGGGCTCAGTAAAGGACAGAAATGGTATAGACCTAATGGAGGCAGAAAATATTAAGACATGGCAAGAATACACAGAAGAACTGTACAAAAAAGATCTTCACGACCTGGATAATCATGATGGTTTGATCACTCACCTAGAACCAGACATCTTGGAATGTGAAGTCAAGTGGGCCTTAGGAAGCATCACTATGAACAAAGCTAATGTACATGATGGAATTCCAGTTGAACTATTTCAAATCCTAAAAGATGATGCTGTGAAAGTGCTGCACTCAATATGCAAGCAAATTTGGAAAACTCAGCAGTGGCCACAGGACTGGAAAAGGTCATTTTTCATTCCAATCCCAAAGAAAGGCAATGCCAAAGAATGCTCAAACTACCACATAATTGCACTCATCTCATAGGCTAGTAAAATAATGCTCAAAATTCTCCACGCCAGGCTTCAGCAATACATGAAACATGAATTTCCAGATGTTCAAGCTGGTGTTAGAAAAGGCTGAGGAATCAGAGATCAAATTGCCAACATCTGCTGGGTCACTGAAAAAGCAAAAGAATTCCAGAAAAACATGTATTTCTGCCTTATTGACTATGCCAAAGCCTTTGACTGTGTGTATCACAACAAACTGTGGAAAATCCTGAAAGAGATGGGAATACCAGACCACCTGACCTGCTTCTGGAGAAACCTGTATGCAGGTCAGGAGGCAACAGTTAGAACTGGAAATGGAACAACAAACTCGTTCCAAATAGGAAAACAAGTACGTTAAGTCTGTATATTGTCACCCTGCTTATTTAACTTATATGCAGAGTACATCATGAGAAATGCTGGGCTGGAAGAAGCACAAGCTGGAATCAAGATTACCAGGAGAAATATTAATAACCTCAGATATGCAGATGACACCACCCTTATGGCAGAAAATAAAGAAGAACTAAAAAGCCTCTTGATGAAAGTAAAAGAGGAGAGAGAAAATGTTGGCTTAAACTCGACATTCAGAAAACTAAGATCATGGCATCCAGTCCTGTCACTTCATGGCTAATAGATGGGGAAACAGTGGAAACCATGGATGACTTTATTTTGGGGGGGCTCCAAAATCACTGCTGGATGGTGATTGCAGCCAAGAAATTAAAAGACCCTTACTCTTGGAGGGAAACTTATGACCAACCTAGACAGCATATTAAAAAGCAGAGACATTACCCTGTCAACAAAGGTAAGTCTAGTCAAGGCTATGATTTTTCCAGTGGTCATGTATGTATGTGAGTGTTGGACTATAAAGAAAGCTGAGCATCAAAGAATTGATGTTTTTGACCTGTGGTGTTGGAGAAGACTCTCGAGAGTCCCTTGGACTGCAAGGAGATCCAACCAGTCCATCGTAAAGGTGATCAGTGGAAGGACTGATGCTGAATCTGAAACACGAATACTTTGGCTCCATGATGAGAAGAGTTGACACATTTTAAAAGATCCTGATTCTGGGAAAGATTGAGGGCACGAGGATAACGGGATGACAGAGGATGAGATGGTTGGATGGCATCACCGACTCAATGGACATATGAGTTTGGGTAAACTATGGGAATTGGTGATGGACAGGGAGGCATGGCCTGCTGTGGTTCATGGGGTAGCAAAGAGTCAGACATGACTGAGTGACTGAATTGAACTGAACTGAACTTTCTTCCAAGGAGCAAGCATTTTTTAATTTTGTGGATGAAGTCACTGTCCACAGTGATTTGGAGCCCAAGAAAATAAAATCTACCATTGTTTCCATTATTTCTCTATATCATCCATGCAATGACGGGACTGAGTGCCATGTTCTTAGTTTTTTGAATGTTGAGTTTTAAGCCAGCTTTTTCTCTCTCCTTTTTCACCTTCATCAAGAGGTGCTTTAGTTCCTCTTCACTTACTGTGATTAGGGTGGTGTCATCTGCATATCTGAGGCTGTTCATATTTCCCCTGGATATCTTTTGTTTTTTATAATTAAATATTTTATTTTTAATTGAATGACAATTGCTTTACAGTATTGTGTTGATTTCTGTCAAACACTCTCCTGGCAATCTTGATTCTAGCTTATGATTCACCCAGCCCGGCATTTCCCATAATATATGCTGCATAGAAATTAAACAAGAAGAGTGACAATATATAGCCTTGACATACTTCTTTCCCTATATGAACTCATTTGTTGTTCCATGTCCGGTTCAAATCATTGTTTCTTGACTTGCATAGAGGTTTTTCAGGAGGCAGATAAGGTAGCCTGGTATTCCCATCTCTTTCACAATTCTCCACAGTTTGTTGTGATTCACACAGGCAAAGGCTTTTGCATAGTCAATGAAACAGATGTTTTTCTAGAATTCCTTTGCTTTTTCTATGATCCAATGACAGAAAGTGAAAGTGTTATTTGCACAGTCATGTCAGATTCTTTGTGGCCCCATGGACAGAGGAGCCTGGCGGGCTACAATTCATGGAATTATCTAGGCAAGAATACTGGAGCGTGTTGCCATTCCCTTCTCCAGGGGATCTTCCCGACCCAGGGATTGAACCCAGGTCTCCCACATTTCAGACCAATTCTTTACCATTTGAGCTACCCGAGATGTTGGACATTTGATCTCTGGTTCCTTTACCTTTCTAAATTCAGCTTGTACATCTGGAAATTCTCAGATAGCTTGAAAGATTTTGAGTATTACTTTGCTAATATGTGAAATGAGCACAACTGTACAGTGGTTTGAACATTCTTTGGTATTATCCTTCTTTGGGATTGGAATGAAAACTGGCTTTTTCCAGTCCTGTAGCCATTGCTGAGCTTTCCATTTGCTGGCATATTGAGTGCAGCACTCCAGCACGATCATTTTTAGGATGTGAAATAGCTCAGCTGGGATTATATCATCTCCACTAGCTCCATAGGAATGTTTCCTAAGGTCCACTTGACTTCACACTCCAAGAGATCTGGCTCTAGGTGAGTGACCACACCATCATGGTTACCCAAGTCATTAAGACTTTTTTTGTACAGTTCTTCT
This sequence comes from Neotragus pygmaeus, assembly GCA_006410875.1. Classification (NCBI taxonomy): domain Eukaryota; kingdom Metazoa; phylum Chordata; class Mammalia; order Artiodactyla; family Bovidae; genus Neotragus; species Neotragus pygmaeus. The sequence goes on from SJYV01033026.1 coordinate 10,542, forward strand.
GTGTGTTCTTGCTACCTGTTCTTAATCTCTTCTGCTTCTTTTAGGTCCTTGCCTTTTCTTCTCTTTATTGTGCTTATCTTTGTATAAAGTTTTGCTTGGTATATCTAATTTTCTTTAATAGATCTCTAATCTTTCCCATTGTATTGTTTTCCTCTATTTCTTTTCTTTGTTCACTTAAGGCTTTCTTATCTCTCCTTGTTATTCTCTGGACCTTGGCATTTAGTTGGGTATATCTTTCCATTTCTCCTTTGCCTTTCACTTCTCTTCTTTTCTCAGGTATTTGTAAAGCCTCCTTAGACAACTTATCAGAATGACTATCATCAAAATGTCTATAAATAACAAATGCTGGACCCTGTTCATGGGAATGTAAACTAGTGCAGCCATTATTGAAGACAGTATGGAGGTTCTTCAAGAAACTAAAAACAGAGAGCCACCATATGGTCCAGTATTCTTACTCCTAGGTATATATCTAAAAATATAAAAACACTAATTCAAAAAGATACTCACACTCCAGTGTCCATAGCAGCATTGTTTACAATAGCTAAGACATGGAAGCAACCTAAGAGTCCATCAACAGATCTCTGGCTTAAGAAGATGTCATACACACACAAACACACACACACACACACACACACACACACACACAACGGAATGTTGCATGCATGCATGCTCAGTTGTATCCAACTCTTTGCGACCCCATGGAGTGTAGCAACAAAGTTATATCCTATATCAGGGGTTTCTAACCCTGGGCCTCAAACTGGTGTTGGTCTGTGGACTGTTAGGAACTGGGCCACACAGCAGGAGTTGAGTTGCAGGCCAGCTAGTGAGACATCCTCTGTATTTACACTCCCCATCACTCCCATTACTGCCTGAGTTTTACCTCCTGTCAGATCAGCAGCAGCATTAGATTCTCACAGGAGGATGAACCCTACTGTGGACAGCAAATGAGAGAGATATAAGTTGTGAATTCCTTATGAGAATCTAATGCCTGGTGATCTGAGAAAATGCTGAGATGGTGAGGCTAGCACTGCGGAGCAACTACAAATGCACATTAGCATTAGTAGAGGTTTGACAGCAGAAACAATAATAAATCAACTGCTTCCAGACTCATATCCAAAGCCTGTCAGTGAGTGGCAACTGACAATCAAGCTGCATCTGGTGGCAGGCTTTAAGACAGAATCCAATGCTTTTAGTCTGCATGCAGCCCACTCATTATGTTAGTTACCATTTCCATCTATGCCCATTTCCTGCATTGCTCACTTGTTTCAGTCACAGTTTGGTAAGCCCACAAGCTAACACAAGCCAAAATGAATAAAAAGAAAATGTCGCTGGAGAGCTTCTTTGAAAAAGAGAAAAGACTCAATGATGAGAGAACAGAAGCCTGTAAGACTACCAACAACAACAACAAAAATTCTTCATTTAAAAGAAAATATCAAGTGTCCTAGTTAAATTACAGGTTCATTACAACATATGATTCACATTTTCCAAGCCTGCTTTGAATAATACGTGGTGACTAGATATCCAACAAAGCCATGAAACCTTCAAAACTGCTCTACCACATGCAATGTTATCTGCATTAACAGATAAGCCTTTGGAGTTTTTAAAGGAAAAAAAAAAACATGAATGCAAAAAACAGAAGAAATTATTGAAGGTCATCCCTTCATTAAATGTGTCTGCACTGAGTGCATCATGCTTAGTGGCTAACCACATTGCTAAGGCTAAGAAGCCCTTTGCTATTGGTGAGGAGTTGATCCTGCCTGCTACTAAGGACCTTTGTCATGAACTTTTAGGAGAGGCTGCAGTTCAAAAGGTGACACATGTTCCTCTTTCAGCTAGCACTATAACTAGATAAATTGATGAAATAGCAGAGGATATTGAGGCACAATTGTTAAGATTAATGAGTCACCATGGTATGAAAATCCAGGCTGACAAGTCTACTGAGGTTGACAAGGCAACAATGCTTGTTTGTGTGCAATACATTTTGGGGAGGATGTGCATGAGAATGTATTATGTGCAGTTTTGTTGCCAACCAATGTGACAGCTGCAGAACTTTTCAAGTCTTTGAATTATTACATATCAGGAAAAGTGAATTGATCAATTTATGTCAGTATATGGATGGACAGAGTGGCTGTCATGACTCAGTGGTTTTCTGGTTTTATTACTTGGGTCAAAGAGGTCACTTCTGAATGTGAGTCTATGTACTGTGTCACCCATGGAGAAATGCTGGCTAGCTGAAAAATGTCACCTGAACTTACGACTATTTTGCAGGATGTGATTAAAACTATCAACCACATTAAAGTACATGCCCTTAACTCACATTTATTCTTGCTCCTCTGTGAGGAGATGGACGTAGAGCATACATGTCTTCTCTTTTACAAGAAGTGAGATGTCTTTCTAAAGCTAGACACCTGGCCAGAGTTTTTGAGTTACAAAAGAAGCTCCAGAGATTTCTTTTAGAAAAAGTCACCACTGGCAGCACATTTCAGTGACACAGAATGGGTCACAAAAATATCCAACCTGCTCAACAAACTCAATCTATCACTTCACAGGAAATGACAACTGTGTTCCAGTCAACAGATAAAGTGACTGCCTTCAAAGCCAAACTGGAATTATGGGAGTGACGAGTGAACACTGGGATTTTTGACATTTGAAACATTAGCAGAGATTTTGAATGAGACTGAGTCAGGGCCTTTTTGCTCCCAGTTGGTGTATGATCACCTTTCTCATTTTTTCTAAAGAGTTTGAGCATTACTTCCCAACCACAAAAGACCCCAAAACTGGGAAGGAATGGATCCACAACTCATTTGTGAATAAGCCAGGTGAATCAAATTTGTCTATGCTAGAAGAGGATCAAATGCTTGAGACTGCTTGAGATGGTGGCTTTAAAAGTATGAGACAACTTCAAATCTCCATACTTTTGGTTAAAGTCAAAGAGAAATATCCGGAGATTGTCACAAAAGCATGAAAAAGCCTCCTTCCATTTCTGACATCCTATCTTTGCGAAACAGAGCTTTCTGCAGTGACAGCAACCAAATGAAATAATGGAGTGGACTGGACATAAGCAGCACACTTCAGGTGTCACTGTTTCTCATCACCCCCAGATGGGGCCATCCAGCTGCAGGAAAACAAGCTCAGGGCTCCCATTGATTATGAGTTATGGTAAACTGTATAACTCTTTCACTAAATATCACAGTGCAATACTAATAGAAATAAAGTTCACAATAAATGTGTTTGAATTATCCCAAAATACACACCCCCACCCTGGTCCATGGGAAAACTGTCTTCTATGAAACCCAAAATTATACACAACATTTCATAGAGTAAAACTCTAGGAATAACAACTTCTCACAAGCAAACAAAATCCTTCAAAGGATGTTAGTGCTTTCAACATTTTAATATGAAAAAGTCCTTCTAGGTACAGTGATTAATAATTCTGAACCTCTGTCTATCATTTATTTTCACAACAGCAAGAATGCCACAGGTTCATGAAAGGAAGAGAAAAGCAGACCCTGAGTAAATTCTGTTAAGTCATCTTTAAAATAATGATTTAAAAAACTATCAATTTAGAGTACTCTCTTATAGCACCCCAATCCAGTACTCTTGCCTGGAAAATCCTATGGATGGAGGAGCCTGGTAGGCTGCAGTCCCTGGGGTCGTTGAGTCAGATGCCACTGGGCGACTTCACTTTCACTTTTCACTTTCATGCATTGGAGAAGGAAATGGCAACCCACTCCAGTGTTCTTGCCTGGAGAATCCCAGGGACAGGGGAACCTGGTGGGCTGCCATCTATGGGGCTGCACAGAATCGGACACGACTGAAGTGACTTAGCAGCTGCTATCATAAGTTGTGTTCATTTGAGGATATTTTCCATATATTTTTCTCAGAATTTTGGTTAGAGCTAGAATTTGCCACCCATTTGAAAACACACAGCATATATACACAGTTTTCTTTAAAAAATGTGTGTACATAAGACTATTTGCATGTTATATACCCCAACTCTAGTAAATAAAGTTATAGATAATCTTGGTGCTCAACGGCTTAGGGTCCTGAACCCTTTCTAAATGAATGTCTGCTGAACACAATAATAAAGGTAAAACTACATATACAATGATAGGCTAGACTAACTAAGCATTTCAATGTAATTAAATACAAACATACTGGGAATGACTGAAGCCATCTGGCCAACCATCCAGGAACAGATTAAAATTTTAAATTGAACTCAGTCTAGAATACAATTTAACATTGATAAGATAAAATGTCCAGGTTCAAATAAGAAGGTCCCATGGTTAACAGAAATTTCTCATAAAATATTTGAAATAAATTAGAAACTAAAATAGTGCCTAAAATATCCAGTTATAAACTCTTAAACAGAAAGTAATTCTCAAAAATGTTTTTGTTTTGCTAAACATAAAACATCTCAATGTGAAATTTAATTTTGCCAAGTTCAAAACACTTCCAGGTTCTTCAAAGATCAACATATTCAACATTTATATTCTTTCCTCTGGAAAGCAGCTTTCTAAAACCACAGCTGATATTTCTTTGACCTGAGGTGTCACAGCTCCTGACGTGGCTCATTCTAACTATGGCTACACTCATATGGAAGGAAAAGTTCTGACTTAAATTTAAAAGATGAACTACTAAAACAATTCTGATCTCAAGGGTTGAAAAAAATAATATTTTGGTAGAAAATATTACAGATTGAGTCTTTTTCTTTTAATATAAATTTATTTATTTAAATTGGAGGCTAAAAATATCCACAAAAAACTCATTTCTCTTCTTTAGGCTATCAGTGTATCTAAATTGGTTTCTATTTTCTCTGAGAGAAGGCCAACACCCCCATTTTTATTTTAATAATCACATATTCAATACAACTATTTTGAGAAATAATGGTCTTCTAATGCATATCCCAAAAGAATAAGAGCTGAGCCTGAGACTGATAACCTCTTCCCTAAAGAGCAGTGACAGGGCAATGTTTTGCAATTTACTTACTTCTCTATTTTCCCAGGCAAAGAACTGACAGAGCAACAGGCAATAAAAATTCAGAATTGAAAATGGGCTAAAAAAAAAAAAAAGTATGTTTTGAAATCCTTTGGCCTAGGAGTAGTTTGTTTACTATTAGAATCATACGAGTCTTTTAGGCATACTATATGATGGCTATTAATGTAATATTTCTTCAAAAACAGCCCCCAAAACTCAGAAATTTAGATACATATTTCTTGTTTAGAAGTCCTATGTTGTGAAAGAAAACATGATATGTACAAATAAAATTCTTGCTCTGTAGAGTTTTGAGTGAGGCCAAAAACAAGTAAAGTACTCATAGATAGCTCTTCCCTGATGTTCACAAATTAGAGAAGGGATGCAAAAGTGCTATGTGCTGTCATGTCTGACTCTTTGTGACCCAATGGACTATACCCCACCAGGCTCCTCTGTCCATGGGGTTTTTCAGCCAGAAATACTGGAGTGGGTTGCCATCTCCCTATGCAGGCACCTAAATACTTCTAATAACAACTCTGTAAAGTTAGTAGTCTTTAATAGATAAGAGAACTGAAATTCAACTAAGTGAAGTAAACAAATGACTACGGAGTGGAATTCAAACTCAGGCATCTTATTGTTGTGTTATATTAACTTACAAACAAATAGAAGCCAGGTTAATTATAGTTGTATAAATGATAAACCCAACAATTGCTTTTAAAATAGTTGAATCCAACAACACATTAAAAAGATCATACACCATGACCAAGTGGGTTTTATCCCAGGGATGCAAGGATTCTTCAATATCCACAAATCAATCAATGTAACACATCACAGTAACAAATTGAAAAATAAAAGCCATAAGATTATCTCAATAGACTCAGAGAAAGCATTTGACAAAATTCAATATCCATTTATGATAAAAAACTCTTCAGAAAGCAGGAATAGAAGGAACATACCTCAACATATTTAGAGCTATATATGATAAACCCACAGCAAAGATTATCCTCAATGGTGAAAAATTGAAAGCGTTTCCCCTAAAGTCAAGAACAAGGCAAGGGTGCCCACTTTCACCACTACTATTCAACATAGTTTTGGAAGTTTTGGCCACAGAAATCAGAGCAGAAAAAGAAGTAAAAGGAATCCAAATTGGAAAAGAAGAAGTAAAATTCTCACTGTTTGCAGATCATATGATTCTCTACGTAGAAAACCCTTAAGAATACACCAGAAAATTACTAGAGCTAATCAATGTATATAGTAAAGTTGCAGGATATAAAATCAACACACATAAATCCCTTGCATTCCTATACACTAACAATGAGAAAATAGAAAGAGAAATTAAGGAAACAATTCCATTCACCATTGCAATGAAAAGAATAAAATACTTAGGGATATATCCACCTAAAGAAACTAAAGATCTATATATAGAAAACTATAAAACACTGGTGAAAGAAATCAAAGAGGACACTAATAGATAGAGAAATATACCATGTTCACGGATTGGAAGAATCAATATAGTGAAAATGAGTATTCTACCCAAAGCAANGCCAAAGAACTAAATAGACATTTCTCCAGAGAAGACATACAGATGGCTAACAAACACATGAAAATATACTCAAGATCACTCTCATTATCCGAGAAATGCAAATCAAAACCACAATGAGGTACCATTTCACACCATTCAGTATGGCTGAGATCCAAAAGTCTACAAGCAATAAATGCTGGAGAGGGTGTGGAGAAAGGGAACCCTCTTACACTGTTGGTGGGAATGCAAACTAGTACAGCCACTATGGAGAACAGTGTGGAGATTTCTTAAAAAACTGGAAATAGAACTGCTTTATGACCCAGCAATCCCACTGCTGAGCATACACATGAAGGAAACCAGAATTGAAAGAGACACATGTACCCCAGTGTTCATCGCAGCACTGTTTATAATAGCCAGGACATGGAAGCAACCTAGATGTCCATCAGCAGGTGAATGGATAAGAAAGTCGTGGTACATATACACAATGGAGTATTATTCAGCCATTTAAAAGAATATGTTTGAATCAGTTCTAATGAGTTGGATGAAACTGGAGCCGATTATATAGAGTGAAGTAAGCCAGAAAGAAAAACACCAATACAGTATACTAACACATATATATGGAATTTAGAAAGATGGTAACGATAACCCTGTATGCAAGATGGCAAAAGAGACACAGATGTATAGAACAGTCTTTTGGACTCTGTGGGAGAGGGAGAGGGTGGGATGATTTGGGAGAATGGCATTGAAACATGTATAATGTCATATATGAAACACCTGTATTGCCAGTCCAGGATTTGATGCATGATACAGGATGCTTGGGGCTGGTGCACTGGGATAACCCAGAGGGATGGTATAGGGAGGGAGGTGGGAGGGGGGTTCAGGATGGCGAGCACGGGTATACCTGTGGCAGATTCATGTTGATGTATGGCAAAACCAATACAATATTGTAAAGTAGTTAACTTCCAATTAAAATAAATAAATTTATATTTAAAAAGGAAAAAAATAATAAAATAGTTTTCATTTCTAGTGATAAAGCATTGCTTTGTTAATCTCTCTCTTGTCTACCCTGTATTGAATATGGATCACCACATTCTGTTGACCTCACCCTCTATAAAACCCCCTAATGACTTTTCTGTCTTTTTTATTTCAGGTTAGAAATGCTGGTTAGACTAACCAGCATGCCAGGTTAGGCTCTCATCCTCTCCAGGCTGAACTAATTAGTCACCTTCATATTGGCTTCTGGCATACCACTCTACCAGATTAATCTTTCTAGAACACTTTCAACATTGCTTTCTTGTGCAAAACCTTCAATAGATGGCTCCATCTTTCCTAGTACCATTTCTCACTGTGAGCTTCAGATTGTACACATTAGAATTAGTGAGGAGTTAAAATTAAAAAGCAAACAAAAAACTGGAATATATTATCTGAAGTTAGGACCCTAAATGTGCATTAAACTAGCACATTTAGGTCTTATAAGCACTCAAGTTGAGTGCCCCCTACTCCTCAGAGTCTGGTTCCATCCTTTGCTCCAGGCTGTTCAGCTTCCTCATTGTTTCATGACCTCGGGCTTTGTTCTGCCTCTTTGTCTTCATTCACACTGCTTTTTATTGCTCCTTCTCCTTTCATCCTTGTACTTCTTAATTTTGAATCCATGTCTTTCATTCTGCCCCTCTTAAAGTTGTAATGCATCTTAATATTCTCAGCAAGTGGACATTCCACATCAAATTCTTAAATGGCCATATATAAAATATAATACACATATACCTATCTTTTATGAAGAGCTGACAATCTTTTTAGTGACTCATGATAGGCATTGTGCTTACGGGTTATTGGGAACTGTAGAAATATACCTTCCTCAATGGCCTTAATGTCATTGAGTCCTCTCCAGTTATTGGTATTCTTATTTCCAAAAGCTTTGTTCTGTACTCTTTGAGTTCTCAGATTCAATATAATGTGGTTCAGTAAGCTGATAAGTAAGCCTATTACATTAAGAAGGCTCTGGTAAAATTTTCATGAAATAAAATGTTCAACTAACAAAGAGTTTTGTGTCAGAGTTGTCTTGCATTTGGAGTCCTCATCTACTGCTAGATTCAAAGGTCTGCTCTCTAGGATTGAAAAAAGGTCTAAATCTAACTTTAGAATAAATGGGTGTCAATAAAATCTTTTGTAATTGGCTTTAATATGTAAAATGCCTTTAAATAAATATAATCTGATGAAAATTATCCAAACATTTCTACAAAGAAACATTTTAAGCCTTTTCTGAGGCTGTATCCCAACATAATACATTTGTATTATGTTTTTCATTATTTTAATTTAACACAGTAATAAAGGAAAGAGTAAAGGAAAGGAAAGAGTAAAGGAAAGGAAAGGAAAGAGTAAAAGGAAAGAGTAAAGGAAAGGAAAGAGTAAAAATGTAATTTTAGACACCTTTTGATCTGAACATAACAACTAAGTAACATCAATTAAGACAGTTTCACAAATTTAAAATGCCACAAATTATGCAATGGTAATTGAGATGGACGGATTTATTTATATTTGAAAACTTTCAGAGTACCTCCTAAATACCCACACCACAAGCCTTTGAGGCAGGATTTGCAACATATGAGAGACTAAAGATAAGAGAGATGTGATGAATCATCAGCATCAGCAGCATCAAGGTGAGAGCCAGAGTTTACCTCTGTGTGACAACTTTACAGCCAGAGCTCCCAGGAGTGACTTGCCAAACAACACAAACTTACAGACACTCTCAGACATACAGACATTTTTGATGCTCTGTCGCACTTTATTTATAATTATTCTTTAACTAACTGACTTTGTATAACAAGCACCAATGATAGTATGTTGCAATTTTGATATACTATAACTTATCAAGTGGGCTTCTCTGGTGTCTCAGACAATAAAGAATTCACCTATAATGTGAGGGACTGGGTTTGTTCCCTGGTTTGGGACGATCCCTTAGAGGAGGACATGGCAACCCACCTCAGTATTCTTGCCTGGAGAATCCCTGTCAGAGGAATCTGATGGGCTACAGTCCATGGGGTCTCAAAGAGCCAAACAAGACTGAGTGACTAAGGACACAACTTATCAAGTAGTCCAATTTTCCGCAGATCTTAAAAAAAAAAAACAAAAAAAAACTGATGAAGAAACTAAGCCTTAGAGAAATCCAGCCAGCAAATCATCAAAAAGTTTCAAACCCAGACAGCCTGATTCCAAAGCCCAAAGATTTAACTACAATTATGCTTCTACTATCTTTCTTTTATAGCACCTGATTCATTTAAACATATATGCCAAGATATGTCTCCCCAGTAGGTTATAAAATCTTAATGGGACTCATATTTAGCTTAAAACCTTGAAATACCGGCATATAGAAATTTCTTATTGTTAGTGATAACACAATTCTAGCAAAGATATCACATAAAACATGTTATTTGATTAATCAAAGATAGGTTCTACTGCACTGGTATCTCCTTCCATTTCTCCCAACCTTACTTTTTCACTTAATCCATTTTCATGCTGATTTCACAGCAGCTGTGAACTCACAAACCTCAAAGTTATCACCATGGAGACTCATCCTCTTCTACCAGATGCAGATAGAGCCTCTTATCTACTGAGTTTTCATCCATTCTCCACACAGTTTATGAAAAATTATAGACAATTGCAATCCTTCCAGTCTTCCAGTAATATTACATATTTTTCTCTTCTTCTGAATTATCTTTTGCTTAATATTCTTCAATCCTCACTATAAAAACCTTACAACTACAGAATCAAAATGCAACCCTCCCTCCCTGAGCTTCGAGGAGATTTATCCAAAGAAAGAAAATATGATATATGGCAAATACAAAATAGTGATAAGACCATCATGAAAAGAAATTAACCCAAATATGTGCTTATTTAAACATCTTTGCAATACTAAATCCTAAAAACTTATGGTCTCAGAATTCTGTCTTTCTTTTGTTATCATATTACAATACTCTGCTTGGCTAACTATCTGTTTTTTCCCCCCTCAGTAACTTTGTGGTCAAATATTTTTCCATTTATTTTTTATAAGTCCACTAATATTTTCCAAATTTTTAAAATACCTTCCTTTTGAAGAATCCACATGCTCCCTCTAACTGATTTACCCCTTTAACTTGTCTCAAGTATTTAGGTATTCTGAGTACTTCAGACAAGTCAATATATAATCAATCTTACTCAGACATCCTTAAAATCCTTCTCTCCCCATACACTTGGCACCTCCCACTGTTTTGGGGTAATATTCTGTGGCCTCTTGCAACATTCTTATACAAATCTAATTAATGAATATTGGAAAGAAGCTAGCAATCATTTGAAGGGTTAAAGTAATAATGATCCAAAGTGAGATACAATAAAAATAAATTTTGAGTTTAAATGTAAAACTTCAAGACAGAATTAAGAATTAGAATTAATAATTCTAGCCATCAGTTTAAAATAGATAAAATAGGTGAGCATATGTGTTTAATTACAAAAATCAGTTCAAGAAAAGTGAAAAGTCAAATATTATAATTATTATAAGTGATTCTGCCACAATAGCCTTTCTTAGACCTAGAAACTCACAAAGATTCTCACTCCAATTCAAAAACACCTTCTTTCTAATTAAGTTATTTAAAAGAGATTTAAAAGATAGTATGCTCTATGGTTAAATAAAAAGAAAGGCATTGTGCCCTTGAATAAACTGAGTGAAGTTCACTCTCTTCATTTGTACCAAAAATATGACAAAGAAAGAACGGATAATCTATCTCAAAAGTGTTTTTAGTGACAAATAAACACCATTGCAGTTAATGTCTCTGCAAATGGAAAGCAGCAACCACAAAACCAGCTGGGTGCTGCAGCATGAGGTGATGTATAAATAGACGCTGCATAGAGAGAACACAGCAGTGGAGAGGCAGGTAGAAGCTAGCTCCTGGGGCTGCAGCACTGGCACAGTTAACCAGACTCCAGATGGAGAAGGGAAGCCTGGGGGAGGCAGGTACTAGAGAAGCACTGGCTGTCCATCTGGCAGCCCCTCACGGTTCATGAAAACTGCAGGGTGAGTGAGAACTTAAGCAATGACAATAAAAAAACAAAGGACAAGTACCAAACACACTCACTTGGATTTGTCTTTATTACTCAAAGCCTTGATTATTGTCAAAATGTAGAAGTACTCATTGTTTCCGCATGACACCGGTACTCATGATGTCAAGCCTAATACTTGTACTACTCTGCCTTGACAAGACAGCGACTGTTTCAACGTCTGATTGTGACCTTCATTTTGACTTTAAATCTTTAGACGTGTCAAAGTCTGTTTGGAAGATTGGCAGAAAAAGAGAATGTACCAGGATTACAATTTTATTAGTAAGTTGGAAATTAAGCAATAAAACCTACATAACCTCCCAGGTTTCCTTTCTCATTTTGAACTCATTCTTGCTCCTTAGCCTGGGATTTTTCCAATACAATTTGGAAGACAAAAAAAACCCATTTCCTTTAAACTATTGGACCTATTTGTCTTTTGAAAATATTGATCTTTTTTGTCCCCACTCATATGAATTGGGGAATTAACATAGGTATTTTGGCAGACAGCTGACTCTATTGTGCCTTTCACTGATTATTAATATATTAGAACTTAGAAGGAACTCAACATCCTGTACATATTCTATAATCTTTTATTTATTTATTTACCATATTTTCAAGTACAAGTAAATCCATCTATTCTCATCAATATTTATAAGAAATCTATAAGATGAAAAAGCAACAATTAAGTAAAGTGTCCCAGGTCATAAAATAAGGAGCAAAATCTAACTCATGCTCTTAATTCCTTGCCCAAGTGATCTCCCCACTTCCCTTTATCATTATTCAAATATCTGTTTAAAATATTCTAGGAAATGCACAATTCATAATTCACCCTAAAACAAGTTTTCTTCAAAACCAGAATAAAGAATCATTCAAAGTTTTCAAATATTTTCTCAAGATTGTAGGAAAATATTATTTTATATCTGATTCACAAGATTTCATAATTTTAATAAGGTACAGTATGAATCCTCTTAAGGTACAGGACTGGAAAAAGTCAGTTTTCATTCAAATCCCAAAGAAAGGCAGTGGCAAAGAATGTTCAACCTACTGCACAATTGTACTCATTTCATATGCTAAAAAGGTAATGCTCAAAACGCTTCAAGCTAGGCTTCAACAGTACATGAACCAAGAACTTCCAGATATAAAACCTGGATTTAGAAAAAGTGGAGGAACCAGAGATCAAATTGCCAAATGCTATTTGGTCATAGAATAATCAAGGGAATTCCAGAAAAACATCTACTTCTCCTTCATTGACTACAGTAAAGCTTTTGACTGTGTGGATCACAACAAACTATAGAAATCCTTAAAGAGAAGCGAATGCAAGATCACCTTACTTGCCTCCTGTGAAAACTGTATGCAGATGAAGAAGCACCAGTTAGAATTGGACATGGAATGATGACTGGTTCAAAACTGGGAAAGGAGTACATCAAGGTTGTATGTTGTTACTCTGCATATTTAAGTTATATGTAGAGTACATCATGGGAAATGCCAGGCTCGACAAAACACAAGCTTGAATCAAGATTGCTGGGAGAAATATCAATAACCTCAGATATGCAGATGATACCACCCTTGTGGCAAAAATCAAAGAGGAACCAAGGAGCCTCTTGATGAAAGTGAAAGAGGAGGGTGAAAAAGCTGGCTTAAAATTCAGCATTCATAAAACTAAGATGATGGCATCTGAGCCCATTACTTCATGGCAAATAGATGTGGAAAAAATGGAAACAGTGACAGACTACCTTCTTGGACCTCAAAAGCACTGTGGATGGTGATTGTAACCATGAAATTAAGATGCTTGCTCCTTGGAAGAAAAGCTATGACAAACCTAGACAGCATATTAAAAAGCAGAAACACTATCTGTCGACAAAGATCTGTCTAGTCAAAGCTATGGTTTTTATAGTAGTCATGTATAGACGTAAGAGTAGGACCATAAAGAGGGCTGAGCACTGAAACATTGATGCTTTCAAACTTTGATGCTGGAGAAGACTCTTGAGAGTCACTTGGATATCAAAGAGATCAAACCAGTCAATCCTAAAGGAAATCCACCCTGAATATTATATTCATTGGAAGGACTGATATTGAAGCCGAAGCTCCAATACTTTGGCCACCTGATGTGAACAGCTGAGAAAGACTGAGGGCAGGAGGAGAAGCAGGAGACAGAGGATGAAATAATTGGTTGGTATCACCGACGCAACAGACATAAGTTTGAGCAAACTCTGGGAGATAGTGATGGACAGGGAAGCCTGGCATGCTTCAGTCCGTGAGGTCACAAAGAGTTGGGCACAACTGAGTGACTAAACAACAACAACAACCATATGAACAAACTAACAAGGAAACATTATAGAAATTTAGTATAATCTTTTGTTATGTTTCATATTTAGAAGAGCATCATTTCACAATTTCCTTGACTTGGCCAAAGTTGTAGAGTTTTTTTGGAATAATTTAATGAGCAAAAAATTCTCCATTTTGAACAATGTAAGAAATATTTTATAATAGGTACTATTTGTACCTGTAAAAAGTCAACCTTTTATTTCCACCAGTTCATAAAATACAATGGAGTAGATGTTTAGATTTATTTTTTTTAAAGTATAAAATAAGAAAAATGCAACACAAAATATTACAAAATAGATTAGCAGTGTTCTAACATTGCACTCTTTGAGATCAACCACACTGCCTGAAAAGAATGAAAATTCATGAGCACCTGAAACTAGATCGACTTGGTGGAAATGGACCAACGACTAACAATGTAATTAAAACACTTTCTGAAATATTGCAAAGTGCTTGTATTTGTCAACTAAAGAAACTTTACTTCAGTGCACAACACAATGGCTGAATAGGGAGCTCACAGAAATACCCAATGCTGAAAGAAAAACTATCTTTGCTACCAGTACCACCAAAAGAGAATTAAGTCAAAATTCTTTGCATATCCACAGTATCACTAGGGTAGTGAATATAATTAGTCCTTCATTTTTTAACGTGACACATTCCTTTTGAGAATTTTCTCCTTCAAAGACCACCCACTTACAACCTTTTGAATGTAGGTAGCTACTGAAGCTATGAGCCAGTTGTGTCCAAGACATTCCTTATGTTAGTGGCTCATTCCTACTATCAGGCTAGGTCTGGGATTTCCCCTTGGTTCAGTAAATTTGTTTGGTACCATAGCTTGATTTGCCCACTGTTGTGCTGGTTCCAATATCTGTCCTAAATTCTAGCCTTCCTGTAGCTGAAATTTTCTCTCCTGGAAGGATCATAACTGGAATTTGATTGCTAAAATAGACACAGGCTTTTTGGGTTACCACTTCTTCTTGGATGATATTTCATTGTCTGTGTCTTTCAATGAATCAGTCCATTTCATCTGAGCTGTCAAATTTATGTGCATAAATTTTTTGTGGCTGTCCATTTCAATAATTCTAGAATGAGTAGTTATATCCCCTCTTTTATTCCTAATGTATGTAACTTGTGTGTTCTCTTTTTACTTGGTCAAACTGGATATGTTTATGTTTTAAAATTTTTTACATTCATTTTTCTTAGCGTATAGATGCTTTACAATGTTGTGTTAGTTTCCACTGTGTAGCAAAGTGAATCAGCGATACATACACGTATATTCCCTCTTTTTTGGATCTCCTTCCCATTTAGGTCACCACAGAGTATAGAGTTCCCTGAGTTATACAGTAGTTTATCAATATTTTTTTTTCAAAGAATTAACTTTTGTTTCTTTGTTTCTCTAATGTCCGTCTCTTTCCAATTTAACAGACCTGTGCCCTGATATTTATGATTTCCTTTCTTTTGTTTGCTTTACATTTTTTCTCCTCCTTTTCTAAATTCTGAAAATAGAAGTTCAAGTTATTGTTCTGAGAAGATATTTTCCCTAATGAAAGCATTTAGTGCTATAAATTCCCCCTAAAAACTGCTTTAGCAGCATCATAGATATTTTTGATACAATGTGCACACATTATTTCAGTTCAGAAATTTCTAATTTGTTTTGATATTGTTCCTTTGATACCTGGAAGAAGGCAATGGCACCCCACTCCAGTAGACTTGCCTGGAAAGTCCCAGAGATGGAGGAGCCTGGTGTGCTGCAGTCCATTGGGTCACTAAGAGTCGGACATGACTGAGCGACTTCAGTTTCACTTTTCACTTTCATGCATTGGAGAAGGAAATGGCAATCCACTCCAGTGTTCTTGCCTGGAGAATCCCAGGGATGGCAGAGTGTGGTGGGCTGCCGTCTATGGGGTTGCACTGAGTCAGACACGACTGATGTGACTTAGCAGCAGCAGCTTTTATACCTGAAGGCTAGTTATTGGTCTGTTACTTACATTGTTTAGTATTTCCAAATATTTAGAAATTTTCCACCTATTAGTCTGTTATCTGTTTCTACTTTAATTTCATTATAGTAAAAAACAGCTTTAATAATTTCATTTTTCAATTTAATAAGGCTTATTTGTGACTCACAATATGGTCTACCTTTGTGAATGTTCCATGTACACTGTAAAATAAGGTATATTCCTCTGCTGTTACATATTAATAGAATGTTCCACAAGTGTTAGGTCAGGGTGATTTATTATGTTGCTCAAGTTTTCTGTATATGTTAATATTTGCTCACTTTCTTTTTATTACGTCAACTAATGAGAAAGCAATGTTGAAGTCTCTGAATATAAGTGTAGATACCTCTCTTTCCATTCCTTTAGGTTTTACTTCACATGTTTTGAAGCTTTATTGTAAAAGATCTAAATAAAATTTTATGCCTTAGTGAGTTGACCCTTCATCATTAAATAGTATTCCTCTTTGTTCCTGATACTTTTCCTTGTTCTGAAGCCTTCATTGACTGATATTCTCTAGCCACTCTAGCTTTTGTTTTTATTTGTGTTTGTATATCTTTTTATATCCTTTTATTTTTAACCCAGTAATTTCATCATGCTTTAAGTGAGTTTCCTGGTAGATAGCATGTGGTTGGGCCTTGTTTTTACATCTAATCTCATAATCTCTGTCTTTTAATGCTATAGTTAGACTGTTTAGTTTTAAAATAATTGATTTGGTTGGATTTATGTCTGCCATTTTAGTGTTGCTTTTCTATTCATTTCTTATGCTTTGTTGTATTGGTTTTCTACTACTGCTGTAGCAAATTAGAATAAATAGAACAGTTTGAAATAACTCTCACTAATTATACCAGAGTTTCCATAGGCTACCAGTCCAGGCATATTGTGGTTCAAATGGTTCCTCTGCTTAGAGCTTCACCAGGTTGAAACTGAATAAGTCTTTGGGAAAGAATGAGCTCCCAACCTCTTTCAGGAGTTGGAAGAATTCACTTCCTTGCAGCAATAGAGATGAGGTTCCCATTTCTTGGCTGACTATTGTTTTTGACTGGGAGTCTCTCAGCTCCTTAATGTTACTTGCATGCATCATCACATTGCCCTTCAAAGTCAGAACTTCTCACTTTAAATCTCTCTGACTTCTATTTTTGTGGAATCTGTCACTTTTTTACCTTTCTCTTCTGCTTTTAAATGCTCATATGATTATACTGAACCAATCTAGATAAAAGAGTATGATAAAACAGGAAAATGGATAATAAAACAGGATAAATCTCAATCTTAAGATCAGCTAGTTATAGCTTAATTACCACTGCAATACCCCTTCACAGCAGTAGTTAGATTAACTTGACTGAATAAGCATGAGAGTAGACTCATGAGAAAACATCTTATGTCTACCACAGTTTGCTTTTAGACCCTAAAAGGTTCAAATCTCTCACAAAGGCAAAAGACACTAACACTTTTCCCAAAGTTCCTAAGCGTTTCATTCCATTATAAAATCAACTCAAAGCTTAAAAATCTCATATAAATTTCATCTGCTCAACAGTTCAAAAATCTCTCATTTAAATCAAGTGTGGGTGAGTAATCCATTAAATAGAACTCATGGGAATAATCTCTCTCTGTCTGTGAACCTGTGAAATTAAAGACAAATGCTATTTGCCCCCAGTATACACATGGTGTCAGTTACAAATATGGAAGCTCCAAGAGGAGGAAGATGGAAAGTAAAAGGTAACCACAGCTTCAAAGCAGTTTTGATACGTAGATAGGAAAAGAACATTAGATTTCAAGAGTTGGGAAAATTCTGTTTTGATCTTGGTTCTGCCCCCTGGGATCTCAACCCCAACCTTTGGACTTGATACACCTCTGTTTTCTTTGAACAGTAACACCAATTTGCAACTGAGTAGTTTGATGTACCATTAGAATTTTTTAATCTACCATTAAATACCATTTTACCTGCCATTTATCTACTTTTATCTACCGTTAGAATTTGGGGGATCAAGTAGCCAGCCTTACATATTTTCGTACTCTCTGTCCTTCTTTGTCCAAACTGGCTGGATTTTTACCATATAAAATTCTCAAAACTCATGTAGGCTTTCTGTGAATTTCACAGGGTTTTACTCTAGATGAGACTTCCCTTTAGAGATCTCTTCTAGATAATGCCTTCTCTAGCTTTGGTTTCTGCTGAGATGACTGAGGAATGACATCCTTAAGATTCATAGAAGCCCTTGGTTTGAATGAGGGGATCTTGTAATTAAACCCTTAATTTTTTCAAAGACTCTTCTATATACCTGAAAATTTGATCTTTTGTAGAACCACATCCTTAGTCTTTTATCCAAAGCACATTTTGCCGGCAATAAGCTTTTCATGGCATGCGTGAAATTAAAAGACACTTACTCCCTGGAAGGAAAGTTATGACCAACCTAGATAGCATATTCAAAAGCAGAGACATTACTTTGTCAACAAAGGTCCATCTAGTCAAGGCTATGGTTTTTCCAGTGGTCATTATGGATGTGAGAGTTGGACTATGAAGAAAGCTGAGTGCTGAATAATTGATGCTTTTGAACTGTGGTGTTGAAGAAGACTCTTGAGAGTCCCTTGGACTGCAAGGAGATCCAACCAGTCCATTCTGAAGGAGATCAGTCCTGGGTGTTCTTTGGAAGAAATGATGCTAAAAATGAAACTCCAATACTTTGGCCATCTCATGCAAAGAGATGACTCATTGGAAAAGACTCTGATGCTGGGAGGGATAGGGGGTAGGAGGAGAAGGGGACGACTGAGGATGAAATGGCTGGATGGCATCACCGACTCGATGGACATGAGTTTGAGTGAACTCTGGGAGTTGGTGATGGACACAGAGGCCTGGCGTGCTGCAGTTCATGGGGTTGCAAGAGTTGGACACGACTGAGCAACTAAACTGAACTGAACTGATGCACTTATCATATGCTATCTCAATTCCCATAATTATCCTATGAGGGTGGAAATAGTATTAAAGCCATTTGTACCACTGAAAAAGCAAAAGCCAGAAGAAGTAACTTATTCAATTATATCAACTTATAATTTAAAAGATTATATTCTTCTCTCAATTGCTCTTTCATATTGAAAAATACTCAGACTCACTAATATTAATAGTAATAGGATGTAATTTTTGCCTCAGCCTGATTATAGCAGTAAGTGTAAAGCAAAGTGAATAAATAAAACAAAGAGTTCCTTGGGAGCCCAGTATCACTTTTTAAACACAGCCATAGGTAAACATACGGCTTCCCTGGTAGCTCAGATGGTTAAGGATTTACCTGCAATGCAGGAATCAGTCAGTTCAGGTGCTCAGTCGTGTCTGACTCTTTGTGATCCAATTGACTGCTGCATGCCAGGCTTCCTGTCCATCACCAACTCCCAGAGCTTGCTCAAACTCATGTCCATCGATTTGGTGAAGCCATCCAACCATCTCATCCTCTGTGGTCCCCTTCTCCTCTTGCCTTTGATCTTTCCCGGCATCAGGGTCTTTTCCAATGAGTCATTTCTTTGCATCAGGTGTCCAGAGTATTGGAGTTTCAGCTTCCAATGAATATTCAGGGCTGATTTCCTTTAGGATTGACTGGTTTGATCTCCTTGCAGGCCAAGGGACTGTCAAGAGTCTTCTCCAACACCATCCAGGTTCAATCCCTGGGTTGGGAAGATACCCTAAAGAAGTAAATAGCTTCCCACTCTAGTATTCTTGCCTGGAGAATTCCACAGACACAGGAGCTTGAGGTCACAAAGAGTCAAACAAAACAGAGTGACTAACACATAGGTAGTCAGAGAAGGAAGATTTTCTGCTGGAAGTCAAGTGAACGCTGAAACTGAGTCTTGGAGGAGGATGAAGAGTTATTCAGAAAGAGAAAGGGGCAGAGTGGTACAAAGAATCTTGGAGATAAGTGCATTACAAAGTCAAACATATGTGCAATGGCAATTGCAAATGCCAATGGTGTTGGAAGTACAGGCTTGGGTAGAGAAATGGCCAAAAATGTAACTGGCAAAAAAAATCAGAAGTTCCTGATAAAGAAACTTTGAATTATATTTTCTTGGAAAAGCAACTTAGTTGTTCTCCATGCTCCCATCTCCTCATCTGTAAAATGAGTTAATGATACCTTCAATTTTTGTGAGAATTAAATGGGCTAATAACCAAAATGTAAAAGAATGACCAGAACACAGTACATATTCAAATTTTTGCTATTATTTGCTATCAGAAGAAAATTAGCTGGGTCTAGATCATACAGCTAGTAAGTATCTTGTGTGTGTGTGTACTTAGTCCCTTCAGTCATGTCTGACTTTGTGAGATCCAATGTACTGGAGCCCACCAGGCTCCTCTGTCCATGGGATTCTCCAGCCAAGAATACTGGAGTGGGCTGCTATGCCTCCTCCAGGGTCTCTTCCCCACACCCATAGATCAAACGCATGTCTCTTACTACTCCTGCATTGGCAGGTGGGTTCTTTACGATTAGAACCATCTGGGAAGCCCAGTAAGTATCCTAGCTCACACCTAAACTCAAATTGGAGGAACTCTAAAGCTATTGATTCTAACCCTAACTGAAGTCAACACAATTTAAACATGCTGTTTTTCCTCATTTTTTAATTGGGAGCTCCCAAATATTTAAAACCCCAGAATTTACTTAAAGAAAGTCAAGGTGACAAGGAAAGAGAAAAATAATAGGAACGAGAGCCTGAATAAGAATTGTGTTTTATGATATAGAAAAATTTTTCAAAAATATAAAAATACACGAGAGAGAGAAAGGAAGGAAGAAAGGAAAAAAAGAAGAAAAGCTAATAAAAATTAGCTATTGGTAACAGTATTTACTCCTTATATGTGGGAGGATTTTGGACAATTATTTTCTGTTTTCAACTAAAATTTAGGTCCTTTTTTCAAATGAATGTACTTCAAACTTAAATACATTTTCATGTATTGGGCCTTTAGTGGGACTGATGTTGAAGCTGAAACTCCAATACTTTGGCCAACTGATGCGGACTCATTTTTTGCTCTCTTGAACATTCCTGTTATTTTAAGAAAGGCATGAAAGAGGATATGACTTTTATTATACATCATCTGTTGTATTAAAGAGCAGAATGACTCATTTGGGAAGACTCATTTGAAAAGACCCTGATGCTGGGAAAGATTGAAGGCAGGAGGAGAAGGGGACGACAGACGGTGAGATGGCATCACCGACACAATGGACATGGGTTTGGGTGGACTCCAAGAGTTGGTGATAGACAGTGAGGCCTGGTGTGCTGCGATTCATGGGGTCGCAAAGAGTGAGACCCGACTGATCAACTGAACTGAACTGAACTGAATTGGGCCATAAAATTCTCAATCTTCATTAAGGTATAATGCTAGTTATATTAACTGATATATTTCATCAACAATGAATTATTAAAATATGTCTTAGCCTCATCATTCATTAAATGTTGTATCCTCTATTTCCCACCTCTTATCAGCTATGCTAAAATGGTTTGCACTTCATTTCATTCATACACACACAGTATTCTTTTTATATTTTTAAACAATTTCTTTTCTTCAATTTATCTGTACTTTTCTCCTAAGATTTAATTCTTGCCTCATCATTAGAACAAGTTTAATTTGTTCTGCAGGCCCTAAGAGGAATCATCTCTCCTCAAGCCCTCTCTTCTTTAAACTAGTAAAGAAATCCAGTAAAGTCTTTCTGTTCAGAAGTAAAGACAATAAAACAAAAGTTACAGAAAATCAAATCACGTCTTTCAAACTTATGTACTGAGAAGGCATTCATTTTAAATTTTTATATAACCTGGACTGAATTACAAAGTTCTGAATATATAGAAAGTATATCTTATTTTCAGATATAAATGATATAAAGTGATAAAGAAATCTCTGATACAACAAAATCATGCTAAATTTTGAGTTATTATATACATATATATAATGTAGTAAGCAATTCTAAGAGATAGAGTTGAGCAAATGTATAACATTTCCAGCTAAGCTTCAGGATATAGAACACCAAGAAAAAATAACCCAATACATGGTGAATGCTTACACAATGCAAGCAACTCTGGTGCAGTCCAATACTGTACTCATTTGGGAAATTAGATAACAAAGGTTTCCATGTGCATTCTGCTCTTTAATACAACAGATGATATATAATAAAAGTCATATCCTCTTTCATGCCTTTCTTAAAACAGGAATGTTCAAGAGAGCAAAAAAAAAAAAAACACTTCATAGTATTTTGCTTGGAACAATATCTACTCTGCACATGTGTATATAATTGAGAAATCTTACTTTTTTAAAACAAAGCAAGAAGTTAGTTTCTTCTCTCCATACAACAAATTTGTTCATGATAAAATTACCAATTTCTTTGGATATTTTTATGTCTTGTGTATGTGTGTGTATATAAAAAGAGAGCTATTTTGTGCTGTTTTTAGGAATTTCAACTTCCTTACATCAGTTTGATGGAATTTACACTGAGCAGATTTCTTTAGTTATGCAAATGGATAATGTATATCTCATTATAACAAAAGAAAAAATAGCTCAAATTAAATTCAAGCAGCAACAATGGAAAGAAAATGTTGAATGCAATTACATAAAACTAAAGAAAATCAAATGAATTGATTTAATTTCCAATTATAAATGCAGGCTATATTTAAAGGTACTTCTAAAATGTCAAGCCTGATTACATAGCAAAACTATAGTGTACTGGAGTAGGAAACAGAGGAGAAGCTCGTTTGGTTAGAAATATATCTTTAATTTTATTATTTGACTTTCACTAAGATGGATATAACAGAGAAATAAAAATACTCAGTAAGAAGGAGGATATACAGAATTGCAGTCTGCTTTTGGCTGGATATGATCACGCAAGTGATCACTGATGTAAAGACAAAAAAGTGATAATTATAAATATTATGGATGAGTGGCATCATAAGAATATACAAAGCAAGAAAGATACAAGAGAATCAAGTAATGAAAACCATGAAATTCACATAACCTATAATAGAGTATAATCTAAAAAATACTAAATCATTGTGTCACCTGAAACTAATACAACAGTTGTAAATCAACCGTACTTCAATATAAAAGGAGTAATATGTTAGTTGAAT
>SJYV01033027.1:0-21647 GCA_006410875.1 Neotragus pygmaeus
TTCATATTAATTATATTGACAAAAATTTAAAAGTTTTTATAATATCATGGGTTGATGAAGTGTAAATCATTGCAACCTCTCAGTTACTGCTTGTAAGGATAAGTTGCCTCAATCATTTTTTAAAATTTGGCATTACCTAGTAAAATGTATATGTATATTACCTAGACATGTATATTTTATGACCCAGTAATTCAGATCCTAGGTATACTCCCTAAAGAAACTCTCATACATAAAAATGATTAGACGTCTACACCATCATTTTGGTAGGAAAAAGAGTAAAACAGCTCTAATATCCATCAGTGTAAAATGGTTAAGTATAAGATGGCATACTACAGTCGTATAATGAAATACCATACAATGAAGAAAATTAATGAACTAGAACTACATGCATCAATAGAGATAGACCTCAAAACCCTATGCTGATCAAAAAAGGTAAAAAGTTATGCATAATATACCATTTGTCTATAGCTTATCAACATGTATATATACATATTATACACACANAGAGGAAGTCACCCCTTCCCTCTTTAACATGAAAGGGGTCCTTCACACCCTTGCAGCGACGCTCAAGAAGTACCCCGACATGCCCTCCTCCACTCGGGAGGAACACCGAGGGTCCCTCCACAACTCAAGGGGAGCCCTGTTTTCCCCTTCTCTGCTTGAGATGCTTCATTGGGGAAGGATTCCTGGCATTCCGTCACATCTCAAGAAGAGTCTCTCTTCACAGGAGAGTCAAGAGGAACTACAGGGGTCGTGTCACCATTCCAAAAGGCCCCCAGATGTCTCCGTCCACTCCAGAAGAACCCGGTTGCCCTGGGCCACCGCGACTGTCACCCTGAGGATTGGTTCACACCACGGTGGCACGTGTGACAGCCCTGTGGGAAAGCCTCGAGGGAAAGACACAGACCCCCTGTGTCAACCAATGAAAAGCCTGACCCTGCAGCTACAGATCAGGAAGGAAAGTGGACGCGCATGTCTCCACTCGAGACGAGGCCTGACTCCCCTGTGGAGCCTCTGGAGGAACCC
Organism: Neotragus pygmaeus; assembly: GCA_006410875.1. NCBI lineage: Eukaryota > Metazoa > Chordata > Mammalia > Artiodactyla > Bovidae > Neotragus > Neotragus pygmaeus. The sequence continues at coordinate 1,027 of SJYV01033027.1, forward strand.
CACCATCCTTGTCTGCAGTGGAGAGGAAAACTCAGGCTCCAGACGAGGACTTAGTCGCTGACCTGGACTGTGTAGAAATCCTGAGAGACCCCTCGAAACTTGCGTGGAGACTGGCCTTTACTGAGGCCACAGGAGCGGGTCCCTGAGGTCCCCGATGTAACTCAAGAGGAACCTGCCACAACTCGAGAAAAATCAGGAGGTTCTCCTCTCCAAGCTAGATGAGGCCCTTGTCTGCTGCACCGTCTTGGGGGAAGTCACCCCTTCCCTCATGAACCTCAAAGGGATCCTCACACCCTTGCAGTGACACTCAAGAAGTAAACCAACATGTCCTTCTCCACTCGAGGGGAACACCGAGGGTCCCACCACAACTCAAGTGGAGCCCCGTTTCCCCCTCCTCCGCTCGAGATGAGGGTTCCCTTCCCTGCTTCATCAGGAAACATTACCAGTGTTCCCGTCGCATCTAAAGAGGAGGTGCTCTCCACAAGACAGTCAGGAGAAACTTCAGGGGTCGTGCCACCGTTCAGAAAGACCTCCAGATATCTCCGTCCACTCCAGAAGAATTTGGTGGCCCTGCACCGCCTGGACTGTCACCCCGAGGATCAGCTCACACCACGGTGGCACCTGTGAGAGCCCTGTGGGAAAGCCTCGAGGGAAAGCCATAGACCACCTGTGTCAACTCGATGGGAAGCCTGACCCTGCTGCTACAGATCAGAAGGAAAGCGGAGGTGCACGTCTCCAGTCGAGACGAGGCCTGACTCCCCTGTGGAGCCTCCAGAGGTACCCCAAGATCCACATCAGCACTTGAGAGGAAACCTCAGGCACCAGACGAGGACTCAGGAGCCGGACCCGACTGAGCAGGAATCCCCAGAGGCCCTTTGCTACTCGCGTGGAGACTGGCCTTTCCTGAGGCCACAGGGGCACGTCCCTGAGGTCCCCGTCGTAACTCAATATGAACCTGCCGCAACTCGTGAAATACCAGGAGGTTCTGCACTCCAGGAGAGATGAGGGTCTTGTCCACTACAGCGTATCAGGGTAAGTCAATCGTTCTCTCTTGAACCTTGAAGGGATCCTTCACACCCTTGCAGCGTCTAAAGAAGTACACCGACATATCCTTCTCCACTCGAGAGGAACACCAAGGCTCCTGCCACTATTCAACAGGAGCCCTGTTTCCCCCTCCTCCGCTCGAGATGGTTCCCTTCACTGCTTCCTCAGGGAAGGATTCCTGCATTCCCATCGCATCTCAAGAGGAGGCGCTCTCAACAGGAAAGTTGAGAGGAACTCCAGGGGTCGTGCAACCGTTCCAAAAGACCCCCAAATGTCTCAATCCACTCCAGAGGAACCTGAATTCCCTGCACCACCTCGAATGTCACCCTGCGTATGGACTCACATCACTGTTGCACGTGTGACAGTCTGTGGGAAAGCCTCGAGGTAAAGCCACAGACCCCTCTGTCAACTCGATGGTAAGCCTGACCCTGCTGCTACAGCTCAGGAGGAAAGTGACGTGCACGTCTCCACTCGAGATGACTCCTGACTCCCCTGTGGAGCCCCCTAGAGGAACCCCACGATCAATGTAAGCACTGGAGAGGAAACCTCAGGCTCCAGACGAGGACTTAGGCACCGACCCCGACTATGCAGAAATCCCGAGAGACCCCTCACAACTCGCGTGGAGACTGGCCTTTTCTGAGGCCACAGGGGCGGGTCCCTGAGGTCCCCGTCGTAACTCGAGAGGAACCTGCAACAACACGAGAGAAACCAGGAGGTTATCTCCTCCATGTGACATGAGGCCATTGTCCACTGGGGCATCTCGGGGGAAGTCACCCCTTCCCTCTTGAACCTTGAAAGGGTCCTTCACACACTAGCAGTGACTCAAGAAGTACCCCAACATACACATCTCCACTCGAGAGGAACACCGAGGGTCCCATCAAAATTCAAGAGGAGTCCCATTACCCCCTCCTCCGCTCGAGATGAGGGTTCCTTTCCTTGCTTGATCGGGGAAGGATTTCTGGCGTTCTCGTCACATCTCAAGAGGAGGTGCTCCTCACAGGAGAGTCGAAAGGAACTCCAGGGGTCATGCCACCGTTGCTAAAGACTCACAGATGCTTCAATCCACTCCAGGTGAACCTGGTTGACCTCCACCACCTCGACTGTCACCCCGAGTATCTGCTCACACTACGGTGTCACATGTGACAGACGTGTTTGAAAGCCTTGAGGGAAAGCCACAGACCTCTGTGTCAACTCGATGGGAAGCCTGACCCTGCTGTTACAGCTTGGGAAGAAAGCGGACGTGCAAGTCTTCACTCGAGATGAGGCCTGACTCCCCTGTGGTGCCTCCAGAGGAACCCCACGATCCATGTCAGCACTGGAGAGGAAACCTCAGGCTCCAGACGAGGAGTTAGGAGCCCGCACTGATTGCTCTGGAATCCCGAGATGTTCTTGGCAACTTGCGTGGAGACTCGCCTTTCCTGATGCCAAAGGGGTGTGTCCCTGAAGTCCTTCTCATAACTCAAGAGGAACCTGCCTGGAGTTTCTCGATTCCAGATGAGATGATGCCTTTGTCCACTGCGGCATCTCGGGGGAAGACACCCCTTCCCTCTTGAACCTCGAAGAGATCCTTCACACCCTAGCAGTGACTCAAGAAGTACCCCGACATACCCTTCACCACTCGAGAGGAACACTGAGGGTCCCACCACAACTCAAGAGAAGCCCCGTTTCCCACTCCTCCGCTTGAGATGTGGGTTCCTTTCCCTGCTTCGTTGGGGAAGGATTCCCGGCTTTCCCGTCGCATCTCTAGATCCTAGATCTCTAGGATCTCTCAACAGGAAAATCCAGTAGAACTTCAGAGGTCATGCCACCATTCCAAAAGACCACCAGATGTCTCAGTCCACTCCAGAGGAATCTGATTTCCCTGCACGGCCTCGACTCTCACCCTGAGTATGGACTCACACCAAGGTGGCACGTGTTTCAGCCCTGTGGAAAGCTTCAAGGGAGAGCCACAGATCCCTGTGTCAACTCGACGGGAAGCCTAACCCTGCTCCTACAGGTTGGAAGGACAGCGGACGTGCACGTCTCCACTTGAGACGAGGCCTGTCTCCCCTTTGGAGCCTCCAGAGGAACCCCACAATCCATGTCACCACTGGAAAAGAATCATCAGGCTCCAGACAAGGACTTAGGGGCTGGCCCAGACTGTACAGGAATTCCGAGACGCCACTTGCAATTCGCATGGTGACTAGTCTTTCCTGAGGCCACAGGCGCAGATCCCTGAGGTCCCCATCATAACTCGAGAGGAACCTACTGCAACTCGAGAAAAACCAGGAGGTTCTCCTCTCCAGGCGAAATGAAGCCCTTTTCCGCTGCAGCGTCTCAGGGGAAGTTACCCCTTCCCTCTTGAACCTCAAATAGGTCCTTCACACCATTTTAGCGACTCAAGAAGTATGCCAATGTACCCTTCTCCACTCGAGAGGAGCACCAAGGGTCCCACCACAACTGAAGAGGAGCCCTGTTTCCCCCTTCTCCACTCGAGATGACTGTTCCTTTCCCTGCTTGGGTGGGGAAGGTTTCCTGACATTCCTGTCACTTCTCAAGACGAGGAGCTCTCCAAAGGAAAGTGGAGAATTCCAGGGGTCGTGACACTGTTCCAAAAGACCCCCAGATGTCTCAGTCCATTCCAGATGAACCTGGTTGCCTTGCACCGCCTCGAATATCACCCCGAATATCGGCTCACAACATGGTGGCACGTGTTTCAGCCCTGTGCAAAAGCCTCGAGGGAAAGTCACAGACCCCTGTCTCTACTCGCCAGGAAGACTGACCCGGCTGCTACAGCTCGGGAGGAAAGCGGACATGCAAGTCTCCACTCAAGATGAAGCCTGACTCCCCCGTGGAGCCTACAGAGGAACCCCAAGATCCATGTCAGCACTGGAGAAGAAATCTCATGTTCCGGCCTCGGCTCCAAACAAGGACTTAGGACCCAACCCTACTGCACAGGAATCCAGAGACTTCCCTGGCAACTAGCGTGGAGACTAGCCTTTCCTGAGGCCACAGGGGAGGGTCCCTGGGGTCCCCGGCGTAACTTGAGAAGAACCTGCTGCAACTCGAGAAAAACCAGGAGGTTCTTCTCTCCAGACAAGACGAGGCCCTTGTCCACTGCGGCGTCTCGGGGGAGATCACCCCTTCCCTCTTGAACATCAAAATGGTCCTTCACACCCATGCAGCCACTCAAGAAGTACTCCGACATAACCTTCCCCATTTGAGAGGAACACCGAGGGTCCCGTTACAACTCAAGAGGAGCCCTGTTTCCCCCTCCTCCGCTCGAGATGATGGTTCCTTTCTCTGCTTCGTCAGGGAAAGATTCCTGGTGCTCCCGTCGCATATCAAGAGGAGGAGCTCTCAACAGGAAAGTCGAGAGGAAATCCAGGGGTCGTTCCACCATTCCAAAAAACCCTCAAATGTCTCCGTCCACTCCAGAGGAACCTGATTTTTCTGCACTACCTCCACTGTCACCTCGAGTATGGACTCACACCATAGTGGCACATGTTTCAGCCCTGTAGGAAGGCTTTGAGGAAAGCCACAGACCCGTGTATCAACTCGACGGGAGGCCTGACCCTGCTGCTAAAGCTCGGGAGGAAAGTGGACTAGCATTTGTCTCCATTTGAGACGAGGCCTTACTCCCCTATGGATCCTCCAGAGGAACCATATGACCCATTTCAGCAGTGGAGAGGAAAGCTCAGGCTCCAGACGAGGACTCAGGAGCCGACCCCGACTGCACAGAAATCCCCAGAGGCCCCTCGCAGCTCGCGTGGAGACTGAGGCCACAGGGGCGGGTCCCTGAGGTCCCCGTCATAACTCAAGAGGAATCTGCCACAACTCGAGTAAAACCAGGAGGTTCTCCCCTCCAGGCGAGATGAGGCCCTTGTCTGCTGCAGCATCACAGGGGAAGTCACCCCTTCACTCCTGAACGATGAAGGGGTCCTTCAACCCTTGCAGCGATGCAAGCAGTACCCCGACATACCCTTCTCCACTCGAGAGGAACACTGAGAGTCCCGCCACAAATCAAGAGGTGCCCCGTTTCCCACTCTTCCGCTCGAGATGAGGGTTCCTTTCCCTGCTTCTTCGGGGGAAGATTCCCAGGATTCCCATCGCATCCCATGGGATGTGCTCTCCACAGGAAAGTCGAGAGGAACTCCAGAGGTAGTGCCACCATTCACAAAGACCCCAAAATATCTCAGTCCACTCCAGAGGAACCTCATTTCTCTGCACTGCCTTGACTGTCACCCCGAGTATGGACTCACACCACGGTGGCACGTGTTTCAGCCCTGTGGAAAAGCTTCGAAGGAAAGCCATAGATCCCTGTGTCAACTCGATGGGAAGTCAGAAACTGCTGCTACACCTCGGGAGGAAAGGGGTGACTCCCCCGGAGATGCCACAGCGGACAAGGGGTTCTTCTCTCCTGGAGGGGAAAACCTCCTTGTTTTTCTCGAGTTGTGGCAGGTTCCTCTCTAGTTATGACGGGGACCTCAGGGACCCGTCCCTGTGGCCTCAGGAAAGGCCAGTCTCCACGTGAGTTGCGAGGGGCATCTCAGGATTCCTGCTTAGTCGGTGCCGGCTCCTAAGTCCTCGTCTGAAGCCTGAGATTTCCTCTCCACTGCTGGCAAGGATCACGGGTTCGTCTGGAGTCTCCAGAGGGGAGTCAGGCCTTGTCTCAAGTGGAGACGTGCAGGAACCCTTTCCTCCTGAGCTGTAGCAACACGGTCAGTCTTCCCGTCAAGTTGACACAGGTGTCTGTTGCGTTCCCTCGAGGCTTTCCCACAGGGCTGTCACACGTGCCACCGTGGTGTGAGTCGATACTCGGGGTGACAGTTGAGGTGGTGCAGGGCACCCAGGTTCATCTGGAGTAGACTGAGACATCTGGGGGTCTTTGGGGATGGTGGCATGACCACTGGAGTTCCTCTTGACTTTGCTGTGGACAGCACCTCCTCTTCAGATGTGATGGGATGCCTGGAATCCTTCCCCAATGAAGTAATGAAAGGAACCTTCATCTCGAGCAGAGGACGGAAAATGGGGCTCCTCTTGAGTTGAACCGGGACCCTCGGCATTCCTCTCGAGTGGAGAAGGGTATGTTGGGGTACTTCTTGAGTCACTGCAAGGGTGTGAAGGAGCCCTTCGAGGTTCAAGAGGGAAGGGGAGAGTTCCCCCATGTCACTGCAGTGGACAAGGGCGTCATCTCACCTGGAGAGGAAAACTTCCTGGTTTTTCTCGAGTTATGGCAGGTTCCTTCCTTGGCTTCAGGAAAGGCCAGTCTCCACGTGAGTTTGAGGGGCCTCTCGGGTTCCTGCACAGTCTGGGGAGGCTTTCCTTCCTAAGCTGTACCTGCAGGCTTTCCACAGGGCTGTAATACATGCCACCGTGGTCTCAGCTGACACTGGGGGTGACAGTTGAGTCGGTGCAGGGCAACCAGGTTTATCTGGAGTGGACAAAGACATCTGGCGGTCTTTCAGAACGGTGGCACGACCCCCTGAAGTTCCTCTCTACTCTCCTGTGGAGAGCGTCTCCTCCTGAGAAGTGACGGGAATGCTGTGAAACCCTCCCCGACAAAGCAGGGAATGGAAACCACATTTTGAGCAGAGGAGGAAAAAACGGGGCTCCTCTTGAGTTGTGGCAGGACCCTCAGTGTTCTTCTCGAGTATGTCGGGGTACTTCTTGAGTCACTGCAAGGTTCATGAGGGAAGGGGTGACTTCCCCCGAGACACTGCAGTGGACAAGGGCCACATCGCTCTTGGAGGGGAAAACCTCCTGGTTTTTCTCGAGTTGCAGCAGGTTCCTCTCCAGTTACGACGGGGACCTCAGGGACCCGCCCCTGTGTCCTCAGGAAAGGCGAGTCTCCACGAGAGTTGCGAGGGCCTCTTGGGATTCCTGTGCAGTCGGGTCCAGCTCAAAGTCCACGTCTGGAGCCGAGGCCGGATCCTGAGGTTTCTTCTCCAGTGCTGACATGGATCTTGGGGTACTTCTGGAGGCTCCACAGTGGAGTCAGGCCTTCTCTCAAGTGTAGACGTGCACGTCTGTTTTCCTCTGGAGCTGTAGCAGCAGGGTCAGGCTTCCCGTCCAGTTGACAAATGGGTCTGTGGCTTTCCCTTGAAGCTTTCCCACGGGGCTGAAACACCTACCACCGTGGTGTGAGTCCATACTCGGGATGACAATAGAGGCGATGCAGGGAAATCAGGTTCCTCTGGAGTTGACTGAGACATTGGTGGGTCTTTTGGAATGGTGGCACGACTTCTGGAGTTCCTCGCGACATTCCTGTTGAGAGTGCCTCCTCTTGAGATGCGATGGGAACGCCAGGAATCTTTCCCAAAGAAGCAGTGAAAGAAACCCTCATTTCGAGCAGAGGAAGGGAAAAGGGGCTCCTCTTGAGTTGTGGCGGGACCTTCGGTGCTCCTCTTGAATGAAAATGTGTCTGTCGGGGTTCTTCTTGAGTCACTGAAAGGGTGTGAGGGACCCCTTCAAGGTTCAGTAGGGAAGGGGTGACTTCCCCGGAGATGAAGCTGCGGTCAAGCGTCTCATCTTGCCTTGGGGGGAGAACCTCCAGGTTTTTCTCGAGTTGCATCAGTTTCCTCTTGAGTTATGGCAGGGACCTCAGAGGCCCTCTCCTGTGGCCTCAGGAAAGGTCAGTCTCCATGTCAGTTGCGAGGGGCCTCTAGTGATTCCTGCGCAGTCTGGGCCGGCTTCTAAGTCCTCGTCTGGAGCCTGAGGTTTCCTCTCCAGTGCTGATGTGGATCGTGGGGTTCCCCTGGAGGCTCCACAGGGGAGTCAGGCCTCGTCTCCAGTGGAGACGTGCATGTGCACTTTCCTTCCGAGTTGTAGCAGCAAGGTCAGGTTCCCCGTCAAGTTGACTCAAGTTGGCTTTCCCTTGATGCTTTTCACAGGGTTGAAACACGTGCCACCATGGTGTGAGTCCATACTCGGGGTGATAGTCGAGGTGGTGCAGGATAATCAGGTCCCTGTGGAGTGGACTGAGACATTTCCTGATCTTTTGGAAAGGTGGCAAGACCTCTGGAATTCCTCTCGACTTCCTTGTTGAGAGCACCTCCTTTTGAGATGTGACAGGAACACCGGGAATCTTTCCCTGAAGAATCAGTGAAAGAAACCCCCATCTCGAGTGGAGGAGGGGGAAACAGGGCTCCTCTTGAGTTGTGCCAGGACCCTTGGTGTTCCTCTCGAGTGGAGAAGGTTATGTAGGTGTACTTCTTGAGTCACTGCAAGGATGTGAAGGACCCCTTCGAGGTTAAAGAGGGAAAGGTTGACTTCCCCCAAGACTCCGCAGTGGACAATGGCCTCATCTCACCTGGAGGGGAGAACCTCCTGTTTTTTCTTGAGTTGCAGCAGGTTCCTCTCTAGTTACAACGGGGACCTCAGGGACCCTCCCCTGTGGCCTGAGGAAAGGCCAGTTTCCACGCTAGTTGCGAGGGGCCTCTCAGGATTCCTGCTTAGTTGGGATTAGCTCCTAAGTCCTCATCTGGAGCCTGCGGTTTCCTCTCCAGTGCTGACATGGATTGTGGGGTTCCTCTGGAGGCTCCATAGAGGAGTCAGGCCTCGTCTCGAGTGGAGAGGTGCACGTCCACTTTCCTCCCAAGCTGTAGCAGCAGGGTCAGGCTTCCCGTTGAATTGACACAGGGTGTCTATGGCTTTCCCTCGAGGCTTTACCACAGGGCTGTCACACGTGCCACCGTGTTGTGTGCCAATACTCGGTGTGACAGTCAAGGCGGCACAGGGCCACTAGGTTCCTCTCGAGTGGATGGAGACATCTGGGGGTCTTTCGGATGGGTGGCAGGACCCCTGGAGTTTCTCTCGAGTGGAGAACGGCATGTTGGGGTACTTTGGAGCATCACTGCAAGGGTATGAACGTCGCTGCAAGGGTGGGAAGGAACCCTTCGAGGTTCAGGAGGGAAGCGGTGAGTTCTCCTGAGCCGCCACAGAGGACAAGAGCCTCATCTTGCTTGGTGGGTAGAACCTCCTGGATTTTCTCAAGTGGCAGCAGGTTCCTCTTGAGTTACGACGGGGACCTCAGGGACCCAAACCTGTGGACTCAGGAAAGGCCAGAGTCCACGTGAGTTGCCAGGGGCCTCTGGGGATGCTTTTGCAGTTGGGGCCGGCTCCTAAATCCTCGAATGGAGCCTGAGGTTAAATCTCCAGTGCTGACGTGGCCGTGGGTTTCCTCTGGAGGCTCCACAGGGGAGTCAGGCCTCTTCTCGAGTGGAGACAAGCACATCCACTTTCCTCCCAAGCTGTAGCAGCAGGGTCAGGCTTCCCATTGAGTTGACACAGGGGGTCTGTGGCTCTCCCTCGAGGCTTTCCCACAGGGCTGTCACACGTGCCACCGTGATGTGAGCCGATACTCAGGGTGACAGTCAAGGCTGTGCAGGGCCCCTAGGTTCCTCTCGAGTGGACGGAGACATTTGGAGGTCTTTCTGAATGGTGGCGCGACCCCTGGAGTTCCTCTCGACTCTCCTTTGGAGAGTGCCTCCTCTTGAGATAAGACGGGAAATCCGGGAATCCTTCCACAATGAAGCAGGGAAAGGAACCCTCATCTCCAGCAAAGGAGTGGTAAACGGGGCTCTGCTTGAATTGTGGTGGGATCCTAGGTGTTCCTCTCAAGTGCACAAGGTCATGTTGGGGTACTTTTTCAGGTGCTGCAAGGGTATGAAGGACCCCTTCGAGTTTCAAGAGGGAAGGGGTGACTTCCCCCGAGACGCCACAGTGGACAAGGGCCTCATCTCACCTGGAGGGAACAAACTCCTGGTTTTTCTCGAGTTGTGGCAGGTTCCTCTCCAGTTACAACAGGGGTTTCAGGGACCCGCCTCTGTGGCCTCAGGAAAGGCCAGTCTCCACGCGAGTTGCCAGGGGCCTCTGGGGATTCCTGGGCAGTCGTGGCTGTCTCCTAAGTCCTCGTCTGGACCTGAAGTTTCCTCTCCAGTGCTGACGTGGATCGTGGGGTCCCTCTGGAGGCTCCACAGGGGAGTTAGCCTCGTCTCGTGTGAAGACGTGCACATCCGCTTTCCTCCCAAACTGTAGCAGCAGGGTCAGGTTTCCCATCAAGTTGTCACAGGGGATCTATGGCTTTCCCTCGAGGATTTATCACAGGGCTGTCAAAAGTGCCACTGTGGTGTAAGCCGATCCTTGGGGTGACTGTTGAACTGGTCCAGGGCCACCAGGTTCCTCTGCAGTGGACGGAGACATCTGGAGGTCTTTTGGAATGGTGGCATGACCCCTGGCGTTCCTCTCGACTCTCCTGTGGAGAGGAACTCCTCTTGAGATGCGACAGAGCACCGGGAATCCTTCCCCGAAGAAGCAGGGAAAGAAATCCTCATCTCGAGCAGAGGCAGGGAAAAGGTGCTCCACTTGAGTTGTGGTGGGACCCTCGGTGTTCCTCTCGAGTGGAGAAGGGCATGTCAGTGTACTTCTTGAGAATCACTGCAAGGGTGTGAAGGATCCCTTCGAGGTTCATGAGGGAAAGGGTGACTTCCCCCAAGATGCCTGAGCGGCCAAGGGCCTCATCTCCCCTGGAGGGTAGTACATCCTGGTTTTTCCTGAGTTGCTGCAGGTTCCTCTCGAGTTATGAGGGGGTCCTCAGGGACCTGCCCCTGTGGCCTTAGGAAAGGCCAGTCTCCACGCGAGTTGCAAGGGGCCTCTCAGAATTCCTTCGAAGTCGGGGCCTGCTCTTAAGTCCTCATCTGGAGTCGAGACCGGAACCTGTGGTTTCCTCTCCAGTACTGACACAGATTGTGGGGTTCCTCTGGGGGCTCCACAAGGGAGTCAGGCGTCGTCTTGAGTGGAGACTTGCACATCAGCCTTCCTCTGGAGCTGTAGAAGCAAGGTCAGGCTTCCCGTCTAGTTGACACAGGGGTCTGTGGCTTTCCCTCGAGGCTTTCTCACAGGGCTGAAACACGTGCCACCGTGGTGTGAGTCCATACCCGTGGTGACAGCCGTGGCAGAGCAGTGAAATCAGGTTTCTCTGGAGTGGACTGAGACATTTGGGGGTTTTGGGGAATGGTGCACAACCACTGGAGTTCTTCTCGACTTTCCTTTTGAGACTGCCTCCTTGAGATGTGACAGGAACTCCTGGAATCCTTCACTGACGAAGCAGGGAAATGAACCATCAGCTTGAGCTTAGGAGGGGAGAAACAGGGCTCCTCTTGGGTTGTGTTGGGACCCTCGGTGTTCCTCTCTAGTGGAGAAGGGTATGTCGGGGTACCTGTTGAGTCGCTGCAAGGGTGTGAAGGACACCTTCGAGGTACAAGAGGGAAGGGGTGACATCCTCCGAGATGCTGCAGTGGACAAGGGCCTCATCTCTCCTGGAGGAGAGAACCTCCTGGTTTTTCTCCAGTTGTGGCAGGTTCCTCTCAAGTTACGACAGGGACCTCAGGGACCCGCTCCTGTGGCCTCAGGAAAAGCCTGTCTCCACTCGAGTAGTGAGGGGCCTCTGGGGATTTCTGCGCAGTCAGGGCTGGCTCCTAAGTCCTCGTCTGGGGCCTGAGGTTTCCTCTCCAGTGCTGACATGGATGGTGGGGATCCTCTGGAGGCTCCACAGGGGAGTCAGGCCTCATCTCGAGTGAAGACGTTATGTCCGCTTTCCTCCCGAGCTGTAGCACCAGAGTCAGGCTTCCCATCAAGTTGACATAAGGGTCTGTGACTTTCCCTCGAGGCTTTCCAACACGGCTGAAACACGTGCCACCGTGGTGTGAGTCCATACTCAGGATGACAGTCGATTCAGTGCTGGGAAAGCAGGTTTCTCTGGAATGCATTGAGCCATTTGGGGATCTTTTAGAATGGTGGCAGGACACTTGGAGTTCCTCTCGACTTTCCTGTGGAGAGTGCCTCCTCTAGAGAATCCTTCCCTGACGAAGCAGGGAAGGAACCCTCAGCTTGAGCTGAGGACGGGGAAACGGGGCTCCTCTTGAGTTGTGGCGGGACCCTCGGTGTTCCTCTCAAGTGGAAAAGTGTATGTCGTGGTATTTCTTGAGTTGCTGCAAGGGTGTGAAGGACCCCTTCGAGGTTCAAGACGGAAGGGGTGACTTCCCCCGAGAAGCTGCTGCGGACAAGGACCTCATCTTGCCAGGAGGGGAGAACCTCCTGGTTTTTCTCAAGTGGTGGAAGCTTCCTCTCGAGTTAAGATGGGAATCTCAGGGATCCGCCCCTGTGGCCTCAGGTAAGGCCAGTCTCCATGCGAGTTGCAAAGGGACTCTCAGAATTCCTGCCAAGTCGGGCCTTCTCTTAAGTCCTCATCTGGAGTTGATGCCAGAACCTGAGATTTCCCCTCCCATGCTGCCATGGATCATGGGGTTCCTCTGGAGGCTCCACAGGGGAGTCAGGCATCATCTTGAGTGGAGACTTGCACGCCCGCCTTCCTCCCCAGCTGTAGCAGCAGGCTCAGGCTTCCAGATGAGTTGACACAGGGGTCTGTGGCTGTCGTTCGAGGCTTTCGCACAGGGCTGAAACATGTGCCACCGTGCTGTGAGTCCATACTCGGGGTGAGAGTAGAGGCAATTCAGGGAAATCTGGTTCCTCTGGAGTGGACTGAGATATTTGGGGGTCTTTGGAATGGTGGCATGACTCCTGGTGTTCCTCTCGACTTTCCTGTGGAGAGTGTCTCCTCTTGAGATGGGACAGGAACCCGGAATTCCTGCCCCAAGGAAGCAGGGAAAGGAACCTTCATCTTGAGCAAATGAGGTGGAAACAGGGCTCCTCTTGAGTTGTGGTGGGACCCTCAGTGTTCCTCTCGAGTGGAGAAGGTTATGTCGGAGTACTTTTTGAGTCGCTGCAAGAGTGTGATGCACTTTTCGAGGTTCAAGAGGGAAGAGGTGACTTTCCCCGAGAGCCCTCAGCGGGCAAGCACCTCATTTCACCTGGAGGGGAGAACCTGCTGGTTTTTCACGAGTTGTGGCAGGTTCCTCTCGAGTTATGATGGGGACCTCAGGGCCCAATCCTGTGGCCCCAGAAAAGGCAAGTCTCCACGCAGGTTGCAAGGGGCCTCTCTGAATTGCTGCACAGTTGTGGCCGGTTCCTAAGTCCTCATCTGAAGCCGAGGTCGGAACCTGAGGTTTCCTCTCCAGTGCTGACATGGATCGTGAAATTCCTCTGGAGGCTGCACAGGGGAGTCAGACCTAATCTCGAGTGGTGACGTGCACATCCGCTTTACTCCCGAGCTGTAGCAGCAGGGTCAGTCTTCCCATCGAGTTGACACAGGGATCTGTGGCTTTCCCTCGAGGCTTTCCCTCGAGGCTTTCCCACAGGGCTGAAACACGTGCCACCGTGGTGTGAGTCCATTCTCGGGGTGACAGTCCAGGCAGTGCAGGGAAATCAGGTTCCTCTGGAGTGGACTGACACATTTGAGGGACTTTTGGAATGGTGGCATGACCCCTGGAGTTACTCTCGACATTCCTGAGAGAGTGCCTCCTCTTGAGTTGTGATGGGAATGCCAAGAATCCTTCCCCGAAGAAGCAGGGAAAGGAACTCTCATCTCGAGCGGAGGAGGGGGACACAGGACTCCTCTTGAGGTGTGGCGGAACCATGGGTGTTCCTCTAGAGTAGAGATGTGTATGTCGGGATATTCTTGAGTCTCTGCAAGGGTGTGAAGGAACCCTTCGAGGTTCATGAGGGATGGGGTGACTTCCCACAAGATGCCACAGAGGACAAGGCCTCATCTAGCCTGGAGGAGAGATCCTCCTGGTTTTTCTCGAGTTACAGCAGGCTCCTCTCGAGTTACAACGGGGACCTCAATGACCCGCCCCTGTGCCCTATGGAAAGGCCAGTCTACATGTGAGTTGCTAGGGACCTCTGGGGATTCTTGCCCAGTTGGGGCCAGCACCAAAGTCCACGTCTAGAGCCTGAGGATTCCTCTCCATTGCTGATGTGGATCGTGGGTTTCCTATGGAGACTCCACAGTGGCATCAGGCCTCATCTCGATTGGAGATGTGCACGCCCACTTTCCATCTGAGCTGTAGCCACAGGGTCAGGGTTCCCATCGAGTTGAGACAAGGGTCTATGGCTTTCCCTCGAGGTTTTCCCACAAGGTGGAAACACGTGCCAACGTGGTGTCAGCCAATCCTCGGGGTGACAATAGAAGTGGCACAGGGCCACCAGGTTTCTCTGGAGTGGACAGAGAAATCTGGGGGCCTCTTGCAATGGTGGAATGACCACCGAGTTCTTGTCGACGCTCCTGTGGAGAACACCTCCTCTTGAGATGCGACGGGACCATCAGAAATCCTTCCCCAATGAAACAGGGAACGGAACCCTGATCTCGAGCGGAGGAGGGGGAAACGAGTTGTGGCAGGAACCTCAGTGTCCCTCTCGAGGAGAGAAGTGTATGTCTGGATATTCTTCAGTCACTGCAAGAGTGTGAAGGAACCCGTCGAGGTTCATGAGGGATGGGGTGACTTCCCGCGAGGTGCCTCAGAGGACAAGGGCCTCATCTCGCCTGGAGGGGAGATCCTCCTGGTTTTCCTCAAGTTGTGGCAGGTTCCTCTCGAGTTACGATGGGGACACCAAGGACCCACACCTGTGGCCTCAGTAAAGGACAGGCTCCACACAGGTGGTTAGCAGCCTCTGGGGATTCCTTTGCAGTCGGGGCCGGTTCCTAGGTACTCATCTGGAGTGTGAGGTTTCCTCTCCATTGCTGACGTGGATCGTGGGGTTCCTCTGGAGGTTCCACAGGGCAGTCAGTACAGGTCTCCAGTGGAGACGTGCACGTCCGCTTTCCTCCCAAGCTGTAGCAGCGGGGTCAGGTTTCCCATCGAGCTGACACAGGGGGTCTGTGTCTTTCTCTCGAGGCTTTTTCACAGGGTTGAAACACGTGCCACTCTGGTGTGAGTCCATTCTCGGGGTGACAGTCGAGGCAGTGCAGGGAAATTAGGTTCCTCTGGAGAGGAATGAGATATTTGGGGGTCTTTTGGAATGGTGGTGAAAGGTCGTTGTTGATTCATGATGCTGAGATTCTTGGCCCCCAGAGGAGAATAATTTAATCCGGGGCCAGAGACTAGACTGGATCGCTCAGAGCTTTTGTGTAACAAAGTTTTATTAAAGTATAAAGGAGATAGAGAAAGCTTCTGACATAGACATCAGAAGGGGGCAGAAAGAGTACCCCCCTGCTACTCTTTAGCTGGATGTTATATACTCACCAGCAGTCTGTTAATAAAAGAAAGGAATGTCTCAAAACTTAGAATGGCCCCAGGCCCCTCACCCATACTATGTATTTTGGGATAACCTTGGCTCCAAATGGTTTATCTTGGGCCATAAAATGATTAACTTGAATCTTAAAGAAGGGCAGATCAACATACAAATAGTTTCATTTGCATAGATTAGAGGAACAATATCGAAGTATAACATACTGATTTATCAAGTAGGTTCTGAGCCCAAAAGGCAGAACCGACTTGAAGACAGAGTTTGGGGTAAATGCATAGTACATTAGCATAGCTTAAGACAAGTATTTCCATAAGAAAAAGGCAATGGTTAACTTCAAGTGAAACCAGGTGTCATCATGGCAACACAGAATTTTAAGAGAAACCTCCTTTTAAATTTGTATAGAGAAGGAAAAAAATATCACCAGTCTGTTTCCTCCTGCCTCTTAAGAGAGATAAAACGTCTGACACTTGCAGGCTTTTTCCTCCGTTTGGAGACCCCTGGCCTTCCTGCCTGTTACACTCTCAGTGGCATGACCCTGGAGTTCCTCTTGACTTTCCTGTGGAGATCGCCTCCACTTGAGATGCGAGAGGAAATCCAGGAATCCTTTCCTGATGAAGCAGGGAAAGGAACCCACATCTCGAATGGAGGAGGCAGAAATGGAGCTCCTGTTGAGTTTGTCGGGACCGTTGGTGTTCCTCTCAGTGGAGACGGGTATATCACAGAACATTTTGAGTTGCAGAAAGGCTGTGAGGGACCATATCAGGGTTCAAGAGGGAAGGTGTGATTTCCCTCGAGACGCTGAAGCAGAAAAGGGCCTCATCTCGCCTGGAGGGAAGAACCTCCTGGCTTTTCTCCAGTTGTGGCAGGTTCCTCTGGAGTTACGACGGGGACCTCAAGGACCCTCTCGTGTGGCCTCAGGAAAGACCAGTCTCCATGCGGGTTGAGAGGAGCCTCTCAGGATTCTTCTACAGTCAGTGTCGTGTCTTAAGTCCTCATCTGGAGCCGAGTCCAGAACCTGAGATACCTCTCCAGTGCTGACATGGTCTTGGTGTTCCTCTGGAGTGTCCACAGGGGAGTCAGGCCCCATCTCGAGTAGACACATGCATGTCCACTTTCCTCCCGGGATGTGGCAGCTGTGTCAGTCTTTCCATCAAGTTTACACAGGGATCTGTGGATTTCCCTAGAGCCTTTCCCACAGGGCTATCACATGTGCCACCGTTCTGTGAGTCGATACTCGGGGTGACAGTCGAGACAGTGCAGGGAAATCAGGTTCCTCTGGAGTGGACTGACACATTTCGGGGTGTTTTGGAAAGGTGACATGACCCCTGGAGTTCCTCTCGACTTTCCTGTTGAGAACACTCCTCTTGAGATGTGACGGGAATGCCAGTAATCCTTTCCTGATGAATCATGGAAAGGAACCCTCATTTCGAGCGGAACTTGGGAAAATGGGGCTCCTCTTGTGTTGTGGAGCGACCTTCAGTGTTCCTCTCGAGTGGAAACGTGTATGTTGGGGAACTTCTTGAGTTGCTGCACGTGTGTGAAGGACCCTTTTGAGGTTTAAGAGGGAAGGTGTGATTTCCCTTGAGACGCCGCAGCAGAAAAGGGCCTCATCTCGCCTGGAGGGGAGAACCTCCTGGTTTTTCCTGAGTTGCCACAGGTTACTCTTGAGTTATGACGGAACCTCAGGGACTCACTGGTATGGCATCTGGATAGGCCAGTCTCCATGTGAGTTGCGCAGGGCCTCCTGGAATTCCTCGACAGTCGGTGCTGGGTCCTAGAGTCCTCGTCTGGAGCTGAGGCCGGAACAAGAGTTTTCCTTTGCAGTGCTGACATGGATTTGTGGTTCCTCTGGAGTCTCCACAGGGGAGTCAGCCCTCATTTCTAGTGGAGACATCCGCTTTCCTCCCTATCCGTCACAGCAGTGTCAGGCTTCCCATCGAGTTGATGCAGGGATTTGTGGCTTTCCCTCGAGGCTTTCCCACAGGGTTGTCACAGGTGCCACCTTGGTGTGAGTCAATATTCAGTGTGACAGTCGAGGCAGTGCAGGGAAATCAGGTTCCTCTGGAGTGGACTGAGACATCTGGGGTCTTTTGGAATGGTGGCATGACCCCTGGAGTTCCTCTCGACTTTCCTGTTGTAATCGCCTCCTCGTGAGATGCAATGGAAAAGCTGGGAATCCGTTCCCAATGAAGCAGGGAAAAGAATCCTCATTTGAAGCAAAGGATTGGGAAACTGGGCTCCTCTTGTGTTGTGGCGGGACCCTGGGTTCAACTCAACTGGAGACGGGTATGTAGGGGAACTTCTTGATTTGCAGCAAGGGTGTGAAGGACCCTTTCGAGGTTCAAGAGAGAAGGTGTGATTTCCCTCGAGATGCCACAGCAGAAAATGGCCTCATCTCGCCTGGAGGGGAGAACGTCCTGGTTTTTCTCGAACTGGGGCAGGTTTGAAAGGTCATTGTTGAATCATGACTCCGGGATTCTTGGCCTCTGGAGGAGAAGAATTCAATCCAGTGCTAGAGACAAGGCTTGATCGCTCAGAGCTTTTGTGTAATAAAGTTTTATTAAAGTATAAAGGAGATAGAGAAAGCTTCTGACATAGACATCAGAAGGGGGCAGAAAGACTGCCCCCCTGCTAGTCTTTGGCTGGATGTTATATACTCACCAGCAGTCTGTTAATAAAAGAAAGGAATGTCTCAAAACTTAGAATGGCCCCAGGCCCCTCACCCATACGATGTATTTTGGGATAACCTTGGCTCCAAATGGCTTATCTTGGGCCATAAAATGATTAACTTGAATCTTAAAGAAGGGCAGATCACCATAAAAATAGTTTCATTTACATAGATTAGAGGAAGAGTATCAAAGTACCAACAGAATTTTAAGAGAAACTTCTTTTTAAATTTGTATAGAGAAGGAAAAAATATCACTAGAATGTTTCCTCCTGCCTCTTAAGAGAGATAAAATGTCTGATACTTGCAGGTTTTTTCCTCCATTTGGAGATCCCTGGCCTTCTTGCCTGTTACCCTCTCATTCCCCCCTTTTCTTTTAGGAGAATTATGTTGCCTAGGGAAAGGGGGCGTCGTTTTCGTTCTGTAACTGTTTCAGAGCTGAGAAGGGGCATTGTCCCTAAATTTACAAGGCAACATATTCTCCTAATCCTCATATTGAGGATATCTGATTCAGGGAACCCGAATAGTAGTTGGAGGCAGCTGCAACAGTAGCAGGAGTTTGAGCAACCATTTGTAACTTGAAAGCTTTCATGCGACTAGAAACAAACCCAGTTATACAGTTACAGATGCAGGGAGCAAACAATAAAAACAAAACAATCAGAATCAAAATTAAAAGTCACATTATGTCCATATTTAAAGTACAAAGTGTTGCACCAGTCCATTTTAGTGTTGGTAGATGTCATCAGGTGAAGAAGAGGCATCTCATGTAATTGCTGTCGAAGGTATTTACACACTTGGAGAAAGTCCTTTCCTTGAAGTGGAGATGTCCACCACGGGAAGCCTTCCACTGATGAAGAGGGGAGTGCTCCACAGACCCAGCAGTTAGATCGAATGTGGAATGCAGCATAGGAGTGAGCCCAGGACAGGAAGGCATTGTCTTGAGGATCAAACGGCAGACTCAGGATAATTTGAGTCAGCAGAAATAAGCTCACATAGGTTATCAGGCCCATCTGAAAAGTACAAAGTCAGAGCATAGAAAATAAAGACATGAAAAGATGTCACTTAGTTTTGGTCAGGGTGCCACCTCTTAACTTGAGTGTGATGTACCCACGAATCAGTTCCTGGCACTTTGACAGGTGTGGGAGAAGAAATAATAACATGGTAAGGGCCTTCCCAGAGGGGCTTGAGGGATGGGCCCCCAGATCCCAAAGTTCCTGGCTCAAATAGAGGCTTGCTTGACTCAGAGGCGGGGTCAGGAGTCGTCTTCCAGAGTTCTATTAATGCCTGTTGAAAAGCTGAGAGCTGAGTTACATGACTAGTTAATTCCAAGGCTTCAGGGTCTATAAAAATGTCTGTGCATAAGAAAGGCCTTCC
Organism: Neotragus pygmaeus; assembly: GCA_006410875.1. NCBI lineage: Eukaryota > Metazoa > Chordata > Mammalia > Artiodactyla > Bovidae > Neotragus > Neotragus pygmaeus. The sequence continues at coordinate 20,234 of SJYV01033027.1, forward strand.
ATAGATACATTCAAAGGAGGACAGTCCCTCTTTTCTGGGGGCAGTTCGAGCCCTCATTAAAGCTATGGGTAAGACTTTAATCCAATTGTCCTGCATCTCTGGAGTTAATTTGCACAGATGTCTTTTGATAATGTCATTAGCTTTTTCAACCTTTCCTGAGGATTGGGGTCTCCAGGAACAGTGTAAGTGATATTCTATTCCTAGAGCTTTAGACACCCCCTGAGTTAAGCAGCTTTAAAGGCGGAGCCATTGTCACTCTGGCAGCCCAAATCTGGGGATAATTTCATGGATTAAGTTCTTTATAACCTCCTTAGCCTGTTCACTACGACAGGGAAAAGCCTCAATCCATCCAGTAAAAGTATCTACCCAAACTTGTAAGCAAGAATATCCATTAGCTTTTGGCATATGAGTAAAATCAATTTCCCAGTCCTCTCCAGGATAATTCCCACTTCTTTGTAATCCAGATTTTGCTAGTTTTTCAGTCTTTGGGTTATTTTTCTGACAAACCTCACACCTTTTGATAATATTCTTTAAAGTTTTCATTGCATTTCTACCTTCACACAAATGAGAAGCCATTTGGTAAGTACTCTCTGCACCCAAATGAAAACTCTGATGTAAACCCTTAAGAATTTTCCACTGGGCATTTTCAGGAATTATTAATCGTCCATCCTCAGACTGTAACCATCCTTTATCAGCAATCTTTGCTCCTCTTTTTTCATATCTTTCTAATTCTTCCTCAGTATATTGTGGTTTTTCCTGTTCCACAGGAACTGTCCAAATCAAATGCATCTGCAGTGAAGGGGTTTCCTAAAGTGCTGCTTTTCTGGCTTGACAGTCGGCCAACTGATTACCTTCCGCTACTTTACTCCAATCCCTGCTGTGCCCTTTGCAATGCATAACAGCTACTTCTTTTGGACAATATATAGCAGTTAAAAGTCTCTCAATCTCTCTGAAATGCTTAATAGGTTCTCCTCTTGCTGTTTTAAACTGTCTTTCTTTCCATATTGCAGCATAAGCATGTAAAGTCAAATAAGCATACTTAGAATTAGTGTAGATATTTACCCGCTGCCCTTTGCTTAACTCTAGAGCTCGAGTCAGAGCCACAATCTCCACTAACTGAGCACTGGCTCCCTGGGGGAGAGATTTTGCTTCCNAAGCATGTAAAGTCAAATAAGCATACTTAGAATTAGTGTAGATATTTACCCGCTGCCCTTTGCTTAACTCTAGAGCTCGAGTCAGAGCCACAATCTCCACTAACTGAGCACTGGCTCCCTGGGGGAGAGATTTTGCTTCCAAAACCTGTTCAGCAGTCACCACGGCATAACTTGCTTTACACTTTCCATCGTGAACAAAAGAACTGCCATCTGTAAATATTTCCAGGTCAGGATTGTCTAATGGGGTATCCATTAGATCT
>SJYV01033028.1:0-40313 GCA_006410875.1 Neotragus pygmaeus
AACTATTACTGTAGTGCTAGTTAATGATGTAATTACTAGTTGGCCTATTAAAGAAAAGAGAGTAAGGGAGAGTTGCAGGAACAGGTAGTAAAAGGAAAGCATTAAAGGAGAAGGGCATGGAGAGGAAGGAGAAGCTTAACAGTGTTAGATAGGGATAGACAGTTATCTAGCAATGAAGTAGAAATTTGATGAGATTATTTCTTTTAGCTTAAATAAATTGGAAAGGGAATATTCAGACAAAAGTAATCTTTTGTTCCGTTAAGTTTGTAACTTTCAGTGTTATTTTTTTCTAGATTGTGTAGTATCAGTAAGAATAATAGATTTTTTAAAAATGCAAAGGATATCTGGCTTTAAACCACTTTCTGTAAATCATTTGCTATTCATAACATTTTTCTTCTTCAGACTTTGGTTTGATGAATTAATTGGCCTTTGGGTTTCAGTGCAAAATCTCCCACAGTGGGAGGGGGTGAGTATCCCATTTTTTCCTTATATACATTTTAGTTTGGAAGTAACTATCAGATCATTTGATAAGTAACTTCAGTTCCGTCGCTCAGTCGTGTCTGACTCTGCGACCTCATGGACTGCAGTATGCCAGGCTTCTCTGTCCCATCACCAACTCCCGGAGCTCATGTCCATTGAGCTGGTGATGCCATCCAACCATCTCATCCTTCGTTGTCCCCCTCTCAGTTCCTTAAAATTGGCTATTAATGATGTAATCAGTTTTTTAGAATTGTATTTGCTGTATTCCAAGAGAGCTAGACATTTGTTTATATTTCTTTATTTTTGTTTTATCACTATCTGNTATAAGCATCTGAATGCAGCGTTCCAAAGAATAGCAAGAAAAGATAAGAAAGCCTTCCTCAGCGATCAATGCAAAGACACAGATCACTAAGCATCAATTTGGGCATTGTCTGAATTTTGACATCACAAGCGAAAACAATTTCAACTCCACTTAAAAAGATGTCAAATTCAGGCAGTTTTACAACAGGAAATGGGGAAAGGTTAAGGCCTTAACATGATTCAGGTGTCACTTGATATATATACATAGGAAATTAGGTCAGTTAAAATAATTTTTTTAATCAAGAAATTTACAGCTCAGAATAAAATAATGTTTCAATCCATTTTTAACCAGGATTTTGACTCATTCTTGTTTCTTAACATTTCTTACCCTATACTGACCACTGAAAAGCTACAAACAATGAAGACTTCTGTGCTTATTTCACTAACATTTTAATGCTAGTAAAATTTAAACTATTGAAAGCATCTATCTTCATGAAAAAAAAAATGGAGTCTGCCATTAAAATGTGGGCACTGGAATAACACAGGAAGGATTCACTAGCATCAAATTTCCTTGGTTCATGAAACAAATAGGGTGAAGGGAAGAAGCCAGAACAGTATAGATAAACCTCAACTGTTTTGCTTTTTACTTATAAATATCTATGCAAGTATTCAAGATCCAGCTCAAAAATCACTTCCAGTTGATTACGGACCTTTACCTCTTCTGTCCTCCAGTGTATGAATCTCTATTTTTACACAATTTCCTTAGATAACAGAAGTCTCCTCCACTCAACTTTTGGCTTCATAAAAATGTAAGTCCTGTTTGTCAATTTTGAAACCCCAGGCCCTGACACAGTGTCAAGCTTTCAAGAAAGATTTTTTTGACAGAATAAAAAAGTATTTTAATCAAGGACTTCCTGTATACATACCAAGTGCTGGTCATTATCACTTTAATAGTAATTTTTAATATTTATTTGTATTCATTTGGCTGCATTGGGGCTTAGTTACAGCACTATGGCTCAGCAGCTGTGACTCATGAGCTCATTTTCCCTTTAGTAGTGGGATCTTAGTTCCCAGAGCAGGGATCAAAACTGTGTCCCCTACATTGCAAGGCAGTTTCTTAACCACTGGACCACCAGGCAAGTTCCTAATAGTAACTTTTTTAAAAAACTTGATCTGCCCTCAAGTAATATGTTCTGATTGTTTACTAGTTACCAAGCTGTCTTCATCCACCTGGTTTTTCAGGAGCTCAAGGAGCTTAATAGCAACCTGCCTGTATTATTTTTTTCTGACACAAAGAGCTTATATGCCAAATATAACCATCATAATAAAAAATCAGGGAATTGGGTCCCATCATCTTAACACTATTCTTAATGTTCTCTTCAAAATTAAGGTAAAAGATCCATAACATTGTAAACTTTTTTTTTTTTAAGAAAACCCCAATGGAAGAAGTGTTTCAGACCATGCTTGCCATTTTTTTAAAGAAGGGAAAATTTTAAATATAACATGTGCAAGTCACTATACCAATCTACTTATAAAATATATCCAGTAAAGAGCTGCTTCTAGGCATAACTTATACATTTAATATGTCCAGTGATAAATCAAAAGCACTCACTATAGGGTGTTTCTAGTGAAATTGTCCCCCTCCTCATTAATTTTGCTGACTGGAATTTCAGTTGAAGATTAAGCAGTTAATTTTTCAAGTAGTAACACAAATTCTCTTTTCTTTTAATGGAATATGGCGGAAAAGGGTGTTTGCCACATGTCTGGCCTATGAGTAGGGACAAAGCAGTTTTATTTTACTGGATTGCAAAGACAATGCTCCCATTTATATAGGTTGGTTTTTTGTTTTGCTTTGTTTTTTAAGTCACCTATATACATAGTGTAGAAGTTTGAGAATTTTCCTTTCAAGAGAATTATGTAGATTTTTTAAATGGGGAAAATCTGCTGTTCTAGAGATATAAAAGTTGTGTCATCCTAGTGTGTGAAATCTTTGGAATTTGAAATATTAGGGATCATTATCCCATAAGAGGAAGACATCCACCACAGGTTGCATTTTGGGTTTTGATTTGAATAATATGGACCCTGTAATGGCCCATCACATTCTGTCCCCCAAAATATCACACAATAAATGTGTGCAGTAACTCAATATTTCCTATGGGAATTAGCCCTTTCTCCAACTCTGATTTTATAAACAGGACACAGTGCTTTTTTGAAGAGTCACCTACTTCCCACCAGATGATCTTAAAATTTATTGTAAGTTTCTACACCATGTGAAGTTTCAGGGTAATATCGATAGATCTTTCCTAACCTCAGTAATCATCAACACTGTTTTAAATACTATTTACCAAGCTATTAATCTCCTGTTTATAACTTTTTATTTGATATTGCAGTACAGCCGATTGACAGTGCCGTGAGTTTCAGGTGNAGGAGTGAGGGGTAAGGCCTGTCTCTTATACACATCTGGAGTAGGGAAGATGGATCTCCCGGGAGGTAGCATTTAGGACCTGAACTCGGAGTGGGGCACTTGGAGGCGGGGATTGGGCGTCCCGTCTCGGAGGGGCGGTCCGGGTGTGTGTTCGGGGATCCCTAGAACTGGAGGCTGGATGGATACCCCGAGATGTCCTAACAGGTAGACCCAGGAGCCAACAGGAGGGGAGAAAAGCCTCGATACCGAATCCCGCAACCGCGCCCTAACACGCCTCGGATCCGGGAACCCCAAGCGATAGGGAGACAGGGGCAAGTCAGATAGAGCACTTTCTGAGGATCAGCTAATTCCTTTCTCTAAAAATGGTGGGGAGGAAGACCAACACCTACTCTCCGAATTCGCGCCTTCCCAGGACGCAACCGCAGACTAGGTGGCGGCGCGGACGCTCTAGCAAGCCGGCGCCCTCTCGTTGGTTGCCCTCTTCCTGCGGCCCCCTGGGCGCCGCCATCTTCCCGTCCGAGCGGGCGGGGCGGGGCCAATGCAATCACGTGAGGAGTAAGTCCTAGGNAGGTGGCGGCGCGGACGCTCTAGCAAGCCGGCGCCCTCTCGTTGGTTGCCCTCTTCCTGCGGCCCCCTGGGCGCCGCCATCTTCCCGTCCGAGCGGGCGGGGCGGGGCCAATGCAATCACGTGAGGAGTAAGTCCTAGGTTTGAGATGGTTCCTCGAGCAGTCAGTGAGTGGTGCATGAAGGTGCCCGGGACTGTGAGAAGTACCGCAATTAGAGCAACGAAGCAAAGAGAAATTCCTGATTTGTGCAGCTTAACTTCCTATTGGGAGCTTAACTTTTTGTGGAGCTTAGCTTTACATTTCTCAGTGAACACGAGAAACCGGTAAACGACACGTATTAGTTGGTGTTGAGAGCTATGGAGGAAAAAAAACAGGACAGAACAGGAAAATAGGAAAGTGGGATGGGAGGGAAGGCGTAGTTCAATTTTTAAGTGGGACTGGCAGAGAAGATTTCACTAAGATAATATTTGAGTCCAGAAGACAAAGGAGACTCTTTGGGTGTGTGCTCGTAGCGCCTTGTTGGGACCAGCCCAGAAGTCGTTGTGGGGCAAGGTCAGGGGAGGTGAGGACGAGATGAAGATCCGGTAGGGCTTCATGAGTAAGGTATCCCTGTAATATATAGACGACTTCTGAGCTAAAGAGGTACTGTTACTACATATACTAAGGCAACAGGCATAAACTATGGTAGTCGGACTGTAGTCAGTGAATCAAGAGGTAGGTATGGTTACCTTAGATATCAGAGCCTTTGACTTTTATTCTGAGGAAAATGGGAAACCACGGGAGTTTTAAAAAGAGTAGCGTCCTGAACGGGCACTTACTTTACTAGCATAACTAATCTGTCAAGAATAGACTGTAGGTGTTCTGTCGCTCAGTCATGTCCGACTCCGCAGACCCCATGGACTGCAGACTGCCAGGCTTCCCTGTCCTTCACTATTTCCTGGAGTTTGCTCACACTCATGTCCATTCAGTTGATGATGCCATCTAATCATGTCATCATCTATCTGTTGCCCCCCTTCTACTGCCTTCAATCTTTCCCAGCACAAGGGTCTTTTCCAACTAGTCAGCTCTTTACATCAGGTGGCCAAAGTACTGAAAATTCAGCTTCAGCATCAGTCCTTCCAATGAATATTCAGGATTGATTTCCTTTAGGATTGACTGTAGGGGCCAGGGCAGAAGCAGGCACACCAGTTAGGGGGCTGTTGCAATAATGCGGACGAGAGATGATGGTGACCTGGACTAGTGTGGTATTTGCGGTTGGTGACTGGTTGTATTTGAAAACTACCGGCCAGAGAAATTGTTATGGGTTGGATGTGGGTTGTGTGAGAGAGTATTTGAGCATAACCCCAAGGCTTTTGACTTGAGCAACTGGGGAAGTGGGACAACCACAAGAAGAGTGAGCTGTGGTCAGGCATTAGATTTTGGACATGCCAAGTTTGAGTTGCCCATTCGATGTCCAGTCACAGGTGTTAGCATGTTCTTGGAAATACATACAGTCCGAAGTTCAGAGCAGAGATCTGAGCTGGAGATACACCGTTTCGGCACTACTACAGAGGAGGTATTTCAAAAGAGGAGATTGGATGAGATCACCAAGGGAGTGGGTGTGAGTGGTTAAAAGAAGTCTGTGGACTGAGCTTCTAGTGCTCAAGGGAGCCTCTGATCAATGGGGCCTCTTGGCTGTTCCTCCAACACCTAGGGGTGCTCCAGAGTTGAAACGAGAGGAGGAGGAGCCAGCAAAGGAGACTGGAGGATAGTTGCATTTACCAGGGCTGTGATTTTGCTGGAAGGTGTTATAAAAGGAGCGAGGGGTAAGGCAGTGCTTTTCACTGACTCTGAACTGTAAGCTGGGTAACAAGGGAAGTGAGTGGAGGGCAGTGTGCAGAGGGCAGGATCAATGAATTGGAGGTCCAGTGAGGTTGAGGATTGCTGGGGTCAGGGCATAACAAGGACCCTCTTCTNCCTTTATCTCCTATTTGTAACAACAATTTTTCTCAATTGTTTTCCTAAATCCTGGAGAAAGCACTCCAAGATGATTTCTTGTGGAAAGAGAGCACAAAACTACAACATGCACAAAAGGCAAGTATTTGTATTCTACTTTCAGTTTATTCAAAATATACTGTTCTCTCTCAGTTAAAGGAGAAAGTGATTACATATTCAGTTATCCTGAAATAATTAAAAGGTCATCAATTTCCTGTCATGGCAGTGATATGGTTTAATTACATTCTATAAATGTATTGACCAGGTCATGGGGGAGATAATCCCACTGAGAGGTTATTATCTTAACAACAAACTGACATCCACTGAGCGTGATATAAGTGTGCATGTGGAAGTTTGTATATATGTGTGGATTTTTAAATGACTGTAGATTTGGGATTAGGAGGTACAAACTACTATGTATATAGTAGGTAAACAGCAAGTTCCTATTATATAGCACAGGGAACTATATTCAACATCCTGTAATAATCTATCATGGAAAAGAACATGAAAAAAGAGTATTAATATAGGTATAACCAAATCACTACCCGAAACTAACACAATATTGTAAATCAACTATACTTCAGTTTAAAAAAGAAATAAATATAGCAGGATTTCATTTGGAGCAACAATAAAAATAAAATTGCATGTAGGGGAACTGTATTGAGATTAATTAAGGTTTGGTTTACTACCCAGAGTCCACAAATCAAATATCATCCGGGCTGACAGTTTAGGGTGAAAAGTAAAGATTCAAGAGTTCAAAATACAGGGAGGACTTCCGTGGTAGTCCAGTGGTTGGGAGTCCACCTGCCAGTGCAGGGGACGCAGGATCAGCCCCTGATCTGGGAGGGTCCCACGTGTCTCAGAGCAACTAAGCCCATTGGCCACAACTGCTGAGCCCGCTGCTTTAGTGCCTGTGCTCTGCAACAAGAGAAGCCACAGCAACGAGAAGCCCGTGCACCACAGCTAGAGAAAAAACGCACAGCAAAACAGACCTGGCACAGCCAAAAATAAGCAAATAAGGATTGTATATGTGTATACAGGGAGGCCAGTTGAAAAAAGCAAGGCATTTAAATCAAAAATAAGATTATGGAACTGTAGAGTATCTGACTAGCAATGCTGATTGGAACAAGATTTGCCTTTATTTTTCTAGGAGAAAATAAAATACATATATCCATATAAATATAGTGTCCACTTATATACTGATTTATACAAANACTGTAGAGTATCTGACTAGCAATGCTGATTGGAACAAGATTTGCCTTTATTTTTCTAGGAGAAAATAAAATACATATATCCATATAAATATAGTGTCCACTTATATACTGATTTATACAAACTTTCCCCTTGTAAGAACTTTCATCCCATCAGACTAACTACTGAAATTGGGCAATGGAAATGGCCACTAAATAGAACATCCCTCAAAGCAGTCATACTTTAATTTCCCCTGCTGCTGCTGCTGCTAAGTCGCTTCAGTCGTGTCCAACTCTGTGCGACCCCAAAGACGGCAGCCCACCAGGCTCCCCTGTCCCTGGGATTCTCCAGACAAGATCACTGGAGTAGGTTCCATTGCCTTCTCCAGTGCATGAAAGTGAAAAGTGAAAGTGTTCCCCTAGTCTATCCTAAAACAGTTAAAAGCAACAAGTCTCTGAGTGTATGGAAGGCTGAAGGAGTCATTCTGATATCTCCCAGTCATGTGTCAACATCAGCTAGGAAAACTCTACATAATAAATAGTATGGAAACACTCAATTGACTAGCTAGAATGTTAAAATGTATTATTTCTACCCAAAAGTTTTGTTACAAGTGATAGCACACAAGAGATTCCTACATAGAGATTTCTTGAAAGTGAGGTGAGTTAGAATCTCAACACACTGTTATTAACATATGGGGGCTTCCCAGAAGGTGGTAGTGGTAAAAAAAAAAAAACAAACAAACAAACAAAAAAACCAGTCTGCCAGTACAGGAGACATAAGAGAGGCAGGTTCATTCCTTGGGTCGGGAAGAATGCCCTGGAGAAGGGAATGGCAATCCACTCCAAAATTTTTGCCTGGAGAATACCATGGACAGATGAACCTAATTGGCTACAGTCCATAGGGTTGCAAAGAGTCAGAAAGGACTGAAGTGCAGCATGCATGCATCAACACATGGATTAGTAATTTACAGAACAGATTTTTCTTCTTTTTCTCCTCCACGTCAATCCATGCTTGAAACTTACCAGATTGCACAATTCCTTTACAAAAATAATTTCTGCTTTGCTCGTCTGAGCTTGTGCACTGGTTATCTGTTTCCTGAATGTTAGGCTATGGTTTTTCCTGTGGTCATGTATGGATGTGAGAGTTGGACTGTAAAGAAAGCCGAGCACCGAAGAATTGATGCTTTTGAATTGTGGTGTTGGAGAAGACTCTTGAGAGTCCCTTGGACTGCAAGGAGATGCAACCAATCCATCCTAAAGGAGATCAGTCCTGGGTGTTCCTTGGAACGACTGATGTTGAAGCTGAAACTCCAGTACTTTGACCACCTGATGCGAAGAGCTCATTCATTTGATGCTGGGAAAGACTGAAGGTGGGAGAAGGGGACTACAGAGGATGAGATGGTTGGATGGCATCACCGACTCAATGGACATGATTTGGGGTAAACTCCAGGAGATGGTGATGGACAGGGAGGCCTGGCGTGCTGCAGTCTATGGGGTCACAAAGAGTCGGACACGACTGAGCAACTGAACGAAACTGAATTGAACCCTTCTTCTCTCCTATCTCCATCTGAAAAACAGACTCAACTCAAAGATCAAAGTAAAACCTTCACAGCTGGGCATTTCTCCCAGTATTTACAGTATTTACATCTAGCCTTGCCTCAGTTATGCAAGGCAGCCCAGTAAATGCTGAAACTGATGCTCCAATACTTTGGCCATGTGATGCAAATGAACCAACTCACTGGAAAAGACCTTGATGTTGGGAAAGATGTAGGGCAAGAAGAGAAGGAGGTGACAGAGGATGAGATGTTTGGATGGCATCACCAATTCAATCGATATGAGTTTGAGAAAACTCTGGGAGATAGTGAAAGACTGAGAAGCCTGGTGTGCTGCAGTCTATGGGGTCATGAAGAGTCAGACACGACTTAGCAATTGAACAACAACAAAGCCCAGTAAATGGAAACACTGGATCAGGAGTCAGCTCCCTATTCTGCCCCTTGATGACTTTGTGATCCCAAGGAAAGTTCCCAACCACCTAATCACTGGGCTCCTCATGCATAAAATTGGAATAATGGCACAAAATTAAAAGTCTTACAACAGCAAAAAGAGAAGTTGTGAAAAGCCCAGCACAATGTGTGGCACACAGATTGAGTGAAAGTCACTCAGTCGTGTCCAACTGTTTGCGACCCCATGGACCATACAGTCCATGGAATTCTCGAGGCCAGAATATTGGAATGAGTAGCCTTTCCCTTCTCCAGGGGATCTTCCTAATCCAGGGATCGAACCCAGGTCTCCCACGTTGCAGGTGGATTCTTTACCAGCTGAGTCACAAGGGAAAATCAAGAATACTGGAGTGGGTAGCCTATCCCTTCTCCAGAGGAGCTTCCTGACCCAGGAATCGAACTGAGGTCTCCTGCATTGCAGGCACGTGCACACACACACAGAGGTGCTCAGTAAATGGCACCCCTTCCCCGTGCCTCCAGAAATCCTATCCCGCGTCCCCAGGATGAGGCCGCCTATGTCTGGTCAGTGCCGTGCTTGCTGCTTCTTGAAGCCCTGTGTGTGTGAAGCTTTTCCTGTTACAGCCTTCTCCTTCTNTCAGTAAATGGCACCCCTTCCCTGTGCCTCCAGAAATCCTATCCCGCGTCCCCAGGATGAGGCCGCCTATGTCTGGTCAGTGCCGTGCTTGCTGCTTCTTGAAGCCCTGTGTGTGTGAAGCTTTTCCTGTTACAGCCTTCTCCTTCTCTTTCATCTCCCTGGCTGATCCCTCAACACAGAGACTGTGATTCACCTCACCTGGGGTGGCATCTGCAGGTGAGTATTTTTTAAATGTTTTACTCTTTAAATTTTTTTTTTATTTTGTATGGAGTATAGTTAATTTACAATGTTCTGTTAGTTTCAAGTGGACAGCAAAATGATTCAGTTTTATATATATATATATATATATATATCTTTTTTTTTCAGATTCTTTTCCCATATAGGTTCTTATAAAATACTGAGTAGAATTCCCTGTTGATTATACAGTAAATCCCTGTTGATTATCTGTTTTAAAAATAATAGTGGCATCTGCTAATCCCAATCTCCTCATTTATCCCTCCCTTATACTTTTCCCCCTCGGGTAACTATAAATTTGTTTTCTATGTCTGTGAGTCTGCTTCTGTTTCGTGTCTTAATTTTTTCGGGGGGAAGGATATTAATTCTTTTTTTTTTATTTATTTTATGGCACCCCACTCCAGTACTCTTGCCTGGAAACTCCTATGGATGGAGGAGCCTGGTAGGCTGCAGTCCATGGGGTCACTGAGTCAGACACGACTGAGCGACTTCACTTTCACTTTTCACTTTCATGCATTGGAGAAGGAAATGGCAACCCATTCCAGTGTTCTTGCCTGGAGAATCCCAGGGATGACGGAGCCCAATGGGCTGCCGTCTGTGGGGTCGCACAGAGTCGGACACAACTGAAGCGACTTAGCAGCAGCAGCAGCAGCAGCAATGTTGTATTAGTTTCAAATGTACAGCAAAGCAATTCAGTCATACAAATATATATATCTATTCTTCTTCAGATTCTTTTCCCATATAGGTTATTACAGAACATTGAGTAGAGCTCCCTGTGCTATACAGTAGGAACCTGTTGATTATCTATTTTATATATGCATATGTTAATCCCATGCATGCATATGTTAATCCCAACCTCCAAAATCCTTTGTATACAAGAAGTTTCCTCTGTATTACAGCCTTCTCCTTGTCTTTCTCTCCAACAGATTCCACTTTCTGACACAGAGGTTGTGATTCACATCATCCACCTTAGGTGGGATCTGCAGTTCAATATTTTTTAAACTTCTAGGGATTACTGTGATGTGCAAACAGAATCAAAACCCTCCACATCCCTCCAAGATCCCTCCAGCTAATGGAGTCCCTTTCCAAATGTCTTGTAATTGTTTGCAAAGTGGAGACATCCTTCAAGGCCAGCACTGTGCTTCACTCATCCTCAAGTCACTAGAAACTAAACATAGTCAAGCATTTTGCCAATTCACAAAATGCTAATAAATAAACAAGTAAAATGTCGGATTAAAGAGGACTTTCTAGTCCTCTTTTCTTTTTCTGGAGAATGTATATAATAATTCTCCTACTCAAAAAGATATTGGAAAAGTAAATCAAATTTTTTAAAAGGCATATGTTTAAATAAATATGTACTATATAAAGCAATAGCATTGCTAAATCCCAATGATATATGTTTACGGATATATATTTACATATATAAATGATATATGTTTACATATATAGAAAGTTGAAGTTTGTCTGATGTTCATACAAAAAGAAAGCTGAAGCTAGGAATGTTTCATGAAAACTGATCAATTTAGTCATTCAGACTTCTCTTTTGAACTTACTTCTTTTTAATTTGTGACTTTCAGTAGTCATCCTGGAAATAACTTCTATAATGTAAAATTCGTGGTGGCAGTGACTTTGAACTCAGCTCACAGAGCCCATTACATGCTGAGGCCAACGGCATCTCACTTGTGAACAAGACTGGAGTGTGAAGCTGTGGCCTCAGGAGAAGGATCACATGTGCAATCAGTGTGGACTTGGAGTTGGATCAAATTCAAAAAACCAGAGCAAGACCAGAATCCATTCTCGAAGTGTTATTCCTCAAGCAAGACTTGGACAACCCCAACTCTGGGGGTTACCCTAAAGAGTTAATTACCCTAAAGGGGTAATTCTTTATTCTTGGATGGTGCTCTGAGTGAGTCTATTATTGCCTTTAGGATGTGGGAAATAGCAGTGATTGTTTCCAACTGGGTTCTTGACAAGTTACCACAAACTTAGAAGCTTGGCAACCAGAAGTAAAAACACTCCACAGATTTATTCTCTAACAATTCTGGAGGCCAGACGTCCAGATAAGTCTTGAGGAGCTGAAATCAAGGTGTCAGCAGGGCCTGTTCCTTCGGAGGCTCCGGGAGGTAAGCTGATCCTGACCTCTTGAAGCTTCTGGTGGCTCCTCTCTGCGTTACTCCCATCCCTGCCTCTGGTCTCATCAGGCCCTCCTCCACTGCAGCCAAGGCTTCCTCTCCCTCTGCCTCCCTTTAGGTTTATATCTGGGGCCACCTGGGTGAGCCAGGATAACCTGTTGCACCTCTAAATCCTAAACTTAATCATATCTGCCAAGTCCATCCTGCCAAGGAAGGTGATGTTCACCAGTTCTGCTGATGAGGACGTGGACATTTTTGGGGACCATTATTCAGCCTGTACAGATACAGAACTAGGTGAAAGCGAGATCTATCCACAAATAATTATAATTCGAGGCAGCAGGTAATGACACTCTGATAGTAGTACAGATGAAGCCATGCAGGAGTGAGAGAGGGGATAAGCTCTCTCCATTAAGGAAGGTCAGGAGAGGCTCTGTGGGCTGAAGGATCTGATCTGGTCTAGAAAGATGGGAAGACTCTGGAAAAACAAAAACACTAAATATGTCATAAAAAGTTCAGTAATCAATGCTCACTCTTCTTGTGGTGTGCATATACACTTACACACACTCAGTAAAATAATCCAAAACACCTTTTCAGAAAAGAATGATATTGGGAGTATTCTGGACCTGTCAACCAGTGGTATAAATTGATACCAATGGTATCAGTTGTAACGATGGTATAAATTGATATTACATAAAATATTGAAATTCTAGAATGAGGTTAAACTGAAACATAACAGTCAAGGAACTGGCTATCTTATACACACACACACACACACACACACACACACACACACACACACACACACATATATAGTAAAAGAGTATATATATATATTGTATATATACATATATATACTAATATATATACTATATATCAATAAAAAGTATATATATAGTATATATATACTTCTTTTATATATATACTTATACTTATATCTATATATACTATATATAGAGTATATAATATATACAGTATATATAGTAAAAAAATATTTTATACTTATATATAAGTATAAATACTTATACTTATTAAAAAGTATATCTATATAAAAGAATATATATACTTATATATAAGTATAAATATCTAATACTTATAAAAAAGTATATATATGTAATATATAGTAGAAGAAATATTTTAAGTATACGAAAACAGAGTAAGTCATCTTATAAACAAATTCCCCTGGAACAACTGATTATTTGATGAAAAAAATCTATTTAGATTCTTACCTAAAATCATTCACCAAAGTAAATTCCAAAGGAATTTTAAATTAAATATAAAATATCAGTGCATAATAAATCAATAACTTTTTTTAACTTACCATCATTCGTCAAGGTACGATTTTGTTAAATAGGATGAAAACATTATTATACGTTATTAAGTTTAAATATTAAGCCTCTCTTCAATCAAAATAAATAAGTAGAAAAAAATTAGAAGGCAAACATCAAATTTGAGAAAAAATAGTCACAGGAAATACTATATGGAAAGCGTACTGATATCTTTATATAGAGAAAGGTTATTTTTAAATTTTAAAATACTGAAGCTTCAGTGGATAAATTGACAGAGGATGTGAATAGGCAATTTCCAAAAATGAAATATAACTAATCAACGAATGTGTGGAAAATGCTTTCCTTCACTAGTAATCAAGGAATGGTACATTAAAATAACAATGAAGTAACCTTTGACCCCTATCAAATTAGCAATGATTTTTTAAAAATAATAATTTCCACTGCTGATAAGGGGAGTGTGAGAAAGGTACTCTTGAATATTGCTGATATTTTAGTATAATCCTTTAGGAAAGCAATTTGGCAAAGAGCCTCATAATGTTTCTACTCTCTGACTCAGTAAGTCCACTTTTGAGAATGGAGCCTGAGGAAATAATTCTGAATATTGAGAAGCACTATTTATAAAAGCAAAAGGAAAACATCAGAAATAATCCAAATACAGATGCAAACATAATTGTTACATAAATTATGTATATTCACTTCATGAATTTTAACATAAGTTTTAAAAATATATTTCTAGAGAATATGTGATATATGGAAAATATAAGAATTATAATGTTAAATGAAAAGAAAGTAGGATAGAAATAGTATATACATGATCTTTCCATTAAAAAGAATAGAATAAAGATTAGTTATAAATACAAAATGTATTAACAGTGCCTGTTTTTGGATACTGAAACCATGGATGAAATAGATAGGTAGATAATCTATTTTAATTCAAAGATCTTATTATAAGAAATTCTTTTGTTGTTGTCAAATTCTTACAGTTTGTCACATAAATCTTTATTAAAAATTAATTTTTAAGTGCCCCAAATTAAACTTTTTTTCCTACTGAAGATTTTCAAGAAACAAATTTTTTCCATTTAAAAAAAATAAAAACTGGTTTTTGTTTTTAGTTTTTTGTTGTTGATATGTAAATAATACAAGAATTATAGATTGAGAATTTCCCTCAAGAGAATACCCAGACCACTTTCCTTCTAAGACAATAGTTATCTGGTATAGCATTTTAAATCTCCATCGATTACCCTCATAAAGTGTTTCTACTTGCTCATAATTTCCCCCATAAACTCTGAAATTCAAATAAGTGATGCAGTTTTCTAAAAAATTCTAATCTAGCTTTTGACATACATCTATCCAGAGGTAAGAGCTAAGTAGATTTCATGTTTTAAAAAAACTCAAATATCATATGTGCTTATAATCTAATAAGCACATTAGTTTTCAGCTCTCTGCCTATTGAAAGTAAGGTGCAAATCATTTTAAGAAATGATTTTTCAAATTATTTTAAGAAATTCATCAAATGACTCCCCGTTGTTGGATTTGGCAAAAATGGAGTTTGAGGCTGAGAGAAGCAAAGGATGCAGGTTTAAGAACCCAGACAATTTGNCATGCAAATCATTTTAAGAAATGATTTTTTAAATTATTTTAAGAAATTCATCAAATGACTCCCCGTTGTTGGATTTGGCAAAAATGGAGTTTGAGGCTGAGAGAAGCAAAGGATGCAGGTTTAAGAACCCAGACAATTTGGGAGCCAGAAACCAGGGGCCCGCCAAGATGTCTGGTCATGTCCAGAACCTAGGAGCCACTTGGCACTGGGGACCGAAGGCAGCCTTCTGTCTCGGAAACCAGAGCTGGGATGCAGCCAAGAACAGGGCTTGCTTGGGGGACTTTCAGGAAAAGGAGCCTTCCTGCACCAGTCCTGAACCCTCTTGCTGGAGTTCTCTCGTCCACTGAGCAGAAGCCAGCCCTGCAGACCAGTAGCCAGATCCTCCCAGCCTGTTAAGGAGCCCTGCTCCCGTGGACCAGGAAGAGAACCTTGGTCAAACACGATATTGCCTTTAGGACATGAGGAAGGCTTGAATATCTCCCTGAACTTCTCTTGCCTGGTTTGTAGCCATGTTGGATCAGATTGGAGACTGTGACCTCCTGATACCCAGTGTCTAGACAGTATGACATTCCAAACCACATCGACAGGCCTCATCTCATCACCAAAAATGTCAGCATTCTAGAATTGCACCATCCAGTACTGTAGCCATGAGCCGCATACAACCATTTAACTTTATTAAAATTAAATGCATTTGCAAAAATGATTTCTCTGTTGCACAAGCCATAGTTCAAGGTCAGCCGCAGGTGGCTGGTGGCTCCCACTTTGGACAACACAGGTTTAAACCATTCCCACTGTCACAGAAAGGCCCACAAGACAGTACAGTTCCAGAATATACTGGTTCTAGTAGGGAGTCGATGGACCTACTTCCCCCATTTCTAAGACAGTAAAACTTAGATCTGACTTTAGAAAAAAAAAAAGGAAAGAGGTTTGAATGCTATTAACATTTAATTAATTAATTAAAATTTACCTTCACCTCCATCCACATAAAATAAACCCCTGACTGTGGTCAGCGGTTACATGCAGACTTTGTCATTTTGCTTACTGACCACACATTTTCATTGATCAATTCTAAATTGGATTATTGTTAGTTTTAAAAGCGCCTGAGCAGCAGAAAGTGGCTGTGGTGGCAGGCAAAGGGGAGATTGATAGCAGAATAAACAGGGAAAGTGACAAGATTCGAGGCTGAATTGATCACTGTCAGCGGGTCCGTGGTCAGCTGTCTGCCCTTTAGTGCCCAAAGTAAACATCAGAATAATGTTTAGACAAACACATTTGATTTTTGAGGTAATGGGTATGTCAACTAAATGACAAACCTTAGAAAGGTCAAAGGGATAGCCATTTTTCAGACTCGTTCAACCATTAATCGTTGATTTTGGTAACTGCACTTGTAGGCAGAACGGGGCGAGAATGCCAGCTTGTGTGCGCTGTGGGATGCTCCAGACAGACCTCCCCAGGATCCACCTGGTCATCAAAATAATGTGTCTTTGTAAGCAAAGAGTCCATCCCTTAAAAATGGCACTCAGAATCTCAGTTGTCTACAAGACCATCCAAAATGGAGCAGTCTTTTAATCCTTTGAAGGGACTCAGTCCATTAGTATCCACTACAATCTTATTTATGTGGCCTGTTATCTATAAGAAAACAAAGCACCAGCAAATCCATTCCTAATCACCCATTAACCTTGGGGAAACTTATAACATTGTTCCAAACACAGGAGATCACTGGCGAATCACAAGTATCTGAAACTACAGCTTGGTACAATTCACCATTTGCTGGGTCTTTTTTTTTTTTTTTTTAAACTGGGGTATAGTTGCCTTACACTTCCCTGTATCACTCAGATGGTAAAGCATCTGCCTGCAATGCAGAAGACCCGGGGTCGATCCCAGGGTTGGGAAGATCCTCTGGAGCAGGAACTGGCAACCCACTCCAGGATTCTGCCTGGAGAATTTCATGGACAGAGGAACCTGGTGGGCTACAGTCCATGGAGTCACGAAGAGTCGGACACAACTGAGGGACTGGCACACACATAGCTGCCTTACAATGTTGTGCTAGTTTCTGCTCTTCAGTGAAGCAAGTCAGCCACATGTATACATACATTTCCTGCCTCTTGGGCCTCCCTCCCACCCCACCTTCATCACACCCCTCTAGGTACTGAGCTGGCTCCCTGTGCTATATACTAGGTTCCCATTAGCTATCTATCTTACACATGGTAGTGCATATATGTTAACCCCAACCGCCCAACTCACAGCACCTGCCCCCACCGCATCCATAGGTCCAGTCTCTGTGTCTGCCTCTCTATATCTGCCCTGCAAATAAGTTTATCCATACCATATTTTCTAGATTCCACATACATGCATTAATACAGGACTCTAGGAATAGTCACTATCAGTGGATGCTGGGTCATTTTTAATGTGAATTTTTTTTTCTTTGAAGTATCATACATTAACTACACCTTATGAGGCCAATCAGTGTTGACAGTGACTATTCTGAGACCCCCAAATTCACCTGGTTTATCTGATCACATAAGAAATGTTTCTTTTGCCTGGAAAGAGGTGACAAATGAAACAATATGGGAATGGAATATACATAGAAACATTCCTGCCTCCAGAAGGAGCTGAGTATGACTCTGCTTCTCACAGAAAAACATCATGGTATGCTGGTATGCTGACTATTGCTGCTTGTGTATCATAATTTATCAATCTACTGAAATTATGTCACTTGCCAAAATGTTAGGACTCTCTAAACTCACCAAGCACAGCAATGTACATGAGAAGTCAGAGACACGTGACATGTATATTTGAGTTCTACCTATAAACACACACACCATGGCAAGGAATGCATATCAGTCAGATTAAAGAGTATAATGAGTTCAGTTAAGTTCAGTTGCTCAGTCATGTCTGACTCTTTGTGATCCCATGGACCACAGCACACCAGGCCTCCCCATCCATCACCAACTCCCAGAAGTTTACTCAAACTCATGTCCCTCAAGTCCATGATACCATCTAACCATCTCAACCTCTGTCATCCCCTCCTCCTCCCACCTTCAATCTTTCCCAGCATCAGTGTCTTTTCCAACGAGTCCGTTCTTTGCATCAGGTGGCCAAAGTATTGGAGTTTCAGCCTCAGCATCAGTCCTTCCAATGAATATTCAGGACTGATTTCTTTAGGATGGATTGGTTGGATTTCCTTGGAGTCCAAGGGTGAACTGATGTTCACCAATTTCTAATTCTTGTCAATCACTAGTGATGTCTTCATTACAATCTCCCACATCTTTGAAATTAAGCTTGGACATGTGATTAGTCATGGCTAATGAAATATGAAGCATGTCACTTCCAGGCCAAAGCATGACCGTGCTGTTTCTCAGCTCTCCTGTCATCTCTTACTCTATCAAGCGAAGCCCTGAGCTTCTTGTGATGGTGTTATAGGTGGTATTCTAGTTATCATTTCTGCAGAAAAATCAATGCTTAAAAGAAAACTGACTGATGCTCATAGATGCTGTGGGTTAAGAATTTGAACAGGGTAGAAAGAGGATGACTTGTCAATGCTTCATAATATCTGAGGCTGGGAAGTCAATGGCTAAGGTCTAGAATCATCTGAAGGTTTGTTTACTCATATATCTGATGTTCAGGGCAAGATGACCCAAAGGCTAAGACCACCACCTGGATTGTCCATGGTAGCCTCTGCAGAACATGAGGACTTGCTCATAGGCACATCAAAGCAGTCAAATTTCATAAGTGGCAGCCCAGGGATCCAGCAAAGAAAGCAGAAACTACATAATCTTGTGGAGCCAGTTTGGAAGCCATAGAAGTTACATCAATCATATGCTATTAGTTGAAGTATCAGTAAGCTGACTCAGAGTTAAGGATAGGAGACACAGATACCATTTCTTTATCAGAGGAATATCAAAAAATGTGTGTACTTGGCTAAAATCAATGGGGAAGGGACTTTTTAAAGCTACCATTTAGGGTGCATAATGCTTGTTTGGAGCAGAGCCCCACTGCCTTTCTACAAAACCATGTGGAATAATAATAAACTCTTACTGCGTTAAGCCATTGAAGTTTGGTGGCAACATCTGTGCCCAACCCAAATAGAATGTCTCTTTAATACCTCAAAGAGTTGATGAGCTTCCTCCATAAATATCAAATTAACCAAAACAGGAAAGACTTTTACTTTCAGCGAGTATAGCTCCAGTAGGAAATTCATGCTTCAAAAGTAACCAAGTTATGCAACTTTAAACCAACATTTAGCCACCTGTGTTTAGAGGAACACAATATATATGGCTAATTTTTTATCAAGAGATTAGAGGGTCCTACTAAAGCCGTGATAGCACATACCTGACCCGGGTGCCCCAACTGCCTGCTAAGGGGTCATGTCATACATCACCAATCAGTCTCAACACTAACAGTCAAACAGTCCCCTCCCGAGTCTCCAAAACTACTTTCTGTAAGATTCATTCTAGTATAATTCCTCTCCAAACCCACTTTATGCTTGTGTCTTTGTGTATTTAGATTCCTGACTTTGGTCAAAATCAATGCAGAGGGGATAGTATGGAGTTGAAGTCTGCTGTTCCACCAGTTATTTCACATGTGTGCTATGCTTAGCTGCTCAGTTGTGTCTGACTTTTAGGGACCTCATGGACTGCAGCTCACCAGGCTCTTCTGTCAGGGGGATTCTCCAGGCAAGAATAGCCATGCCCTCCTCCAGGGGATCTTCACACCCAGATTTCAAACCCAGGTTTCCACATTACAGGCAGATAGATTCTGAGCCACGAGGGGCACCCATATTTCACATAAATATGCCAAAGTATAATTCTATGTGTGAAGTTGAACTAAAAGCTGGATGTGAAAGTGGGGAATCTACCGAAGACTTACTAGCAAAGATGGAGATCTGAAGTAACATTTCATCTCCCTGAGGAGGCAAGATGGATACACGAAACTGTAATTAGTAGCATGATCATGGATGATAAGGACCTACAGGGAAAGCACAGAAAGGCACATTATCAGAGTCACGAAAGGAGATGAGACTTGGTTAAAGTAGAAGGAGATAGCTTTAGAGAGGGAAATAGGTTCAACTTGTCTTCAAAAGGAAGAAAGATGTGTACTGTAAGGAAGAACACGCAGAATACGTAGAGGTAAGAATGTTTAGGGGAGGATCCGGTATAAGGAAGAAACTGCACAGGCAGTGAGTGAGTGAAGTCGCTCAGTCGTGTCCAACTCTTTGTGACCCCATGGACCCTACAAGGCTCCTCTGTCCATGGAATTTTCCAGGCAATAATACTGGAGTGGGTTGCCATTTCCTTCTCCAGGGGATCTTCCCCACCCAGGAATTGAACCCAAGTCTCCCACATTGCAGGGAGATGCTTTTCTGAGCCACCAGGGAAACCATGTGAGGTGTTCTCATAAAGCATCAAATTATCAAAGTTAGTTCCAAAGCCACCATGATCCCATGAAGAACCTGAATCAGTCCAGTTCCTGTCTTCAGATCAGGAAAACTAGGTTACTTGTCTCTTATTCTATGACCTGGAACAACTTGAAACAATCAGGGAAAGTAAGGGGCCTGGGAGAGAGTGGACAGTGAAGCAGAAGGTCCCGGCCACAAATTCAACTCTGCTTCTCACTCACAGATGAGGATTTAACTCATCTGGACCTCAGCTCCCCCTTTTGTCAGATGAGTATGAGATTCTAACTAGCACAATTTCTCTGAGAATTAGTTTGACCTGTGAACCAGTGAAGTTGCTCAGTCATGTCCCACTCTTTGCGATCCCATGGACTGTAGCCTACCAGTCTCCTCCATCCATGGAATTTTCCAGGCGGGAGTACTAGA
Source organism: Neotragus pygmaeus (assembly GCA_006410875.1). NCBI lineage: Eukaryota > Metazoa > Chordata > Mammalia > Artiodactyla > Bovidae > Neotragus > Neotragus pygmaeus. The sequence goes on from SJYV01033028.1 coordinate 20,604, forward strand.
GTGGATTGCCATTTCCTGCTCTAGGGGATCTTTCTGATCCAGAGATCAAACCCAGGTCTCCCACATTGCAGACAGACGCTTTACCATCTGAGCTACCAGGGAGGCAAGTCTCCAGCACTTTTTATGGTTACATGGTAGATATTCAAAAGAAGGTGTGTATTATTATCACCACCATCGTCATTATTAGAAGCATCATCATCATCATTTCCATCATCTCTTTAACAAAATGATATCTCCCAGGAATAAATTCCCAAACTATGCTTTGGAAAGAAGGAAACTAGGAACACAGACATCTGTAGAGAACATAGGGCTCATGAGTCTTGACTCAGCAATAGAATGAACTTCAATTAAAAGATTAATTTAAGAATAATTTCTATCCTTGGTTGAATGAATCTGCAGAATTGGAAGAATCCATGGATGTCGAGGGCTGACTGTACTAATGAAATAAGGAAAAGCAGCATTATGAAATCCCAGCACAAGTTAGACTTCGGAGGAAGACAGTGCACAAATGTTAATTAACATTATTGTCAATAGTCTAGTTGTTGGATTGTGCTGAGACTTTATGCCTGATATGTTAATAATATTAATAAATGAATAAGTAAAATGGGAGAAGGAGAAGGCAATGGCACCTCACTCCAGTACTCTTGCCTGGAAAATCCCATGGACGGAGGAGCCTGATTGGCTGCAGTCCATGGGGTGGCTCAGAGTCAGACATGACTGAGCAACTTCACTTTCACTTTTCACTTTCATGCATTGGAGAAGGAAATGGCAAGCCGCTCCAGTGTTCTTGCTTGGAGAATCCCAGGGACTGGGGAGCCTGGTGGGCTGCCGTCTATGGGGTCGCACAGAGTCGGACACGACTGAAGCAACTTAGCAGCAGCAGCAGCAAAATGGGAGAAAGCCACGCATGAACCAATGAAGGTAGCTTAAATATCAAGTAAAATCAAATATTGCCCAGTTCCTGTACTTGGTTATGTGAATGATGAGAAAATGTCCTCAGGTAGGAGTCTTCCATCTTCTGAACACTGAAGCAAAATAGTAATATTCATTCAAGGAAAAAAATTAATTTATGAATATCATTCAGCCAAAAAGAGGGAGTACTAAAGTCTGCCTACTACATGCAGCATACGTGACCATTGGAAATACTATGCCAAGTCAGAGAAGCCAGATGCCAAAGGCTAGATTGTAAACTAGAGACTACCACACTAAGTGACGCAAATCAGAAAGAGAAAGACAAATATCGTATGGTATCGCTTGTATGTTGTTTCGTCGCTAAGTTGTATCCAGCTCTTTTGTGAGCCCATAGACTGTAGCCCTCCAGGTTCTTCTGTTCATGGGATTTCCCAGGAAGGCATACTGGAGTGGGTTGCCATTTCCTTCTGCACGGGATCTTCCCAACCCAAGGATCAAACCCGAGACTCCTGCATTGGCAGGCAGATTCTTTACCACTGAGCCACCGAAGTGACTCTACACAGTACAGATGCATCACATTAAAAGTGATGAACACAGACAGGGTGGGCAGCAGCAATGTTTAAAGATAGGAGAGGTTATCTGAGATCATACAATCTGTCTACATATGCTCTATTAAAACAATAACAAAAAGAGTGTTTTTGGTAATTCCCCATTGTAATTCATTTCAGCAAAAGTCCATCCCAGGAACACTAGGATACTGAACACCATTATATTATGGTGAAATAACACATATATTGAAATCAATTTTCTTTATTTTCCTACATTTTGATGCATAGAGAAACTTGAAGTAATATTTTCCCCATGAACAGGAAAAGCTGTTACACTCTCCATTTGGAAGACAGAGAGTGAAGGATGCTTTCTGGAGAAGAGAGTTAAAAGATGCCAATCTGAGTAGAAGGTGGACCATTGTGAACAGCTCTTCCCTCACTGGAGAAGGAAATGGCAACCCACTCCAGNATGGGAGAAAGCCACGCATGAACCAATGAAGGTAGCTTAAATATCAAGTAAAATCAAATATTGCCCAGTTCCTGTACTTGGTTATGTGAATGATGAGAAAATGTCCTCAGGTAGGAGTCTTCCATCTTCTGAACACTGAAGCAAAATAGTAATATTCATTCAAGGAAAAAAATTAATTTATGAATATCATTCAGCCAAAAAGAGGGAGTACTAAAGTCTGCCTACTACATGCAGCATACGTGACCATTGGAAATACTATGCCAAGTCAGAGAAGCCAGATGCCAAAGGCTAGATTGTAAACTAGAGACTACCACACTAAGTGACGCAAATCAGAAAGAGAAAGACAAATATCGTATGGTATCGCTTGTATGTTGTTTCGTCGCTAAGTTGTATCCAGCTCTTTTGTGAGCCCATAGACTGTAGCCCTCCAGGTTCTTCTGTTCATGGGATTTCCCAGGAAGGCATACTGGAGTGGGTTGCCATTTCCTTCTGCACGGGATCTTCCCAACCCAAGGATCAAACCCGAGACTCCTGCATTGGCAGGCAGATTCTTTACCACTGAGCCACCGAAGTGACTCTACACAGTACAGATGCATCACATTAAAAGTGATGAACACAGACAGGGTGGGCAGCAGCAATGTTTAAAGATAGGAGAGGTTATCTGAGATCATACAATCTGTCTACATATGCTCTATTAAAACAATAACAAAAAGAGTGTTTTTGGTAATTCCCCATTGTAATTCATTTCAGCAAAAGTCCATCCCAGGAACACTAGGATACTGAACACCATTATATTATGGTGAAATAACACATATATTGAAATCAATTTTCTTTATTTTCCTACATTTTGATGCATAGAGAAACTTGAAGTAATATTTTCCCCATGAACAGGAAAAGCTGTTACATTCTCCATTTGGAAGACAGAGAGTGAAGGATGCTTTCTGGAGAAGAGAGTTAAAAGATGCCAATCTGAGTAGAAGGTGGACCATTGTGAACAGCTCTTCCCTCACTGGAGAAGGAAATGGCAACCCACTCCAGTATTCTTGCCTGGAAAATCCCACAGAGGAGCCTGGCGGGCTACAGTCCATGGGGTCGCAAAGAGTTGGACGCAACTGAGTGATTGAGCATGCATGCTCCCATCACTAGAGCTGGTCATCTTGCCAGGACCAGTGAGCAGAGTGGCACTTAAAGTCTGAGAGGGAAGCGTCTGAATTAGGAAAGCCCTTTGCTTGGGAGGAAAGCTTTGTTATCAAGGACAGGTAATGAGCTGAGGCCAGAATGTCCAGCTGAAGCTGTACCCAGAGTTCTGTGAGGAAAAAGCCCAAACTCATGCTTTCCAGCTCAGATTCAAGTCAGCAAACAAACATATAATTTTTGAGTTAAAGTTGGCATGTAGCACCGTAATAATTAATCTTCTGTCGATGTGTAGAAGGTCCTCATTTTGGAATTTGTAGACTAACAGACAGTAATAACTGCACGGACCGGGCTACCGGAATGGAATTACAAATGTCTCATCAATAGTGGCAGCAACTTGGAGGGAGGTGAAACTTGAAAAAAAAGCTGGAAAAGTTTCATCTGGATCACTAGTCTTAAAAGAAAAAATACTGATATACGTGAAACTTAACGATTCTGAGATTCATTTCCCAGTTAAAACATGTTACGGGATGAGCTTTCGGAGGAATCTTTTTCAGAAAAGCCTTCCTGCACACCAGGCGTTGGAAACACAAATCACCATCTACAGTAGAAGAAAGGGATAAATTTAAAAAGCAGATTTTCAGAGAAGGACACAGAGGAAGAGAAACAAATGGACAAATGGGGTGGGCGGCAAGATAAAGTGACAGAATGAGGCGGGGATGGACAGAGATGAAAAACAATGATCCCCAAAAAGAGACTCACTTTATCCCTTCAAAATTTCTCCCTTCTTGATGGAGCAATGGGAGAGTCCAACACAGATGGGAGGATATGAGGAAAGAATCAGGGGACACCAGCGGGCTTCTTATTTGCTCCCAGACCCAAGCATGGTCCACCTCTCAGCTCTATTTAAGCTGGGTTTGTTTCCTTGTTGGCTAACACGCCAATGCATCATGACAAGAAGTTGGTATGGCCGAAGACTTAAGAGCATGCAGAGTGCTCCTAGGAGGAGAGCCACGTGTCTTACCTGCTGCTGAGATATGAACTGCACAGAAGGGCACTTTGTGAACATAAAAGAGCTGTGGGCAGCCATGCTGACGATGAGCCTGACTCATACACCCAGGGCTTGGAGAACCCAGAGGCCAACCAAGGCCGCTGACACCTGACACCAACCAGGGTGCAGGGTGACACTCCTATCCACTCACTCAGCTGTGAACGTTCCACAGTCCTTTGCAAACATTAGAACCTTGGGGACTGCAGGGTACCACCTCAAGAAGGAAGGAAGCACCTTGTTTTCAGATTTGGTTTGGTTTCTTGCTTGTTTTGCTCTCTTGCTCTCAGGTCTGTTACCCACTCTTCAGAGTGGAAACAGACTTCCTCTGCACCATGAACAGAGCCCTGGTTTAGTCCCAGGCATCCTGCAGATCTTCTAGCACCTTCCTCACACCGGTGGCGGGTAGGAGACTAGAAGAACACAGCGCTGGAGTTGTAAGGATGGAAAAGAAGAGGTAAAGAAAAGTCCACCTCTCAGCCTCCTGGCTGCCGGCCTGTGTGCTTAGTCATTCAGTCGTGTCTGACTCCTATCGACCCTATAGACTATAGCCTGTCAGCCTCCTCTGTCCACGGGATTCTCCAGGCAAGAATTCTGGAGTGGGGAGCCGTTTCCTCCTCCAGGGGATCTTCCCGACCCAGGGACTGAGTCTGCGTCTCCTGCATTGGCAGGCAGGTTCTTTACCACCGAGCCACCTGGGAAGTTCCCAGTCTTCTGGGGTTCCAGCTCAAATGTAAGTTCTCAGAACAGTGACCCTCTTCTAGAAAATGGGGCTGCTGTCCACCCACAGGGCAGCTGTGTTTCCTGGCTGGTGCAGACCATCCCTAGGCTAAAGTCAGCATGCCCACTGCATGAGCTGTGAGCACATGTGGTCAGCAGAACCCGCTTTGCTTTCCAGGGGTGTCCTTTTAAAATATGGGGAAGGTCTACTCTCTCCCTGCGTTCTGTCCACTTCCCTGGTATCCTAGGTTTCTGTGAGTGCTAAACCCTCAATGTAAAATAATGTGATATCAGTATACACATTAACATCTCCAGAGATTTTTTTTCAAGTCAACTGCTTAAGAGACAAAAAGCACTGTTAATCAACACTCAAAAACTAATGTGCTCTACCCTCTCTCAAAATTTGAGGTTTGGGTATTGTACTATTTTTGAGTATTTTCCATAGATAAAAATTTAAATGTCATCTTAGCACACTGTAAATAATTTTTGGTGATTCTATCAAGAGTTATTTTTTATCAGCTAAGAATTGAATTTCTGAAATAAAGTAAAAGAAAATAAAACCAAGTAGAAAAGGGTTTCAGCATGAGAGTCTGAGTTAACACAGACTAGATCTGGTATAATTTTAAAGCCACTCAAGTTAAACTTAATACATCATAAACAGTACTCATCAAGTACTGCTTGGAAGTATTTGAAGATATTTTTAGGAATGCTCCCCACTAAGTCCTGGATTTATCGTTTTGTAAAGCAGTCCTGGAAGAAGCCACAGACACTGGAGTTTGTGAACCAATCTGTACCTGGTACCTCTTTGCCCTGAGCCTCATGGGTCCCATGGGCCCCAGAACAATCTGTATTCCCCTGCTTGAAGATGATAGCATAATATCAGTGTACTTAAAATTCAATTTCATTCTTCCTCATCTGTGCTCCATTATGCAAGCCTTTGAGACAGTCTCCAAAGAAGGTAAGCCTTCTATTGATTCCCATTCTCCTACATAGCAACTGGTGGGTAGCAAGCCATGGTATAATACGAGGGGGTGAAAATATTGATTCTAGGAAACTTAATATTATTAAAAGACAGTTATATTAAATCTCTTTCCTGGACTTAGCCGAGCACTTTTTTTTTTCCCTTTCCCATTTTCAGAAAATCAATGAAGCTAATACCCTTGTTAGTTTTAGAGTTTCTATGACAGCAGTTTCATGTCATCATAGAACCATCAGAAGGTTTGTAGGCTCAGCACTCGAAGCTTGCAGCCCTTGACTGACTGAAGATAACAACATTCCTCTCTTTAGTTATCCTGCGCTCAGAAAGGGCAAGTTGTATTCAGATTACATTTTCCATCTATCCATTTTCACCGGTGTGTAAAAGTCTCCAGATAATGCTCAGACTTCACCATAAAATGCCTAAGTGCTTGTGATCAAGTTCATTACACAAATGCAATTTTCAGTTTGGGAGAAGTCTAAGGAAATAAAACCGAGAGGAATCAGCAAGGGGAGGGGGCTGCTTGATGGAGAACACCTGCCAACCAAAAACCCCAGAATCTGCTATTTAAGACTGTAAGTCACACTGGCTTTCTGCGCACCATCCAAACACGAGCTTTCCCTTTTATAAGAAGCAGCTGCCTCTGATTTGCGACAAGATTAAAGCATTTTGGAATCTCTCTCCAGATATCCAAGTTCTGATAGAATGTCTGCTGTGTCATTATCGAATATAACTAGACTGTAATATGGCTCCAGAGTCAATGAACCAAAGACTGGAATCTTCTTCTAATTATATAATATGAAACTTCTTGTAATTCTGATGCCATGAATTTGGAATTTGTGATTAATATGGGTTAGACTGCTAAGCAAGCGTTTTCATTGTAGATACTGCAAATAGTGTTTTAAAAATAAGATGGCAAGAATAATGCTGAAACTATGTTAAAAACAAACTGTTTTCAAGCCCCCCTCAAAGACTTTAGAAGCCACAATTAGCATGAAAATATTTGTGGTTCTTTTTATAGTTATTTTATAGCCCTTTTTTCTGGCTTCTCTTGAAAGTGGCATTCTCAGCTTCTAATTGACCAAGTCCACCTGGATATTCCAGACAGTATGAACTGATTTGCCCTAAACAGGATTGGACATTTCTCTTTGTTTCTCATTGTCTCTTTTCCTGGAAAGGACTCATCTTTGACATCTAAAAGAGAAATATGAAAAGCAATCAAGGACCATTGGTTAATGTTGACACTGTTTCGGAAATATCTGTCTAACTTGACTCCTCTCCACTAGAATTCAGCTTGTCACTGCTTCGCAGGGTTCCTCACGCTGGCTCCCAGCACTCCCCACTCACTGGACCCCTGAAAGGCCTCCCACTCCACCTACCAGGATTTCTGGTCCCAGAGACACCCTCCTGAATAAAACAAAGCATCAGATCATATTGGAAACTGTCCTTGGCTTCATTTTACCCATCAGTTAATACACCGAGTCATCAGCATCATGGGCTGAGAAGGCTCTGGACACAAAGGTGATACAGACAAGTCTGATCAGACACCAAAGCAGAAATGCCTATGTTCTGTTTGAATGAAGGTAGAAGACCAAGCAGGCTCAAAAAGTTTTTATTAATGATATTTATATAAAATGGGTTGTAGACGTGAAGGGGGTCCAGACTACTGGAGACTTGAAAATCAGCCAGAGAGTTTTTTACTTTATCCCTCCATCCATGGGGAGCCATGGCATGTCATGAGCAGAAAAGGCAGATGGAAGCAATGTCCAATTGTTAACACCAATACCCTCCCTATGTGTGTGTGTGCACGCTCAGTCATTCAGGTTTGACTGATTCTTTGTGACCCCATTGTAGCCCACCAGGCTTCTCTGTTCATGGAATTTTCTTTACCCCGGCACCACCTGGGAACCCCAGTCCCTTCCCCTACCGCCACACAAACAACTGAATGATATCAGGTTACTGGTTATTTTTGCTAGTGACTACTTTGTTTTTCATAGAAAAAAAAAAAAAAGAGAGAGAGAGAGAGAAAGAGATTGACAAGTAACTATTTGTTTCCCTTTAATACACTTTGAATTTTTAAGTAACACTTTATACTGGCTCTACAAACATAAGCTCCATTCCAGGGATTCACAATATATTAGTAGTAGGCTATAATTTAACTGGGATGCTTCTTTCTCCAGAGGCTACAAAAATAGAAACATAGTATATCACCAGATAAAATACTAAAATATTAATGAGAGGATATCATTCCTTTGAATCAAAAATATGATGAAGAATGCATTAATGAGAGTTTCAAACTCACATGTCAGAAAGTCTAAGGCCTTTTCCAAAATGCTAATTGTTTAAAATTAGAATAAGATGTGTTTAATACTTACAGATCATCAGAGTTGGTCCATAGACCATCAGAGTTGGTCTATAGGTATTATCTTAAACACTGATGCACAATCCCAATGTATAATTCCTGAGAAGCTCGGAATGACCACAGCCAAATTGATTCCTCTCCAAAACTCTGCCTCTATTAAGGGTATTAATATTCACCTGTTCACCTAAACTGGAAATAAGGGCATCATCCTTGTCTCCTCTCTCTCTCCCTAAACTCTTGCATCTGTGGGTTTCCCAATGGCCATCATTTATTTCCAACACGTCTGCCTGAATTAGCCCTGCTCAACACTCCCCACAATCACTGCCTTATCATCAATCTCCCAAAATATTTCAGTAGCCTTTTCAATAGCTCTAACAGTCTAAAGCGATGGCACCTGACTCCAGTATTCTTGCCTGGAAAATCCCATGGATGGAGGAGCCTGGTAGGCTGCAGTCCATGGGGTCGCGAAGAGTTGGACACGACTGAGAGACTTCACTTTCACTTTTCACTTTTAGGCATTGGAGAAGGAAATAGCAACCCACTCCAGTGTTCTTGCCTGGAGAATCCCAGGGAAGGGGGAGCCTGGTGGGCTGCCGTCTCTGGGGTCACATAGAGTCAGACACGACTGAAGTGACTTAGCAGCAGCAGTAGCAGCAACAGTCTAACAGCCAGCTGCTATCTGCTANTGTTCTTGCCTGGAGAATCCCAGGGAAGGGGGAGCCTGGTGGGCTGCCGTCTCTGGGGTCACATAGAGTCAGACACGACTGAAGTGACTTAGCAGCAGCAGTAGCAGCAACAGTCTAACAGCCAGCTGCTATCTGCTAGTATGACCACCCCAGAAATTCACCACCCTGCCATCTTTCTTCACTTGCCGTTGTGCTCAGTCATGGCCATCAGGTTCCTCTGTCCATGGAATTTTCCAGGCAAGAATACTGGAGTGGGTTGCCATTTCCTTCTCCACCTGATAACCTCCCTTCCCCTTTCAACTTACCCCAAAGGTCCCTTCCTTGTACCCTCATCATTTCCCACCTTCTTTCCAAGAATGAATGGTTTCCTCCTCTAGATTCCTATGTCATTTTTTCCTTTCTTATCAGAACACTTAACCCATTTTGACTATGATTTAATGTTTAACACTCATTCTTCCCCAGTAAATCTGAATATTCCTTGAGGTTCAGATCCATGTTTTATTCTTCTCCAAGTCTCTGGGGGGAGTACAGCACATCTCCTGAGACATGGTACACCCTCTCAAACATTTGCCGAACTCAGATTGGTTTTCTTGCCAATGAAGTGAGGTATCTGATCATTTCCAATTTAAGCTTTTTAGATTTTGATGACTGCACATCTTACATCACTTAAATACCCTTTGTCCATCCTTTCCTTGTAGTTGTTTCAGTTCGGCCTTTCTAAAAACAAACCTCTGACAAGCAGCACTTGGTAAAATATTTTGCCACTAGCTGGATGCTTACAGGAAGCACAAAGGAAAGAGTAAGTGGAGTAAAAGATCTATGTGTATTTCAGCACCTACTTTAGAAAAACTCTATATATACACACCCCTATAGAGACAACCCACAGCCCAACTCTGGCATTGACTTCTAGAGGACACAGCTGTACTTAGGGACCCACTTGTGTGCCCCATTACTTGGCCAACAAAGGTCCATCTTGTTAAGGCTATGGTTTTTCCAGTAGTCATGTATGGATGTGAGACTTGGACTCTAAAGAAAGCTGAGTGTTGAAGAATTGATGCTTTTGAACTGAGGTGTTGAAGAAGACTCTTGAGAGTCTCTTGGCCTGCAAGGAGATCCAACCAGCCAATCCTAAAGGAAATCAGTCCTGAATATTCACTGAAAGGACTGATGCTGAAGCTGAAACTCCAATATTTTGGCCACCTGATGCAAATAACTGACTCATTAGAAAAGACCCTGATGCTGGGAAAGATTGAAGGCAGGAGGAGAAGGGGACAACAGAGGATGAGATGGTTGGATGGCATCACTGACTTGATGGACATGAGTTTGAGTAAGCTCCAGGAGTTGGGGATGGACAGGGAAGGCTGGCATGCTGTAGTCTGTGGGGTCACAGAGAGTCAGACATGACTGAGTGACTGAACTGAACTGAAATTTGTGCTCCAATGCAGATATTAGAGTGTTACATGGCTGATAATTTCCTGTGGGAAAAATAGCAGCATGATCCCCACAGGGATCCACCTGTTCACCTAAACGGCTTTCTCAAACACACACCTACCTGACATAGCCAATTACTAATGTCAAGAAAGCAGGAAATGAATGGCTCATGGTTTTAAGCATCAGTAATTTAAATTAAAATGTTATAAAGAGTCATCATTCTTCCTGGAGTGTAAATGAAAGAAACTCTAAGTGTATAGTAAAGACATGATAGTTGCCAGCAAATTAAGTTCCAATAAAGATGAAGAGTGAAACCAGTCTTCTTGACTCTTGGACTATTTCCTTCCAAAAGTACTTGATTGTTTCATGTTAGGAAGGCAAACAACTCAATTCTGTAAAGATCATGCTTCTGAGGTAAGTGTCACCAGGAGTCACATGGGAGAAGCTTCCATCAGCAGCTTCCTTTGTACCCACCTGGAGCTGATGAGGCCGTGTGCTCTTCAACTATGGTACCCCTCCAGTGAAGACTTGGTCCAGAGGTGTGCTGAATAAAAAAAGGCAGATTTTCTTTCACTCAGACCTTCTGGAGCCCACCGATCTGTGAGAACAAGCGCTGCATGAGTCTTGATTCTACATTCAACAAAGCAACATTGCATTTAGTCAGAGAGATCCTGTAGGAATAATATCCTAGAACTCAAACCACAGCTAGACCTCCCCTACAACATAGCTGGCTCTTCCACCTTCATTCCTCTGCCTCCTCCACTCTACAATTTTCCCTGGTTCTTTTAGTCCGAAGTCATTTTATCAGATATTCTCATTCAAAGCAAGATATTGTGGCTGTGGTCCCATGTGTCGTGTCCTCCATTTGAGATCATTTAAAAGTCCTGTGTGAATCACAATAAACTGTGGAAAATTCTGAAAGAGATGGGAATACCAGACCACCTGACCTGCCTCNCACCACTGGGGGTGACGCCAACGCATTTCCCTCAGACTCAGGCATGTTTTTAGGGGTTGCGTCTGTCTACTGATTCCTAAAGCTTCAGCCAAATTAAAGGAGACAAGGCAAGTCCCTCAGCCTGCAGCCAGGCAGCAAGCCATGGAGGGGACTCAGCAGCACATCGTGGGTGGAGGTGGGGCTGGGGGCTGGCCTGCCTTCAGAGGGGCCTCCAGGGCCTCTGCAGCACAGCCAGGGACTGGGAACTCAGCCTGTGCTGTATCTTGAGGGCAATGCTGTTTTCTTGCAGCCCTCCCTGTGACTTGCCCTGGGTGGAACACCCCTAGACACTCAGGGAATGTCTACAGGCCCTGGATTGCCAGGCTTGGATGCTCCTGGGCAGTGCGGTCTGCCCCTTGGTATGCTTTCCTGCCTGGAGATGCCAATCAAGGGGTGAGAGGTCAGGGACTAGGTCACTTGAGGAGCCATTCAGGGCTGTGCGTCTCTTTGGCTTGATGGGCACTTCTCTCTGTCTCCTACTTTCAAAACGCTGCCCAGCCTCCGAGGCCTCGAAACCCGTGAGGGGAAAGGCCCAGCTCTGCCTGCCCGCTGGAGCTCTCAGTCTGAGTCCCCTAGTCCCTGCTGCACCAGTCAGGAATGAGGGACTGTGTTTTCAGCTTCCCAAGGGCCAGGGCCACGTCGTCACCTTTGGTGCAGTGCCAGAAAGACTCTAGATCTGCACCGTGTGATACCCGGAGGCCTCACGTGGCAACTGATCACTTGCAATGTGGCTGGTGTGACTGAGGAACTGAACTGCAACGCTCGTTTACTTCTAACCCCATTTACTCTAAACGCTGCAGGTGGCTAGTGGCCGCCCGACTGAGCAGCGCAAGTCTGGACTGGGGAGTGAGGCCATCACGCTGCTTTCCTATTATCTTCTGTGGGGGCTGCACTTTTCTAAGCGCAAGTCCTAAAGTCAGTTTACGGGGTCTCAGCCAGCATTAAAGACAAGGAATGAAAAGAAAAAAGAAAATAGAGTAAGAAATACAGTGTACATTATAAAGGTAAATATGTTTCGTAAAACTTGCTGTTTTTCATCTGTTTTTTCAAGTAAAACTATGTGTATTGAGGGGAATTCCCTGACAGTCCAGTAGTTGGGATGCTGACTTTTACTGCAGTGGGTGTGGGTTCGATCCCTGGTTGGAGAACTAAGATCCCTTAAGTTGCTGTGCAGTGTGGCCGAGACAACAAAGTTAACAGTGTGTGTACTGGTTGGGTTGCTGTAGAAACGGATGGCAACAACAAACACTGGAAAGCCGCTGCCCGACCTAGAAGGTGCGCTGCGGTTGAGGGAAATAAACATCTGGGGCTGAGGGTCCCGGGGCCTGCCCATCCCCACCTCCAGAGAGAGGGGCTCACGTTGATGATGGCCTGCTGCGCCTCGTTGTTGTGGACCAGCTTCGCTCTCTCCAGGGCCTTCTCAAAGTTGTTCACGGCCGATTCAAAGTCCCTCAGCTTCACTGAAGGGCACAGGGAGCAGGAGGACAGTGAGTGATATCAGTGTACACGTTCAGGGCACAATATCAGGAGCAGCAGCACCGGGCCGCCCAGCACCACCCTTTCCAGACGTTTCCTGGGCCACCTCACCACGAGGGAACAGAACCTGGGCACCGGAGCCTTGGATTCCAGGTGCCAAGAGTCAGTGAGGGAAGGGGTCTGTGCCCACATCATGCGTTTCCAGGGGGACAACTCCATCCTGCCCCCTTGTTGCCCTAATGGTCTGGGACTGAGCGACGAGCATGAAGACAGAACGTGAAATCTGGTGCAGTGGGTCAGGGGACCTGCAGCCTCTATTGGACTGAGGTGCAGAGTCCACTCTGAATCCAGCTTTTATTCCTAACTGCAGACCATAAGACTTTCTCAGATCTTATCTTTCTCAAGACACATGCCATATCAATCACATACTCCTAAATATCATGGACTACACTGACATAGTCCAGATCTCCTTGTGTTTACCCCAGTCCATTCCCTTCTGGGCTGGTCTCGAGAACAATTAGCAAGTGTGTAGGCAGCGTTCATGCCTGACGCTGACCCGGCATTCCAAGCTCTATGCTTTTATGATTCCAGTCATAATACCTTCTGGGTCTGGCCCTGGGGTTTGTAACAAGGCTATAACTCTAAGAAAGATATGAAAAACAATCATCAATATATTTTCTTAATATATGCTGTTTTTCCAAGTGCTATTTCTGTGAAATTTCTCAAGGCCATGAAATTACATTATTAGGAATTCCCACTACACCCCATCTTTAAATGGTTTCAGGAGAAGATATCAATTTTTTTTTTCTTTTTTAATGTTTACTCAGATTTGTAAAGAACACTGTGGACACCAAACACAATCTGGCAGGACTGGATGTGACTCTTCATGAGCCAGTGGCTGGGACATCAGCGCCCACGTTGGAACAATCTGAACCCAGGAAGGAAGCAGCCCCCACCCATCCAGGGCACTCGCCTGACCAGTTAGCACTGGGCCAGGGATGAGGGCTATGGACTGACTGCCCTTGGAAAAACCTTAATTTCAGGAAGGAAGGAGAAAAGTGCTCCCCTGCCAGGGCTGGGAACCCCACACTTCACTCTCTTTACACACCACTGCTTCCGCTTTTAAAAAAAAATTAATTTGGCTGCACTGGGTTTCAGTTGTGGCATGCAAGATCTAGTTCCCCGACCAGGGATCAAACCCAAGCGCCCCACTTTGGGGGCGCGAAGTCCTCTTGTAACTAGCACCCCAAGGTCTACCCCTTTCCCACAGACTGCTTTAGGATTCCTGCGGAAAGAAGGACCTTGGATCCCGTAAGTCAAATTGCAAAAGGCAATTACATTTGAAAAGCGATTCTAGCATAGTTTGAAAAGTCTGTGGCATCAGTCTACATTTCTTTTTCAAATACACATTTGAAAAGAAGAAAACTCACAGCAATGCCTCAGAGGCCACCATGAATAAATGTCTAAGTCATTCTGACACGGTGGGTCAGAAGAGGGGTCATAACACTCAAGTGAGTGGAAGCATTAAAGACCATTCTATTTGTTTTCAACTGAATCTATAACCTGAAATTATCTCCCTTCTGGGGGCCTTTTTCCTCTTCTTTTCCTCACTCTGTGCATCCACAAATCCACATATGTATATCCATATTTTTGCTGGCTTTTCCAGGGACTAATTGTTTCTTACCACTGTTGGAAACACTTATGGGAAGCTGATGGGGAGGAAGGAAGAAATGAGTATTTCTGGAGAGCTTGTTATGTGCTGGTTCCTATTCTAAGTACTTACATGCATAGCCATTACCTCATGTCTTCACACTATGAAGATACATACAGACTATACGTGCTAAGTCATGTCAGTCGTGTCCGACTCTTTGTGACACCATGGACTGTAGCCCTCCCCCTCTGTCCATGGGATTCTCCAAGCAACAATACTGGAGTGGGTTGCCATTTCCTTCTCTAGCGTACATGCTATGATTATCCCTATTTGCAGAGCCCAAGATCTGCCCGCTTGGCCAGGCTGCCTCTACAACCCAGGGGCTCTTTGGCTGCTGCGTTGGACTGGACTTTTCCACTATACAGCATGGAAACTGAGGCCGGTAGTGAGTGGCCTGCTTCTCCAGAGGCCCTCAGAGTCTAACGAGACCTCACCAGGGATAGGAATTCCCTGGTGGTCCAGTGGTTAGGACTTCACACTTTCGCTGCCAGGACCCGGGTTCAATACCTGGGCAGGAACTAGGACCCTCCATGCCCTGTTGCCGTGCAGCCAAAAAGCAAACACAAAACAAGTCATCACAGGAACAGCAAAGAGTTCTGGGAAAAGGCACAGTAATCACACCTTCCCCAGTTTAAAGCTTTCGAATGATTTTTTTCTCTATGTTTTTAGGAAAGAATCCACGACGTGTAAGGAAGCCCGAGAGGCCCTGTGGATCTGGCCCTTCACCAGCTTCCCTCCTCCAGACTTCCCTGGCCCCCAGAAGCTCAACACTGGTCTCCATCAGTTTCTTAAATCAGCCAAACTCTTGCCCACCTCTCTAAATGCGGTTCCTTTGGCTGAAAAGTTCTGCCTTCAGAACTCTCAACTGGCGCCTTTGTGTTCTTAATGATTCTGTTTTAAAGTTACTCCTCAGGGACTTCCCTGGTGATCCAGCAGTTAAGAATTCGCCTTGCATCGCATGGGACGAGAGTTCGATCCCTGGCCATCGAACTAAGATCCCACATGTCTCAGAACAACTAAGCCCACGAGCCGCAACTACCAAGCCCACACACCACAAAGGAGTACCCAGCTGTGAAAGATCCGCGTGACACAGTAAAGATCCCATGTGCTGCAACTAAAATCCAGTGCAGCCAAATAAATAAATATTAAAAAATAGTTACTCCTCAGATAGGAGGGCAAGAACAGTTATCAATTTTGCTTCCTACGGTATGCCCAGCTTTGGTGCCTAGAAGGTGCCAGGAAAGCATTAATGATGTGAGTAAGTGAATGAGTGATGAGACCCGTGATCAGAGTGCCTGTCACTCTTACCCCCTCTCTGGGGTCAGGCGCGTGCCCAGGGCAGGGCAGGTCCGAAACTGTGAACAGAAGACCTGGCTCCACGGCTTCCTTATTACTGTGGCCTAGAGCTATTTCTCCTTTTAAATTTGTATTGTGAAATATTCAAATATACAGAAAAGTCAAAGGAATAGTATCATGAATACCCATTACTCATCACCTAGATTCAAATATCATATGATGTCACTTTCACGTAGAATCTAAAAAAATGATACACATGAACTTATTTACAAAACAGAAATACTCAGACTTAGAAAACAAACTTATCAAAGGGGAAAAGGTGGGGAGGGATAAATTAGGAGGTTGGGATTAACATATATATTAATATAGTACTATATATAAAATAGTTAATCAACAGGGATCTACTGCACAGCATGGGGAATTCCATTCAATACTCTGTAATAACCTACATGGGTAAAGAACCTTAAAAAGAATAGATATATGTATATGCATAACTGAATCACTTTGCTGCCCACCTAAAGTTCACACTACATTGTAAATCAACTATATTCTAACATAAAAGTTTTTAAAAATTACCAAAACATTGCCAATCCTGTTCCATCTGCTCCTCCTCACCCCTATTCCTTGCTGTTTTATTAACAAGCCCATTAACTTCATTGAGATATGATTCACTCGGTATAAAATGCGCCCCTTTGTAAGTATACAGTTCAATGATTTCTAGAAAATTTATAGACTTGTGCAATGAACACCACAACTCAGCTTCAGAACTTTTCCAGCCCTCTAAAAAAGCGCCCTCTCGAGACCTGGGGCTATCTGTGGCACCACTCAGAGTCTCCGTTTCCCAGCCTGTAAAAGGAGGACAATACCTCCAGCGCTGGCTTGCAGAGTGATTAAAGCGAGAATGCATGGATAAAGGGTACCGAGCCAAGAGGAGTGGAGCTGTTTTGATGAGGACCTGACACTGTGCTGGCCTGCATGCAGCTCAGCTGAGTTCCTCAAGGGCAGGGCAGTTCTCAGGGTCTCCCAAGCCCTAACTGAGTATAGCTTAGAGTAGGCACTATACACACTGGTCAAAACGTGGGGGTTTATCCCCACTCTCAGAATCAGGATTTGTCTGGCCCATCAGGACGGAAAGTTCAGCATGGGCATGATGGCAGGGTCTGAGGGCTGGAAAGGGCACTGTACCTTGTGCCTGCGCCACCAGGACGCTGGCATTCAGCTGCCACTCCATGTCCCCTTCTTCCTCGGCACACTGTTGGGACTTCTCACCATAGCTCTGGGCCTCCCAGGCCTGGTCTAGCTCCAGGTAGCAGCGGCCAATCTCATGGAACAGCCAGGTCTTCTCCAGGGTGGTTTTGGCCAGAGGGATCTTCTCCTCCCACCTGGGGACACCAAGAACCGGGGTCAGCTTCCTCCACTCAGGCCCTGCACTCGGACTTAGGAGGCTGGGCTTCCTACTGGTGGCAGAAGAAAAACTGTCCTCCAGCTACCAGTTCTTTCAGGTGCAGGAGTGGAGCTAACAAGCACTATCATATTTTTTAAACTACCAGGGTTATTTTGGTGCATCTATAGAATTGGCTTCGATACCACAGCTGAAAATAATGCTTGTAAAATAGCATCTGAAATAACTCCATAACCTTTGAAAGTCAAAGTGAATTTGCTCAGTTGTGCGTGACTCTTTGCAAACCCATGGACTGTAGCCTACCAGGCTCTTCCATCCATGGAATTTTCCAGGCAAGAGTTCTGGAGTGGGTTGCCATTTCCTTCTCCAGGGGATCTTCCTGATCCAGGGATCGAACCCAGGTCTCCCTCATTGCAGGCAGACACTTTACCATATGAGCCACCGGGGAAGCCCACACATAACCTTTAAGAATATGATTAAGCACATTTAAGAGAAAATCAGCACAATGAAAAAGACTGGGATGAAAAAACAAAATATCAATAGAAGTCAAAAGAGAATCAGAATGAGCACTTGTCTTTGGGTGGTGGGACTGAAGACTTCCTCATCTAATTTTCTATATTTTCCAAATGAATAATTTAAGGTTAAGCACATCTGACTCTTTGTGACCCCATGGACTGTACAGTCCATGGAATTCTCTAGGCCAGAATACTGGAGTGGATATCCTTTCCATCCTCCATAGGATCTTTCCAACCCAGGGATTGAACCCAGGTCTCCTGCATTGCAGGCAGATTCTTTACCAGCTCAGCGACCAGGGAAGCCCCACATTAAGCCCCACATATTTACTATAAAACATTTTATTATGAAAAGACATGAATGGGGAGGTGAATGCTCACATGCCTCTGTCTTTTGGCACACAGGCGCCAGGGGCCACTGGGGAAACCAAACGACCTGGAGCACCAGGCTCTGGTCAACAAGTCTGTTCTAGTCAGGCAATGAATGTCTGAAGGACCATTTCTCTCTGCAGTCAAGCCCGCCCCTAAGGCTCCCAGGGGCTGAGTCACCCCACTGGAGCAGGTCACCAGCCCCAGGGTTGGACATCAAAAGTCCATCAGTTAAGGTCTCTAGGGAGCTCAGGCTCCAGTCCCAGTGACCCCGTGTGACTGCAGAGAGTCACAGAATAACCTCCTAAGAACTCCCAGAAGTCAATGTCCCCCGAGTCGTGAACTTGGCCAGAGGTGAGGGTTGCCTGGAGAATGTGTTAAAATCAGATTCCTGAGCTCCAACCCAGACCTGAAGAATGAGAACATCCAGGAGAGAGGCTCGATAATGCACACGCCTAAAAACAAGTGTCCTGACGTTTGTCAATGGGAAATTAGAAGAAAATGCTGATTCTATTCTACTAATTAATATAGCTGATGAGCCCCAGAGTTTACAAAGTGGCTTTCTCCTGGTTGCCTAGCACAGCCAGGAGCCAAATTCAGGTCTTCTGATGCCTCTTTGCCTGACATCCTGCCCCAGGCTGGGAGTCCAGGGGGAGGCTGGCATGTCCTGGCCCTTGAGTACGGAGCGGGTGGTCCTGAGTCACTCACGTGTCAATGGCTTGTTGGAATTTCCCGACTCTGGCAAAAACCCTGCCAATGTTGTCCAAGGCTCTGGACTTGGCATCAGGAAGATCGCTGTAGGGAAGAAGCAAGACAAGGTCATTCTAGGCACTATGGAAACTAGAAAGAAGGTAAAGACAGGCCAGTTGAAGGGACAATGCCCAGGCTGGCAAGGCTGAGGTACTCTGGCCCTCTTGTGGGAACGGACATTATCAGAATCTCTCTGGAGGGCAAACAAGCAACAGCCTACAAAGACACCCCTTTGATCCTGCAACTCCCCTTCTAGAAATTTACTTCCAGAAGATATGTGACAAGAACACTCATTAAAGTATTGTTTATAATAATAAACAGTGGAAATAATCTAAATGCAATCAGTGCAATTTTTGTGTACAAAAAACGTCCTTGATACATTTAAGTTAAAAAAATCAGATTATGAAAAAAAAGTCAGAATATAGGAGCTCGCACAATATCCGATACCCTATTCGTATTAAAAATGAACGTGCGGGAGACTTCCCAAGTGGTCCAGTGGTTAAGAATGTCAATCCAAGGGACACAAGTTCGATTCCTGGTCCAGGAAGATGCCACCAGCCGTGGGGCAATGAATCCCGAGCTCTAGAACCCGTGAGCCACAACTACTGAAGCCTGCATGCCCGAAGACCTGTGGTCTGCAACAGGAGAAACCGCTGCAAGGGGAAGCCTGTGTATCGCAACGGGAGAGTAGCTCCTGCATGCCACAACCAGAGAAAGCCTGTGTGCAGCAACAAAGACCCAACGCAGCCAAAAACACATTTAAAAAAAATATCTCCTTCCCAACAAATAAACCAAGAAACTCAACCTGAGCCCCCTCCCACAGCATCCCCCTCATTCCCTCCTTCCCTGGCCAGCTCCACCTCTTCCCATTGTCCCCCAGCCCCTCATCCCCTGACCCCCAGCGGCAGGAAGCT